>JACEHZ010000462.1:187500-197500 GCA_017893485.1 Hemerocallis citrina | reverse complement strand
GATTGATTGAAATGTGGATATGTAATTATATGTGGTTCTATCGTTAAATTTAAGTTGTGAGTAAATTGATTATTGCCATGGAGTGATGAAGGAAACTTCGTTATGAACATCGAGAACTATATGCAAAAGTTAGTAGATTGACAATATTACTTTATGTGCTTAAATGGACTTTTTGTGATAATGTTGTGATGGATGAATTAAGATATAGGTTGTATGTTTGGGAAATGATTAAAAACAGAGAATTGATTGCTAATAAAAAGATTAGGGTTGTTAAATTTAATAAGAAATGTCAAAAAAGAAATGTGGTGGTGGTAGTTTATAATTCGAATTAATTAAATGAAAATTATGTGTTAATTATTGAAAAAAAATTATTTTTATTATACTGGAGTAAAATTTATGTTGGGAATAGCCAATCTAGACATTTACAGCAACTTTAGTAAAGGCAAAATTAAATGAGAGATTGTGGAACATCGAAATGTTTACTAAACAGAGAGGGTAGATTTAACTAGACTACGGGTGAAATATGACAACATGAGCGCATAGCTCAAGTGGTCGGGATGATTTTAATCGCTACAGTGGGTCGGCGAGTCGCTGGTTCGAATCCCCTTAGCACCATACTTTTTTTGTATTCTTTGAAAAAAAAAAAATAACTACAGCCGAGAGCATTTAAAGCTCTCAACCCCCTTTATATCGATTGGCACACTCGGCCTAGTGGCCAGAGCGTGCGGTTTGCTTCTTGGTGGTTGCTGGTTCGAATCTGGGGCTCGGCCAGTATTAAACTTTGGGAAAAAAATATTTTTTTGGTGTTTTTGATGATTGAAAAATTATGAAAAAAATATATTTATTATTCTAAAAATATGGGGGATTTATGAAAAATAATTTGGGAATTATTTACATGAAATGGAGTATGTTTTGAGAATAAATGTCATATACTTGTATGTTATGAAAGTTACACTTTGAAAAAGGATTTGAAATAAAATGTTAGAAAAGAAGTGTAAGAAAGATAGAAATTATATGTAGTGATGTGATGTGAATTATTCTCATTGGAGAATATTGAAAAAATTATGAAATGCGAATATTCATTTAGTGATGTGATTTTAATGTGAAATTGATAATTGATGAAATATATAATGATTAATTGTATTCCATGTGTGGCTATGGACTCATGAATAAATTAGAAATCATGCTAATGAAAAAAGAAAATATGTTATGATTATGAAAATGAAGTTATGAGCTGTAAACGCTCAATTTTGGAAATTGTGAATTGGAATTGAAACAAAAGAGTAGCTAAGTCTCCCCCGGCAATTGGAAAGAAATGAAATGAAATTTGAAATGGAAGACCAAGGTTGGTCATGTTTGAATGAATGAATAAGTCCGGTTTAGTGGAGAGGCTAACTCTAGAGCTTTGATTTTGTTTATGATTCTAATAAAAACTAAGGATTAGTACATAGTGGAGACGTGATGAAAGTGAGAGAAAAACACGAGTATGAGAACTAGAGTTTCAGTGCGGGTGTGAGCCACAGAATGCATGCTTGATGAGTCAAGACATGGCGTGGGCACTACTTAGTAATGATCGGACTTTAGCCATGCTTGTGGGATGTTTGGTGACTGCAAGAGGACCGTGTGCCATGAAGGAGGCTGAATTTCCACAGAATGCATGCTTGATGAGTCAAGGCATGGCGTGTGATTCCCCTCCAGGTTTTCTGTACACGAGCTTGTACTCATAGATCATCTAGGATACTCACCGTAGTTACAGTAGTAGATTAAGACATGACGAGGGATTGAACCCTACAAAGATGAAGAACGATTAAGAGGCTTGCCCTCGGACCTATGTAGTATGGGATGCATAGAATCCGAACAAGTGTGCATTAGTGTCATGTAACATAAATAATTGCATTAAGGACTAAGTGCACAATTACGACACGACATCAATAGGGTATTCCCTTTAGTTTGATATGTGGCAAGTTTGTGTTTGTTAAATATGAAAAATGAGTTATACTATTTCCGGCATAGAGAGGATGGCCGTGTATAATGTTTGTCGGTTGAATAAACTGACGTACTCACAGTTTTGTATGCAGGGTAAATGACATGATAAAGATTAAAGAGGAACAGATGCTTAAAGACTATTAAATGTTGTTGTACATTTATTTAAATGTTGTAAATTTACTTCCGCTGTGCAATGTAAAGCGTAAAGTTTCATGTAAACTCTAACGTAAAGTGAAAAGTTTTAAATTCCTTGTAAAATTGTACTAAATAAAGTGTAAAGATCCTGTGGAATCTCGAATTCCGTGTATTTTGGAATTCGGGGCGTTACAGAGTGGTATCAGAGCCACGTTTCACACTTGTACAAATTTATAAGGAACGACACCCTAGATGTTGACATTAGAGTGTGTGTTTGAGTCTAGAGATTTAAATGTAAGTAACTTACATTTGTGTTGCTCTATGACTTATGCTTCTTCCTCTCTATTTCTAAGATGGCTGATCACTTCGACCCTGCTGGAGACGACGACTGGCATATCATCGAGGAAGAGTACCATCCTGGACAAGCAGATTCCGAGGAAGAGTACTACCCAGGGCAAGCAGATTCTGACGGAGAAGAATGGCCTGAATCCGGAGAGATTACTCCACCTCCGGATTCATCTGATGACTCTTCTGACGAAGAAGAAGAACCAGTTCCAAGTAGTCTTGTGACTTCTTTTCAGAGGCAGGTAGAAACACTGCAAGAGAGAGTCGGATTATTGAAGGCTCAATTGGCAAAGCGTAAGGACGACTTTGCAGTTCTCAGTCATCGGGTATGGGAACTCAAGAAGAGGAAGAATCTGACCGATGTGCTGAAGAAAGAAGTTGATGAACTACGGGGAGAACTTTGATAAGCGAAGAGGAACCGTAGGAGTTAGACTGTTGTAGCTTCTACTGTTTTCATTCTGATGTCAAGAAATGTTTTTCAATTCGAATTTATAAAGTTTGGAATTCAATGAAATGCAAGTTGATTTAAAATTCATGTCTTATACTTCGAATTTAATGGATCTTTTGCATCAGAATATGGCTAGAAGAGGAGCTAGAAACGGGGAAGGTCTGGATCTGAAAACGGAACTTGTGAGGGTCTATCAAATGCTCAACGCCGTGGCCATGAATTAGAACCAAGGAAGGGTACCTGCGAATCCGGTGCCCGAAGCGATCAAACTAGTGGAATCGTTCAAACGGATGAAACCACCTGTGTTCGAAGGGAAGTCAGACCCTGATGTGGCTGACAACTGGATTCGTCAGGTAGAGACGATCTTTGAAGTGCTGGAGACCCCTGAGGGTAATAAGGTGAAGTTGGCGACTCTGCAACTTGAGAAGGACGCGGCTGTGTGGTGGCAGTCGATGAAGAGGACAATGGAAGGCATAGTTCTTGGCTGGGATGAATTTCTGGAAGAATTCCGCAGTCACTACTTCCCCTCCAACGTTCAAGAGAAGAAGACTATGGAGTTTCTATCACTACAGCAAGGTGGCATGTCAGTTAGAGAGTACGAGACCAAGTTTACTCAGCTCTCTAGGTATGCTCTGGAATTAGTGATAGATGAGGTTAAGAAGGCTCGTAAGTTCAAGCATGGATTGAGGCCGAGCTTGAGATCCCGAATGATACCTCTTGGTATCAGAAGATTTGACAAGTTGGTCAAGAGAGCAGCAGCCACGGAAGCCGACATGGAGCAGTTTCATGTTGTTCAGAATCGGAGGAACCACTGGCAGTCTGGAAAGAGGCTCGCAAATTCTGGGAGTTTCAAGGACAACCATCTGCACAAAGGTTCAAACCGACAGGGGCAAATGCTATTAGTGTGGCTGGAGGACTTGGGAACAATGTGATGAGACCTCCTGCGGTAAATTGCTTCAACTGTGGTGAGACGGGACATTACCAATCTCAATGCCCCAAGCCACGGAATGGTAATCGCAATGTACTAATGCAATAGACTGGGAAGAGACCGTACCAACCAGGGCGAGTATTTGCCTTGACGGAAGCTGATGCCGATGAGGTTGATCATGTCATCACTGGTACGAGGGCAGATGTTTAGAGGTTTATGTCATTTCTTTTTCCCGCTATTTAGTGAACTGTTACGTAATGAGTGTGTTTTATGTAACAAGAGAACTTTATCTTAATGGAATGAAAGCTATTGTGTTGTTCGATACTGGATCCTCTCATACTTTTGTGTCTCCTAAATTTGCTAAAGTGTTGGGAGTTAAACCGAAAATTTTTCCAGGCAAAATCTTAGCAGTAGCTACTCCATCAGGGGAAACTTTAACCATTGATCGGTACTATGCGGATTGCAAGATTGTGATTGGGGACAGAATCTTCGGAATTGATCTGATCGAGCTGACTATCTTGGGGGTCGATGTTATCATTGGCATTGATTGGATGTCGGTGTACAGTGCAAGCATCGAGTGCAAGACCAAGACGGTAACAGTGAAGGCTCCAGGTGGACCTGAAGTCACTTTCCAAGGGAAGAAGAAATGTTCTAGGCTGATGGCAGCTATCCGCAAGGAAGAGACTCCTGTGGAAGTGCAAGGAATTCCTGTGGTTCGGGACTATCCGACTATGTTCTTGGATGATTTTCTTGGGTTACCCCCGCATCGTGATGTGGAGTTCAGCATCACTGTTCAACCAGGGAGTGCACCCATTTCTAAGGCACCGTATAGGATGGCTCCAGTGGAACAGGATGAGGTGAAGCGGCAGATTGAGGAACTATTGGAGAAAGGCTTTATTCAACCTAGTGCGTCACCTTGGGGAGCACCAGTGCTTTTGGTAAAGAAGAAGGATGGATCGATGAGAATGTGCATCGATTACCGAGAGCTGAATAAAGTCACTGTTCAGAATAAGTATCCGATTCCCCGAATTGATGACTTGTTCGATCGTCTACAAGGAGCAGCTGTTTTCTCCAAAATAGATCTTCGATCAGGATATCACCAAGTTCGAGTGAAAGCTGAAGATATGCACAAAACTGCATTTAGAACTCGACATGGGCATTACGAATTCTTAGTTATGCCATTTGGAGTGACGAATGCACCCGCAATCTTCATGGATTTGATGAACAGAGTTCTGAGGCCATTCATTGATTCTTTCATCGTGGTGTTTATCGACGATATCCTCGTGTACTCCAAGTCAGAGGAGGAGCACACCGAGCATCTGGCAGCAGTTCTGAAGAAGCTGGAAGAGCAGAAGTTGTATGCCAAGCTATCCAAGTGTGATTTCTGGAAATCTGAAGTGGCATTCCTAGGTCACATTCTTTCTAAGGAGGGAGTGGCAACTGATCCTTAGAAGATAGAGGTAGTGAGAGATTGGACTAGGCCTACTACTGTGAATGAAGTCAGAAGTTTTCTTGGAATGACTGGATACTACAGGAGATTCATTCAAGGTTATGCTCAGATAGCCGTGCCGCTTACTGGTCTGACCAAGAAGAACGTGAACTTCAAGTGGACTGAGCAATGTGAGGCAAGATTTCAGGAGTTGAAAGAGAAACTGACTACTGCACCTATTTTGGCTTTGCCTAGAGCAGGTGTTGAGTATGATGTTTATAGCGATGCTTCACATCGTGGGCTTGGTTGTGTCTTAATGCAAGTAGGAAGAGTAATCGCTTATGGTTCTAGGCAACTACGATCGCATGAAAAGAATTACCCGACTCATGATCTGGAGTTGGCTGCGATTATCTTTGCCCTGAAGCAATGGAGGCACTACGTGTACGGTGAGAAATTGAACATGTACACTGACCACAAGAGTTTGAAGTACATATATCAGCAGAAGGATCTAAATTTGAGGCAGCGGAGATGGTTGGAAGTTCTTGAGGACATGCGACCTGAGATCAAGTATCATCCTGGAAAAGCTAATGTTGTTGCTGATGCACTTAGTCGCAAGAGCAGTTTATCCAGTTTGATTACAACTCAGAAGCACCTGATTGAGGAATTGGACCGAGTAGGTATTGAGGTTGTCTTGCAAGGATTGGGAGCATCTTTAGCCCAGTTGAGGCTTCAGCCTACTTTGAATGCAAGGATCATTGCAAGTCAGGAGGTTGATGCTGATATTTTGGAGATGAATGAGCAGGTTGGTGCTGACAGGTTGTCCGGATTTCAAATCAAGGATGGAGTGCTGTGGTTTGGAGAGAGGCTATGTGTTCCGAATCAGGCGGACCTGAAAGAGAGTATTCTTCAGGAGGCGCATTCTACTCTTTTGTCGGTACATCCTGGGAGTACTAAGATGTACAGGTACATCAAACCGCATTTCTGGTGGTCAGGTTTGAAGCGGGATGTGGCTGAATTTGTGGCGAAGTGTGAGGTTTGTCAGCAAGTCGAAGCCGAAAATCAGAGACCCAGAGGTCTATTACAGCCGTTACCTATTCCGGAATGGAAGTGGGATAACATCAGTATGGATTTCATTACGGGATTGCCTAAGGGTCCTAAAGGCAATGATGTGATTTGGGTTATAGTCGATCGACTAACCAAGTCCGCTCACTTTTTGGCGATGAAACTCACTGCTTCGATGGACAAGTTAGCTGAGTTGTATGTTGGCGAGATTGCCGGCTCCATGGTGTTCCGTCAACTATTGTGTCTGATCAAGATGTGCGGTTTACTTCGCATTTTTGGAGGAGTCTTCAGACAGCTTTGGGTACCAAGACAGATTTCAGCACTGCTTTTCATCCGCAAACTGATGGGCAGACCGAGAGAGTCAACCGTATTCTTGAGGATATGCTTCGGTGTTGCGTACTAGACTTTAGAAGCAGTTGGGAAAGGCATTTACCTTTGGTAGAGTTTGCCTACAACAACAGTTTTCAGACTAGCATTGGTATGGCGCCGTACGAAGCTTTGTATGGCAGGAAGTGCAGGACACCTGTTTGTTGGTTTGAAGTTGGGGAGTGTCAATTGTTTGGGCCTGAGCTTGTGCAGCAAACCTCTGAGAAGATTGATCTGATCAGGAAAAGGTTGGTAGAAGTTCAGAGCAGGCAGAAAAGCTATGTAGACAACCGGAGAAGGGACCTTGAGTTTGAGGTCGGTGACTTCGTCTTTCTGAAAGTATCGCCCAATAAAGGTGTGATTCGATTTGGCTAAGGCGGAAAATTAGCCCCGAGGTTTATAGGCCCGTACAAGATATTGAAAAAGATCGGGAAAACTACTTACCGGCTTGAATTACCGGAAGAGTTATCTCAGGTGCACAATGTCTTTCATGTGTCTATGCTGAGAGGTTATATTCCAGATCCGAGTCATCATTTGCCTGAAGTGCCGGAAGGTTTGCAGTTGGATCTGAATTACATCGAGTCTCCTGTCGAGATTGTTGATCGTCGAGAGAAAGTCTTGAGTAATAAGACGATACCGATGGTCAAGGTAGTCTAGAGAAACCATTTGGTTGAAGAGGCTACTTGGGAGTCTGAGGAGAGGATGTTGAAAAATTATCCTGAGCTTTTTGCTTGATTTGTATTTTGTATCTTTGTATTTTTTCTTCCTCTCATGCTTGTTATGAGTGTTGTATTATGTTTCTCACTCTTGACTGTAGTTCCGGGGACGGAACTATTCTAAGGAGGGAGTGTTGTAATGCCCCGATTTTCATTTAATGAAAATTATTTTATTTTGCACGTAGTGTGCACGTGCAATATTTTGATAATTATTTTCATTATGATGAGTATAGATATTTATATATGTGCTCTTTAATTATATTTGTATAAAGCCTTTTTTTTTCAAATAGACAAAAGCCTTTCTTTTTAAAAGCCCAAATCTAAATTATTGATTATCTTTTTATAATTATTATTTTGGCCCATAAACTAAAGCCCATGAGTTATTTTATTTTAAATACAACTTGTAATGTAGAATACATTTTAAAGATTATTTTTAAGTAAAATATAATGTACAATTTTTAAATGGAGACCAAGTTGCATGCATGTGCATTGCACGTACACGTGCAAAATGCACATGATGAGCATGGCCGGTTTGGAGCTTTTGGAGGGAAAAGGGAAATTTTGAGTGGAGTCATGGGTGGTGGTTACTTGATCATGGTTGGTTATTGTAACTCCTCCTTGAATCCTAGCCTTTTAATCCTAACTCCTAAGTTAATCTTAGCCTTCCATTTTCCTAGATTTTTAGTATAAATACCCTCCCCCCCTAGCCTAGTTATTCTTGTGCTTATTATTTCCTCCAAACCTATAGTTTAAAATACATTATTTAGTAGTATACAAGTGAGTAAAAGATTGAGAGTTTGTGAGGGGTTTGTGCTTGCAACAAGGCCGGCATCAATAGGAGCTCTCAGTTTGGCTTGGAGGAGGCTCGGTTGGCATTATGGAGGCTTGTGTGCGCGCATCAAGGAGGAGGATCGCTTTTTGCAAGGACATTGGTTTAGGAGGTGTTGCTAAGTATAGTCTCTCCAATTAAGGTGGGTAAATTTTCTATATTTCTAATTAGGAAGCATGCTAGATTTGAATTGAAAGAATGATGCATGAAAAAGATTAATAAGAGTACACATTTAATTAGAAAATGGCTTATTGATTGATTGAAATGTGGATATGTAATTATATGTGGTTCTATCGTTAAATTTAAGTTGTGAGTAAATTGATTATAGCCATGGAGTGATGAAGGAAACTTCGTTATTAACATCGAGAACTATATGCAAAAGTTAGTAGATTGAAAATATTACTTTATGTGCTTAAATGGACTTTTTGTGATAATGTTGTGATGGATGAATTAAGATATAGGTTGTATGTTTGGGAAATGATTAAAAACAGAGAATTGATTGCTAATAAAAAGATTAGGGTTGTTAAATTTAATAAGAAATGTCGAAAAAGAAATGTGGTGGTGGTAGTTTATAATTCGAATTAATTATATGAAAATTATGTGTTAATTATTGAAAAAAGAATTATTTTTATTATACTGGAGTAAAATTTATGTTGGGAATAGCCAATCTGGACATTTACAGCAACTTTAGTAAAGGCAAAATTAAATGAGAGATTGTGGAACATCGAAATGTTTACTAAACAGAGAGGGTAGATTTAACTAGACTACGGGTGAAATATGACAACATGAGCGCATAGCTCAAGTGGTCGGGATGATTTTAATCGCTATAGTGGGTCGGCGAGTCGCTGGTTCGAATCCCCTTAGCACCATACTTTTTTTGTATTCTTTGAAAAAAAAAAAATAACTACAGCCGAGAGCATTTAAAGCTCTCAACCCCCTTTATATCGATTGGCACACTCGGCTTAGTGGCCAGAGCGTGCAGTTTGCTTCTTGGTGGTTGCTGGTTCGAATCTGGGGCTCGGCCAGTATTAAACTTTGGGAAAAAAAATATTTTTTTGGTGTTTTTGATGATTGAAAAATTATGAAAAAAATATATTTATTATTCTGAAAATAAAGGGGATTTATGAAAAATAATTTGGGAATTATTTACATGAAATGAAGTATATTTTGAGAATAAATGTCCTATACTTGTATGTTATGAAAGTTACACTTTGAAAATGGACTTGAAATAAAATGTTAGAAAAGAAGTGTAAGAAAGATAGAAATTATATGTAGTGATGTGATGTGAATTATTCTCATTGGAGAATAATGTGAAAATTATGAAATGCGAATATTCATTTAGTGATGTGATTTTAATGTGAAATTGATAATCGATGAAATATATAATGATTAATTGAATTCCATGTGTGGCTATGGACTCATGAATAAATTAGAAATCATGCTATTGAAAAAAGAAAATCTATTATGATTATGAAGATGAAGTTTTTGATTTATGAAAAATAATGAAAAATATATATTCATTATTCTGAAAATAAGGGGGATTTACGAAAAATAATTTGGGAATTATTTACATGAAATGAATTATATTTTGAGAATAAATGTCCTATACTTGTATGTTATGAAAGTTACACTTTGAAAATGGACTTGAAATAGAATGTTAGAAAAGAAGTGTAAGAAAGATAGAAATTATATGTAGTGATGTGATGTGAATTATTCTCATTGGACAATAATGTGAAAATTATGAAATGCGAATATT
>JACEHZ010000462.1:0-180000 GCA_017893485.1 Hemerocallis citrina | reverse complement strand
AAGCTATTGAACTTGGGTATGTATGCTCTTTTTTCGAAATGGAATGGCCTTTCTTTTTCTTTTGATTTCTCGTGAAGTGATTTTTGTACATTACATATAGTCAACCCGGTCGAAATCAACATATTTTTGTTTGACTCCCCGTAACTCTTCCTCAGCCAGGCTTGGGCAGAATAGCAGAGCAAGTACAAGTATTAGTAGCATAGCAAAAATACGTTCCTCGTCATTAATATGTTTGCTCGTGTTAGCGTTAATTGTGGCCTATTGGGAGAATCGACGACTGCATCTTTGATGCACTACTAGTACATCATCTGAGAATTCTAAATTAGCTAGTTATCAAAATCGTTTATCAAAAGGACGCCCCACTTCTTTAATCGAATTGAGCCAGAATTGGCAACTGACGTATGTGGAAGAACGCTTTCTCAAGGTTCCGTATCAGAGCACTAGATAGGGGGAACTTCCACATTAGAAGGACTTTCCCGATGCAGATCCAAGATCGGTTGAGAAACCTGCCCTCCCCAGATACCACCATACTTTTGTTGGTACGTATCCAAAATCAAGACATCTTTTAAGTCAATGCAAGAAGAAAGGTTAGTGCGAAAGCGGCTCGAGGTTATGATAGAGGAAGGATAGGTTTCAACTGTTTACTCGAATCTAGCCAAAGCCTTTGAATCCTACTCTTTTGTATGCCCAGTCACAAAGGGAAAGGAAGAGTTGGCTAGCTGAACAGCGGAAAGCCGAGTGCTTCTTCTTAGTCCCTATCTTCGGAATGACTTTCTAATTGAAGCGCTTTTGTTGACTTCGAGAGAGGCCTGCTTTCAGGGAAATCAATAACTCTTTCACTCTTTCTTATACCAATGAAGCTCATCAACTACTTTAAATACTATATACATACTTTCACTCGTGATCCTTTCGAGGGATCACTCACTCCAGCCAGGACTACAACAAACAATCAACAACTCAGTAACATGTTTTGTTAATGGGAACAAGGAACTCTTTCCAAAAATACTATTTCTCAACTCATCAACTACTTGTTGCTTCCGTTCCTGATCCTAGCGAGGGCAGAGGCCTATATTACACTTAGGGACTAAAACAAGGAACTAACTCAATAGCTCTTTCTTATCCCGAATCAGCAAATAGAGACAGCCTTAGTGCCTATTCTGATTCTCGAATTCCAAATTATACCTATAAAGACAGCAAATAAAGACTGGTTTTATACCTATACCCGATTCTCGGTTTAGATCGGCATCTCCAGTTGAATGAGACAAGAAAACAAAGGCAAGAGCAAGAGCATGCGCAGATATTTAATATATAAGAAAGTCCCTCTCCTCGGGAAGGGAGAAAGTAACAACTCCATACAAAGGTAACAAAGTAGGCAGGAACTTGGCAAACTAACTCGGCAACAGCTGCTCTTTCTAAGTCTGATTCAGCTCTTTCGTACTACTCTGCTCGCCGAGTGAGAACCATCTGATCAGCCAGAAATTCTTAGTTCAAAAGCTTTAGCCTGGGTCCCGGGATAAACAACAAGGTTGGGAGAACGATTAAATAATAGATTTCTCTAAGGAATAGGTAAAAGTAGTTACATCCGCGGGTCCATCTCCATCTGTTGAATGGGCAGAACCTATAATTCGACCAAACAATCTTGCAAAAATAGATGTAAAATGAGGGGATTAATTATTATCAGTCGCCGGGCTCTCTTTCACCTTTACGATTACGAACAGGCAACTTCTCTAGGAGTATAAACTAGACATATATGGCTACAATTCATATTCAATAAGTTTCAATTGATTCTTAGTATAACTAGGTCGATTACCCTAATCTTTACAGCTTAAGGGTTCTGGCAGCAACTTATAGTCAAAATTCTATAGGTGAAAACAAGGTGTAAAATCAATATAAAAATCTATAAAAATTAGGAATGGATCCTAAGCATGTCTTCTAAGTTTCTGGAGAGTTTCATGTCATTACACTACTATTACTATGGTGTTTCAACTGAAAGTTGTGTCGATGTTTCACTAAATTGTAATTCTAGAAAATACAGACCAGCAGTGACTAAAACTGCAATATCTCACAGCTCACAGATCAGAATCTAGATTCGTAAGATTTTCTGGAAACTATATTCATTAGGCTACAATTCCTTTTTATATAATTTTGGTTCATTCTTATTGTAACAGGGTTGAAATCTCAGTGCAAAACAGAACATGCAGCAAGAATTAATAAAAAGTCATCATGCATATTCATCAAAATGAACAATCTACTTATTCTTGGATCAAGAAATGCATTAACATTATATACAACAAGTTAAGATGAATTTTTACAGTGTACAAAGCCAAGTTATCATGTTATGATGCAATTCATGAGATCTCAATCAATTAACATGTATTCAATTACTATATATTTCTATATATAAGTTTCTAATCAATTTATTCATGTTGTATGTGCATGCAAGCTTGGGTTTGAATCAATAGATGTTGGCACGAAGTCAAAGATACTTTGGGTTAGCTCGTGTAAACCCTCGATATCCCCAACGGAAGGTACACAAAGCAATATTACGGTAGGAAACTACTTGCGGAGATCAATAATCTTGAACTTGAAAAATTAAACGAGTTCAAGTGGACTTGCCTTTAGATGACGATTAGATTTGAATGTGCGAAGAATAACGGGATCGAAATCCCGGTGACATGGCGACGAGTAAACAATCATGATGATCACGATTAGGTACAGATCTTAATGGGGATCAAGATCGGATGATCGGACGGCTAAAATCGAAGATCAAGGTTAAGATCAAGATCAAGATGATGATCACGATCACGATGATCAAAGGAGATCCGACAGTCGAGGTCAAGATCTTGATGATGATGATGATGATGGTGATGATGATCAATGCAAATCCAACGACCAAGATCAACGGATCAAGAAGTGATCACGATCGCAATGATCAACGATCGAACGGCCTAGATCCAATGGATGTTATTAAAGATCATTGGTGCAACAGGGGAGGGGAATGAAGAGGCAGCTCGACGGGTCGGCGACTGGAGGTGTGCACGGCGGTGAGGCAGGCGAATGGGCAGTTCGACGGGGTGATGTCGAGGCTGGAGTCTGGAGGGAGCGAGTTGCAAGGGAGTTGGACTCGCTAGGGAGTTGGAAAGCGGTGATGTGGCTCTTGCAAGGGGAGATGCGACAAACGGGGTTGTCGAAGCAGCGTCGAAGCACAGGGCAATCGACGGAGGAGGAATGGGGAGATGAAGGGGCGCTCGAGGATGCCATGCTTTTGGAAATGAAATTGAGGAGATGGTGATGAGGCTCCAATGGGGACTGTGGTCGGGGATGAGGGCGACGGCAATGCACAGGGCTTCGATGAACGGCAAAGAGTTGGGTAGGTGCAGTCGATGGCTCGATGGCGCTCGGGGAAGAAAAAGCAGCAATGGCGAGACTCCGATGGGTTACGAAGGTTGAAGATGAGGGGATGGAGATGGCAGGGGCTCAACTGCGGTGGTTGTGGTAGAGGCAGTTGCGGAGATGGGGTGCGATGGGGGTCGCGAGGTGGCTCAGTTGAGCGAAAGGCTCGAGTGGGATGATGGTCGGTTGGAGTAGGGCGAGGGAGACGATGGGGAAGCTCGACGGATTGGCAGGAGCGAGAGTGAAGGTCGTGGGAGACTCTGGAGGTAGGGGATGAAGAGTGGGGAATGGAGGTTGATGTTGATCGGTGGAGGCTAGGGAAGAGGCGATGGCGCTCCGGGGGCGAACTCGAGGTGCAAAAACGGCGAGACGATGGAGGAAGGAGGAGGATGACGATGGAGTGGCGAGGAGCTTGGGGAGTTAGCGAGGAGCAGTCGTCGACTGAGGGAGAGCGATGTAACGACCCGAAAAATAGCATATGGCTATTTTGCATCGTAATGTGTGCGCAATTGAAAATTGCACGCGATTATGTATTTTTCTGATAACAAATATTTTTAATTGAGAAATATCAGTTATTGTCTACCTTATTTTATTATTATTTTCGAAATTAAATTATTTTTATACGTATTATTACGAAGTAGTTTTAATGTATTTTGTGTTGTTTGGATTATTAAAGTAGAGAGTTGGGTTTTAATTGAAATGTATTAAGGCTAGGGGGCTTATACGAAACATTCCCTTAGATATTTATCTATCTAGTATTATTTAATTACATTTTTACAAAAAGACCCCCCCCCTTCCTTCTCCTCCTCCTTCTTCCTTCTCTTTTCTTCCCGTCCGGTTCCACCCCAGCCCAGAACCCACCTCCCCCGGTTCCCTTCTCCTTTCCCTTCCCCTACTTTCTCCTCCCGTTCACTCCTAACCAAAGAAAGAACCCAACCCCTCCCCCCTTCCTTCTTCTTCTTCCTTCTTGTTCGATGCCGAACCAAGAGAACCCCGACCTCCTCCTCCCATCTCCTCCTCCCGTTCGTGCCAGCCCCAAATCGAAAGAAACCCACCTCCGTTCCCTTCTTCTTCTCCTTCTTTCCCTTCCGATCTCCATCCCGATGCTCAAAACCGAGAACCCATCGATCGGTACTTCCCCACCTCGAATCCCCTCCGATCCTTCGTCAAATCCAAATTAAAGTGTGGGGTAGACTAATGGAGGGATTCTCTACATGGTGGTAGCGTCGGATTTTTGAATGGATTCGGGAAGGTAAAACCCTAACTATTTTATTGTATAAAATTTAGTTGGGTTAAATTTTATTGAGTAGGAATGTTAGGGTAGAGAGATTTAGAGATATTAGAAATTGTAGATGGGAGAAATTAGCAGATTTTTAGAGAGATTTCAAGTTGTTAGTAAAATAGGATTTTGGGTTTGTAAAAGAGAATTACACGGGTATGAATAAATTCTCGTATAGTAATAGAAATTATAGTCGGGCTATTAGAACAATTAGGGGTGTTTTTAGTAATTGTTTGGAAATAGGAATCTCGTCGGCATTAGATTATCACGTGCATCGCACATGTATATCCCAAGCGTTCAATAAACGCTTGTGTGATATTTGGGATGGTGTTATTAGCTTTTATAATTGGTTTGGATGATTTGAGTTTTAATTGCTTGAAATTGATGATAGGATGTATTACGACCTTGGACGCGAGGTGGCATGGCGCTTGGATCTTCGCAAATTATGTGAGTTTAATTTATTTATATATATTTTTGTATTTTAAGAAATATAGTGAGTGTTAATTTATTATGTGTTCTTGTGTGTTAAGAGTTATGTGAGTGTAATTTATTTGCGTATTTCTGTGATTATAGAAGTTATGTGAGTTAATTTATTTATATATTTTTGTGGGTTTAAGAAATATGTGAGTATTGATTTATTATATATTTTGTGGTTTGAAGAATATGTGAGTTAACTTATTTATATATTTTTGTGGTTTGAAGAATATGTGAGTGTTAATTTATTTATGTATTTTGTGGTTTAAAGAAATAAGTAAGTATCGATATATTTACGTATTTTGTGGGTTTAAGAAATATGTGAGCACTAATTTATTTATATGTATTTTGTGGTTGAGAAATATGTGAGTATGATGTATCTACTTATATTTTATGTTGTGGCCGAATTTTATGGCTTTTTGATATACTTCGTAGAAGTTATGTTAAAGATTGATTTTGAGGGAAAATACAGATTTTTATGGGCCCGAGAATAGGTTTTTGTGATATTTGGTGAAGTTAACTATTTTGAGTATATAAAACCGATATAAGGGATTAGTTATGTATGTGGGGATTCTCTACCTCTAAATTAGTTGTTTGCTCTCCTTATTTGTTTATGTATATGTAGAAAGAACCATCTTTAGGGTTACTACTTGTGTAGGTGAAGAAAAGAACCCATCTTTTAGGTGTGAGTTGTTGTAGGTTGAGAAAGAACCCATTTTGAGGGTTGAGTAAATTGTGGATGCTAAAAGAACCCATCTTTTGGGTATGAGTTGTTGTAGGTTGAGAAAGAACCCATTTTGAGGGTTGAGTAAATTGTGGACGCTAAAAGAACCCAACTTGATGTTATGTTAGTTGTAGTATGATAAAGAAACAATCTTTTGATGTTGTCAGTTGTAAGATGTTAAAAGATCACACCTTTATATTGATTACTTGTTGTAGGTTGAGAAGGATCCCATTCCTATGGCTATATTATTTGTGAATGCGAAAAAGAACCCATTTTAGTTGTTAGTAGTAGTGAGTCAAAAGAACCCATCCTATGGATTTGGATTGTTGTAGAGAAAGAACCCACACTTGTGATATATTAAGAATCCATGCTTGAGTTGTGTGAAGAACCCATTCATGTCTATGTGATATTCCAGTAAAACCTACCATGCTCGAGTTGATTTTAGAAAGATACCATGCTTGAGTTGTTGTAGGCTGATTATAGTGAGAAACTCATGTGTGAGTTGATTATAGTAGGTATGTCATGATGAGTTGATTTTAGAAGGATACCATGCTTAAGTTAATTATAGTAGATTCTTCTGTTACTTCTAATTACAGAAGATCAAGTTTGCTAGTAAGCACAGTTGGTTGCTTCTAGGTTTGATTACCTGTATGGTTGTTTGTATGTGGTTTTGTGCGTACGTGGCTCGACTGGCCCGTATGTAGCTGTGGGTCTCATACGCAGCTTATTTGGCTCGTATGTATGTTGTTGTCTCATACGCGGCTCGACTGGCCCGTATGTAGATGTTGGTCTCATACGGAGCTTATTTGGCTCGTATGCATGTTGTTGTCTCATACGCGGCTCGACTAGCCCGTACGTAGCTGTTGGTCCCATACGTAGCTGTTTAGCTCGTATGTGTTTTTGGTTACTCGTATGTAGCTTCTTAGCTAATATGCAGTTGTTGTGCTCATCTAGGGTGATATCATTGTCCTAGGGCTATTGACCATTAAGACGTGTGTTTAGCTTACTCCTAAGGGACTGTGGACGAGTCACTTCGCGGGTGCCGTCAGATCTCAACCGTTGGTTGATTGCGGACCGGAGTGTGACGAAATCCAAGTTCAGGTAGTAGCATGCGAATACGTTCGTATTGCCGGGGTCTTGGATTGATAGGCCATGAACCGAATCCTGAGGGATTCTGGTAAGTCTAGGTTGAGCAGCCTAGTAGAGTTATCTTGCGAAGTCTAATTTAAGACCTAGCATGTTGTGTTTATAATATTGTCATCCCTTGGATTGTTCAGGGTTAGTGACATCGTTAGGGTAGTGACTTATAAAGATTCTTTTACTTAACCATTTTGCCAGAAAGAGAGGAGTTGGTAGTAGGGGGCACCTTATGACCAACTCGTCCTTTGGGCCGACCTTAGGTGGTGTTATTGGGTTGTACCTTCCCGTCAAAGGGATATGTATGGTGCCTTCTCACAAGTTGGTAGCACGGGTTGCGTATCTCACACTGTTAATTCCTGAAGTGCCATGATAAGGCGGGCGGAGCTAGGGGATGGACCCCAGAACTCCGTCGGGTCCTTGGCCAGGGAGAGTGAACAGGCCATAGATCACGGTCTATGAGTTATGGGTGACACAGGATAGGCTTTATGCTATACTGCGCTCGGAAGACCCTGTGTACGTCTGGTTTTTGAGTGAGGTCCGGTGTACCGGGTAGTAGTGGCAAACATAGACACCATGAGCGTACTGCATTGGTGGGACTTGACCACGTCTGCAACCTCATCAGTCATGTTGTATCTGTCAGGAACAGGTTGTGTACAATTAGAAATTCATAATGCGGGTTCAAATCCCTATATTTGGAGAAACGGCTTGAGATGGGGCGTATGTAGTATGGGATGCATACTGTTTCGGAGACTTGCTTGCATTAGAATAAGAGCATCATTGTATTGGTAGTCTAGCATTAGAGTTTAAGTCATAACGTACACTATCACAAATTATATGTACACGTGTCTTTTCCATTCGAGATGAATTGCGAGTGCGATAGTGAAAGTAAATTAATAGCCAAGCTATCGGCTTGGGATGTGATGTGATATTACCCAAGTTCGGCTTGGGGGTGCGGTGATGTAATACCCTGATTTTCGAATATACGAAAGATTATTTATTTTTATATATGGTGTGCACGTGTAATATTTTGGCTATTATTTTCAACATGATGAATAAGAATATTGTTTTCTTTGAAGCAATTTTTTTACCAAAGCCCAAATGTTAGTTTACTTATTTTTCTTTTAAAATAATTATTTTGGCCCAATTAATTTAAGCCCATTGATTTAATCCCTTTTACTATTTTTTCTACAACTTGTATGTGTAACATTTCTTTTAAAAAGACTTATTTTTTTATGTACAAGTTCTAGTAGGGGTGATTTGTGCACGCACGTGCATTTCACATACACGTGCATTGAGCACTATTCTTGGCCGGACTTAAGTAGAGAAGTGGGATGAATCATGGGTAGTTATGTGGAGTGTGGGTGGTTATCACAACTTCCTAGTCCATCCTAGCCCTTGATCCCATAACTATCTACTAAATCTTAGCCCTCCATCTACTCAAATTTGTATATAAATACCCCCTCTCATTCATTATTTCTTTTACACTAAAATCCTATTGTAAGAGAGATATTTTTGTGAGAGAGTTGTGTGTGCTTTCTGTGGAGGCCGGGCATCATCTTCTGAAGGCTTCGGTGTGGAACAAGGAGCAAGGAGCAAGGAGTCGTCCACTGCAGTGAGGAGCTTTTTGCTGGATTCGATTACTTCGTCAAATAAGGTGGGTGTTTCTCAGGACTTCTAATATAGGAATTATACCATGATTGTGATAATTGTTACTATGTTTATGAAAAGTAAATTCAACATATTAGAATTTGCCTGAGTATGTTGATAATCATGAAGGACAAGTGGTGTAATAATGACACTGCAAATAAGAATGATTTGGGTCTGTACAGTCGACTGCCATCTTGATGAGTCGACTGATACGAGACGTATATTCTCATATTTAGATAGAAAGTTTCATTGATGCATATGTGTAAGAGCTAAAGTGAAACAGAAATGCCAATTTTGTATCTTCTATGTCGCATATGACTGAGAGGACATGAACATGTGGAAAGAAACTAGTGATATTAGAAAAATTGAGATTGGGTCGGTACAGTCGACTGTCGATGGATAAGTCGACTGGTGCGAGACATCCGTTACATATTTTGTTAGAAGGTTTTCGTTGACATACATGTGTACAATTAAAATGAAATAGTAAGGCTAAACTCATATTCTTCATGGTATACATGACTGAGGAGCCATGAGCCTGTGGAAAAAGAACTAGTGATGATTAACAAAACTAAGAATGATCTGTGCAGTCGACTGGTGATATGAACAGTCGACCGATGCTTTGCTTAAACTATGAATAATCCAGTAGTTTCATGAAGTGAAGTATTTTTCCATTGTGTTATTCTAGTGTAATGGTTTAAGATTAATATTTTCATCTCTGCAAGAAAGTTATGAACAAGTGTAAATACATGTTTAAAACACTTCCTTGAAGAAAAGACAATATTAGCGACTTGAAATTCCGTGTTGCGATGTTACTGAACAGTAAGAAACTCTGTGTTTATGAAACATGAATGTCTGTAGACTGTAAATTGACAGCATGATGCAAGTGCATGTAAGAACTGTAAGAAAGATAATCCCTCAAATTGAAATATGAATCTGTTCAGTCGACTAATGCGAGTAGCAAGTCGACTGAGCTGAACATAGAAATGTACTATTAAAAACCCCCAGGACAGACGACTGATGGAATAACAGTCGACTGTCATATGAATGATTTTTGAACATAGAAAGCTGCGGAACAGCCGACTGGCCATGTGCAGCAGTCGACTCTCCCGAGTGTTTATGAAGAACTTGTATTGACTGTATAAGTCGACTGGTGCTTTCCAAGTCGACTGTACAGAGTATATTTTGATATGTCAGAGATTTCAGTTGATTGTTGTTAAAAGTTGTGAACTATATAATTGATGTTGATGAACTATTTCTATTGCTGTATGAATTTATATGAAATGAATCATAGTTTGAATTGAGAAATTCACATGAAATGAGTCATACTTTGAATGAAGAATCACATGAATATGAAAATTCAGAACATGATATGCTGAGGCAATGAAAATGAATTATGAGTTGGAATTGCTCAAACTGGAAGTTGTGAATTGGAAATTGAACAAAGGAGTAGCTAAGTCTCCCCCGGCAATGGAAATGAAATGAAAAATGAGAATTTTAAGACCAAGGTTTGTCATGTATTGAAATGAATGAATAAGTCCGGTTTAGTGGAGAGGCTAACTCCAGAACTTTAATTTTTATTCATGATTCTATTAAGGACTAGTACATAGTGGAGATGTGATGAAAGTAAGAGAAAAACATTGAGTATGAGGGCTATTGGGTAACGGCGAGAGCGTATCCTAGGAATTCCCATGATGAGTCTGGGTGAGGATACTAATCCAGAGTACCGTCCCAGTGGCGACGCTCGTGGGATGTTTGAAGACTACGGGTGGTGTCATGTCTATGGTGAGAGCTGAATTGCCACAGGATGTCTGCATGATGAGTCATGTCAGCGATAGGATTCCCTCCAGAGTGCCTAGACATGAGTTCGTAGGTCGGAAAATATCTAAGATACTTACCGTAATTACAGTAGTAGATTAAGTCATGGCGAGGGATTGAACCCTACAAAAATGAAGAACGATTAAGAGGCTTGCCCTCGGACCTATGTAGTATGGGATGCATAGAATCCGAACAAGTGCGCATTAGTGTCATGTAAATTAATTAATTGCATTAAGGACTAAGTGCACGATCACGACACGACATCATTAAGATTTTTCCCCTTTAATTGTTATGTGAACAAGTTTTTGATCTGTTAAGAAATGAGATTCGTTATACTGTTTCTGGCATAGAGAGAATGGCCATGTATAATTATCGTCGGTTGAATAAACTGACGTACCCACAGTTTGTATGCAGGATAAATTGCATGTTAAAGAGGAATGGATGCATAAAGATTTTACCATGTTGTTGTACATTTATGTAAATGTTGTAAATTTTTACTTCCGCTGTGCAAATGAAAAGTGTAATATATGATGTAGACTCTGATGTAAAGTGAAAAGTTTGAAATTCCTTGTAAAGTTGTACTGAAGAAAGTGAAAAGATCCTGTAGAACATCTCGAACTCAGTGTATTTGGGATTCGGGGTGTTACAGAGTGGTATCAGAGCCACGCTTTCTGCGCTTTCTACACTTGTACAAATTTATAGGGAACGACACCCTAGAAGTGGACATTAGAGTGTGTGTTTGAGTTTAGAGATTTAAATGTAAGTGACTTACATTTGTGTTGCTCTATGACTTATGCTTCTTCCTCTCTATTCTAAGATGGCTGATCACTTCGACCCTGCTGGAGACAACGACTGGCATATCATTGAGGAAGAGTACCATCCTGGACAGGCTGATTCTGAGGACGAGTATCACCATGGGCAAGCAGATTCTGATGAGGAGGAGTGGCTTGAATCTCGAGAGATTTTCCCACCTCCAGACTCGTCTGACGATTCTTCTTCTGATGAAGAAGAGGGACCAGTTCTGAGTAGCACTGTGGCTTCTCTTCAGAGGCAGGTGGAAACTCTGCAAGAGAGAGTTAGAGTATTGGAAGCTCAACTGGCAAAGCGAAAGGACAATTTTTCTGTTCTCAGTCACCTGGTATGGTAACTTGAGAAGAGAAAGAACCTGACAGATGTGCTGAAGGATGAGGTTGATGAACTACGGGAAGAACTTCGAGCAACGAAAAGGACCCGTAGGAGTTAGATTGTTGTAGCTTCTATTTTCTTCTGTTCTGATGTTAAGAAATGTTTTTCAATTCGAATGTATAAACTTTGGAATTCAATGAAATGCAAGTTGATTTAAGTTCTTGTCTTATACATCGAATTTAATGGATCTTTTGCATCAGAATATGTCGAGAAGAGGAGCTAGGAATGGGGAAGGTTTGGATCTGGAGACCGAACTTGCAAGGGTCTACCAGACGCTTAATGCAGTGGCTATGAACCAAGGAAGGGGGCCGGTGAATCCAGTGCTCGAGGCGATTAAGCTAGTGGAATCGTTCAAGAGAATGAAACCACCTGTATTCGAGGGAAAGTCAGACCCAGATGCGGCTGTGTAATACCCCTGTTTGGAGCGAACAGTCGACTGGTTGGTATAGCAGTCGACTGGTCGGCTCGAAATTTGAGATTGAGATTGAGATTTGAGAATTTAGTCCCACATGGGAGGTTTGATAGGACAATTTGAGTATAAATACTATTAGCCAATGATCAAGAGTCACCAATCCGGTTAACCACCTTTTGAGAGGCAGCCTGTGGTGGGCAGTTTTACTACATAGTATTTATAATTTGTCTGAGTATTGGGGCGGGGCGTTACAGGCTGACAACTGGATTCGGCAAGTTGAGACAATCTTTGAGGTGTTGGAGACACCGGAGGGCAGCAAGGTCAAGTTGGCGGCTTTGCAACTGGAGAAGGATGCGGCTGTTTGGTGGCAGTCGATGAAGAGGACCATGGGAGGTATAGTGCTTGGCTGGGAGGAATTTCTGGAAGAATTCCGCAGTCATTATTTCCCCTCCGATGTTCAGGAGAAGAAGGCAATGGAGTTTCTGTCACTTCAGCAAGGCAGCATGTCAGTGAGGGAGTATGAGACTAAGTTTACTCAGCTCTCCAGGTATGCTCCAGAACTGGTGATGGATGAGGCGAAGAAGGCCCGTAAGTTCGAGCATGGACTGAGGCCAAGCTTGAGGTCCCGGATGATTCCTCTTGGTATCAGGCGATTTGACAAGTTGGTCAAGAGGGCAGCTGCGACAGAAGCAGATATGGAGCAGTTCCATGTTGTTCAGAATCGGAGGAACAACTGGCAGTCCGGGAAGAGGCCCACCAATTCTGGGAGTTTCAAGGGACAACCATCTGCACAAAGGTTCAAACCGACAGGGACGAACGCTATCAGTGTAGCTGGAGGGCCCGGGAACAATGTGGTGAGACCTTTTGCAGTCACTTGCTACAACTGTGGTGAGACGGGACATTAAAAATCTCAATGTCTCAAACCACGGGCTGGCAATCACAATGTGCCAATACAGCAGACTGGGAAGAGGCCGTACCAGCCAGGACGAGTATTTGCCTTGACGGAAGCTGATGCTGATGAGGCGGATCAGGTCATCTCTGGTACGAGGGCTGATGTTTAGTGTGGTTTTGTCATTTCTTCTTCCCGTTCATATTGTGAAACTGTTATGTAATGGTGTGTATTATGTAATAGGGGAACTCTATCTTAATGGAATGAAAGCTGTTGTATTGTTCGATACTGGATCCTCTCATACTTTTGTGTCTCCTAGATTTGCTAAAGTATTGGGAGTTGAACCAAAGATTTTTTCAGGCAAGATCTTGGCAGTAGCTACTCCATCAGGGGAAACTTTGATCACTGATCGGTATTACGCTGATTGGGAGATTGTGATTGGAGATCGAGTCTTTGGCATTGATCTGATCGAGCTGACTATCTTGGAAGTCGATGTTATCATTGGCATTGATTGGATGTCGGTGTACAGTGCAAGCATCGAGTGCAAGACCAAGACGGTGACAGTGAAGGCTCCAGGTGGACCTGAAGTCACTTTTCAAGGGAAGCAGAAATGTTCTAAACTGGTGGCAACTATCCGCAAGGAAGAGACTCCTGTGGAAGTGCAAGGGATTCCTGTGGTTCGGGACTATCCGACTGTGTTCTTGGATGATTTTCCTGGGTTACCCCCGCATCGTGATGTAGAGTTCAGTATCACTGTTCAACCGGGAAGTGCACCCATTTCTAAGGCACCGTATAGGATGGCTCCAGTGGAACAGGATGAGGTGAAATGGCAGATTGAGGAACTGTTGGAGAAAGGCTTTATTCAACCTAGTGCGTCGCCTTGGGGAGTACCAGTGCTTTTGGTAAAGAAGAATGATGGATCAATGAGAATGTGTATCGATTACCGAGAGCTGAATAAGGTCACTGTTCAGAATAAGTATCCTATTCCTCGAATTGATGACTTGTTCGATCGTCTACAAGGAGCAGCTGTATTCTCCAAAATAGATCTTCGATCAGGATACCACCAAGTTCGAGTGAAAGCTGAAGATGTGCACAAGACTACATTTAGAACTCGGCATGGGCATTACGAATTCTTAGTTATGCCACTCGGAGTGACGAATGCACCCGCCATCTTCATGGACTTGATGAACAGAGTTCTGAGGCCATTTATTGATTCTTTCGTCGTGGTGTTTATCGACGATATTCTCGTGTACTCCAAGTCAGAGGAGGAGCACACCGAGCATCTGGCAGCAGTTTTGCAGAAGTTGGAAGAGCAGAAGTTGTATGCCAAGTTATCCAAGTGTGATTTCTGGAAATCTGAAGTGGCATTCCTAGATCACATCCTTTCTAAAGAGGGAGTGGCAACTGACCCTCAGAAGATAGAGGCAGTGAGAGATTGGGCTAGGCCTACTACAGTGAAGGAAGTCAGAAGTTTTCTTGGGATGACTGGATACTACAAGAGATTCATTCAAGGTTATGCCCAGATAGCTGTACCGCTTACTGGACTGACCAAGAAGAATGTGAGCCTCAAGTGGACCGAGCAATGTGAGGCGAGCTTTCAGGAGTTGAAAGAGAAGCTGACTACTGCACCTATTTTGGCTTTGCCTAGAGCTGGTGTTGAGTATGATGTTTATAGCGATGCTTCACATCGTGGGCTTGGTTGTGTCTTAATGCAAGAGGGAAGAGTAATCGCTTATGGGTCTAGGCAACTACGATCACATGAGAAAAAATTACCCGACTCATGATCTGGAGTTGGCTGCGATTATCTTTGCTTTGAAGCAGTGGAGGCACTATGTGTACGGTGAGAAGTTGAACATGTACACGGACCACAAGAGCCTGAAGTATATATATCAACAGAGAGATCTGAATCTGAGGCAGCGGAGATGGTTGGAAGTGCTCGAGGATATGCGACCTGAGATCAAGTATCATCCTGGAAAGGCTAATGTTGTTGCTGATGCACTTAGTCGCAAGAGCAGTTTGGCCAGTTTGATTACAACTCAGAGGCATCTGATTGAGGAATTGGATCGAGCAGGTATTGAGGTTGTCTTGCAAGGATTGGGAGCATCTTTGGCTCAGTTGAAGCTTCAGCCTACTCTGAATGCAAGGATTATTGCAAGTCAGGAAGTGGATGCTGATATCTTGGAGATGAAGGAGCAGGTTGGTACTGGCAGGTTGTCCGGATTTCAAACCAGGGATGGAGTGCTGTGGTTCGGAGATAGGCTGTGTGTTCCAAATCAGCCGGACCTGAAAGAGAGCATTCTTCAGGAGGCGCATGCTACTCTTTTGTCTGTACATCCTGGGAGTACTAAGATGTACAAAGACATCAAACAGCATTTCTGGTGGTCAGGTTTGAAACGGGATGTGACTGATTTTGTCGCGAAGTGTGAGGTTTGTCAGCAAGTCAAAGCCGAAAATCAGAGACCCGGATGTCTATTACAGCCGTTACCTATTCCGGAATGGAAGTGGGATAACATCAGTATGGATTTCATCACAGGATTGCCTAAGAGTTATAAAGGCAATGATGCAATATGGGTTATAGTCGATCGACTGACCAAGTCCGCTCACTTTTTGGCGATGAAACTCACTGGTTCGATGGACAAGTTGGCTGAGATGTATGTTGGTGAGATTGTCCGACTTCATGGTGTTCCTTCAACTATTGTGTCTAATCGAGATGCGCCGTTTACTTCGCATTTCTGGAGGAGTCTTCAGGCAGCTTTGGGTACCAAGACAGATTTCAGCACTGCTTTTCATCCGCAAACCGATGGGCAGACCGAGAGAGTCAACCGCATTCTTGAGGATATGCTTAGGTGTTGTATACTAGACTTTGGAGGCAGTTGGGAAAGGCATTTACCCTTGGTAGAGTTTGCCTACAACAATAGTTTTCAGGCTAGCATTGGGATGGCGCCGTACGAAGCTTTGTATGGCAGAAAGTGCAGGACTCCTGTTTGTTGGTATGAAGTTGGGGAGCATCAGTTGTTTGGTCCTGAGCTTGTACAGCAAACTTCTGAGAAGATTGTTCTAATCAGGAAGAGGTTGGTGGAAGCTCAGAGCAGGCAGAAAAGCTATGCAGACATCCGGAGAATGGACCTTGAGTTTGAGGTTGGTGACTTCGTCTTTCTGAAGGTATCACCCAGTAAAGGTGTGGTTTGATTTGGCAAAGGCGGAAAGTTAGCCCCGAGGTTTATAGGTCCGTATAAGATATTGAAAAGGATCGGGAAAACTGCTTACCGGCTTGAATTATCGGAAGAGTTGTCTCAGGTGCACAATGTCTTTCATGTGTCTATGCTGAGAGGTTATATTCCAGATCCGAGTCATCATTTGCCTGAAGTGCCGGAAGGTTTGCAGTTGGATCTGAATTACATCGAGTCTCCTGTAGAGATTGTTGACCGTAGGGAGAAAGTCTTGAGGAATAAGACGATACCGATGGTCAAGGTAGTCTGGAGAAACCATTTGGTTGAAGAGGCTACTTGGGAATCTGAGGAGAGGATGTTGAAGGACTATCCTGAGCTTTTTGCTTGATTACATCTTTGTATTCTTTTGTTCTTGTGTTGTGTTGTATCTTTGTTTTTTTCTCGCTCTTGACTGTAGTTCCGGGGACGGAACTATTCTAAGGAGGGAGTGTTGTAATACCCTGATTTTCGAATATACGAAAGATTATTTATTTTTATATATGGTGTGCACGTGTAATATTTTGGCTATTATTTTCAACATGATGAATAAGAATATTGTTTTCTTTGAAGCATTTTTATTACCAAAGCCCAAATGTTAGTTTACTTATTTTTCTTCTAAAATAATTATTTTGGCCCAATTAATTTAAGCCCATTGATTTAATCCCTTTTACTATTTTTTCTACAACTTGTATGTGTAACATTTCCTTTAAAAAGACTTATTTTTTTATGTACAAGTTCTAGTAGGGGTGATTTGTGCACGCACGTGCATTTCACATACACGTGCATTGAGCACTATTCTTGGCCGGACTTAAGTAGAGAAGTGGGATGAATCATGGGTAGTTATGTGGAGTGTGGGTGGTTATCACAACTTCCTAGTCCATCCTAGCCCTTGATCCCATAACTATCTACTAAATCTTAGCCCTCCATCTACTCAAATTTGTATATAAATACCCCTCTCATTCATTATTTCTTTTACACTAAAATCCTATTGTAAGAGAGATATTTTTGTGAGAGAGTTGTGTGTGCTTTCTGTGGAGGCCGGGCATCATCTTCTGAAGGCTTCGGTGTGGAACAAGGAGCAAGGAGCAAGGAGTCGTCCACTGCAGTGAGGAGCTTTTTGCTGGATTCGATTACTTCGTCAAATAAGGTGGGTGTTTCTCAGGACTTCTAATGTAGGAATTATACCATGATTGTGATAATTGTTACTATGTTTATGAAAAGTAAATTCAACATATTAGAATTTGCCTGAGTATGTTGATAATCATGAAGGACAAGTGGTGTAATAATGACACTGCAAATAAGAATGATTTGGGTCTGTACAGTCGACTGCCATCTTGATGAGTCGACTGATGCGAGACGTATATTCTCATATTTAGATAGAAAGTTTCATTGATGCATATGTGTAAGAGCTAAAGTGAAACAGAAATGCCAATTTTGTATCTTCTATGTCGCATATGACTGAGAGGACATGAACATGTGGAAAGAAACTAGTGATATTAGAAAAGTTGAGATTGGGTCGGTACAGTCGACTGTCATGGATAAGTCGACTGGTGCGAGACATCCGTTACATATTTTGTTAGAAGGTTTTCGTTGACATACATGTGTACAATTAAAATGAAATAGTAAGGCTAAACTTATATTCTTCATGGTATACATGACTGAGGAGCCATGAGCCTGTGGCAAAAGAACTAGTGATGATTAACAAAACTAAGAATGATCTGTGCAGTCGACTGGTGATATGAACAGTCGACCGATGCTTTGCTTAAACTATGAATAATCCAGTAGTTTCATGAAGTGAAGTATTTTTCCATTGTGTTATTCTAGTGTAATGGTTTGAGATTAATATTTTCATCTCTGCAAGAAAGTTATGAACAAGTGTAAATGCATGTTTAAAACACTTCCTTGAAGAAAAGACAATATTAGCGACTTGAAATTCCGTGTTGCGATGTTACTGAACAGTAAGAAACTCTGTGTTTATGAAACATGAATGTCTGTAGACTGTAAATTGACAGCATGATGCAAGTGCATGTAAGAACTGTAAGAAAGATAATCCCTCAAATTGAAATATGAATCTGTTCAGTCGACTAATGCGAGTAGCAAGTCGACTGAGCTGAACATAGAAATGTACTATTAAAAACCCCCAGAACAGACGACTGATGGAATAACAGTCGACTGTCATATGAATGATTTTTGAACATAGAAAGCTGCGGAACAGCCGACTGGCCATGTGCAGCAGTCGACTCTCCCGAGTGTTTATGAAGAACTTGTATTGACTGTATAAGTCGACTGGTGCTTTCCAAGTCGACTGTACAGAGTATATTTTGATATGTCAGAGATTTCAGTTGATTGTTGTTAAAAGTTGTGAACTATATAATTAATGTTGATGAACTATTTCTATTGCTGTATGAATTTATATGAAATGAATCATAGTTTGAATTGAGAAATTCACATGAAATGAGTCATACTTTGAATGAAGAATCACATGAATATGAAAAGTCAGAACATGATATGCTGAGGCAATTAAAATGAATTATGAGTTGGAATTGCTCAAACTGGAAGTTGTGAATTGGAAATTGAACAAAGGAGTAGCTAAGTCTCCCCCGGCAATGAAAATGAAATGAAAAATGAGAATTTTAAGACCAAGGTTGGTCATGTATTGAAATGAATGAATAAGTTCGGTTTAGTGGAGAGGCTAACTCCAGAACTTTAATTTTTATTCATGATTCTATTAAGGACTAGTACATAGTGGAGATGTGATGAAAGTAAGAGAAAAACATTGAGTATGAGGGCTATTGGGTAACGGCGAGAGCGTATCCCAGGAATTCCCATGATGAGTCTGGGTGAGGATACTACTCCAGAGTACCGTCCCAGTGGCGACGCTCGTGGGATGTTTGAAGACTACGGGTGGTGTCATGTCTATGGTGAGAGCTGAATTGCCACAGGATGTCTGCATGATGAGTCATGTCAGCGATGGGATTCCCTCCAGAGTGACTAGACATGAGTTCGTAGGTCGGAAAATATCTAAGATACTTACCATAATTACAGTAGTAGATTAAGTCATGGCGATGGATTGAACCCTACAAAAATGAAGAACGATTAAGAGGCTTGCCCTCGGACCTATGTAGTATGGGATGCATAGAATCCGAACAAGTGCACATTAGTGTCATGTAAATTAAGTAATTGCATTAAGGACTAAGTGCACGATCACGACACGACATCATTAAGATTTTCCCCCTTACTTTAATTGTTATGTGAACAAGTTTTTGATCTGTTAAGAAATGAGATTCGTTATACTGTTTCTGGCATAGAGAGGATGGCCATGTATAATTATCGTCGGTTGAATAAACTGACGTACCCACAGTTTGTATGCAGGATAAATTACATGTTAAAGAGGAATGGATGCATAAAGATTTTACCATGTTGTTGTACATTTATGTAAATGTTGTAAATTTTTACTTCCGCTGTGCAAATGAAAAGTGTAATATATGATGTAGACTCTGATGTAAAGTGAAAAGTTTGAAATTCCTTGTAAAGTTGTACTGAAGAAAGTGAAAAGATCCTGTAGAACATCTCGAATTCAGTGTATTTGGGATTCGGGGCGTTACAGGTGATATGTTATTACCCAAACTATGGTTGGGTTATGGAGTATATTGCGATGGAATGCAAGTAAATGGTAATGTGCAGTGAGATGTTAGGTTGGACATGAATGAATGTGGTAGTATGAGAATGAATGCATATGTCTATGGTGTGATACGTGATATAAGGAAATAAAATCAAAATTTGTATTATGAGAGTGGTTATTCAAATGATTACTAAATATAAGTATGTTATGAGCGGGCATGGATATACATACAGGTGATGACTCGGAGAGTAATTAATGTGAAATCTCATTTATGATGTTTACATATTCAGATGTCGAGTAAGATTTGTTTATCTTGGAAATTGTGAGTTCGTTATGTTTTTACTTGTAAGTTTAATTTATTTACTTATTTAATAAATTATACTCACACCAGAAATGGCTAACCCCTTAGTGTTTGGGGGTTAGGGAGTCCCTGGACTACCCTAGGTCCCTACTGTTACAGGTCCTCAGCAGTGCAGAGGTGAGGTGTAGGTACAGGTTTTTGTGGAGTGGAGCTCCAGTTTACATTTGTTGTTATGGTTTTATTGTAAATAGTAAAGGTTTTATGCTTTAAATTGTATTTTTGATGTATAAGTATGTGGATGATGATGAAGAGTATAGTGTGAGGTGGCATGATATGGTTTTGACCCGTACCCATCTCGTTGTGGAGTACCGAGCATTGTGGTATGTTTTTACAAGTTAATTTCTAAAAAACTTACTACGTTTTCAAAAGAATTTATGGTTTTTAATTGATAATTGATATACCGTTATGAGTTTGGCCCCCAGAGCATATATATATATTGCCTGTGTGATGATGCTCATTTTGGCCTGGGGAGCCCGTGATATTATTGCCTGTGATGTGAGCTACGGAATTTAGAGCAGAATTCCGTAAGCTTTTTGTGTTTTGGGGCAGAAATTACAAGGGAGACTCTGCCCAAATTTTCTTTGAAACATAACTATTTTAGTTTATGTTTAAAGTGATATAGAAATTGGAAGAATTGATTTTGGAGTCAAAAAGAAAAGAAAAAGGGCAGGCGTTACAGTTTGGTATTACAAACTGATATTTGTAATTACTGCGTAGTAACTCTGTATTGAAGAAAAGTGTTTAAATTTTTCAGTTTTTTCTGTGTATCGTGACTAATTGAAGAAAAGATCTTGGCATGTGCCACAGTTTCCCAGTTACGTGGAAATCGGGACGTTACAAGCGAGAGGTTAGGGGTGAGGGGCTTAAGTAGGTCTCAACAGTATGTTAGGGGAAGGAGGTTGCACTGTGAAGAACAGTAATGGGGGAGGTTTGGAAGTTGAAGGGGTTTGTGGAGATATGGGGAATCGTGAGGGGAAATTTTAGGGAATACGGAGAGGCATGCAGTTGAGGTAGATCTGGTCAAAACATATTAGGGGGAGAATTGGGTTATTGAGTTAGAGTTTGGGATCCAATAAGATGCGGGTTTTAGTTTGGGTCAGAATTCAAAAGGAGATGGGCTTGGGTTGGGCTCAGGTTATATATAAATAAATAATGCAAAAATGAATATAAAATTTGGGCTTTAGATGATGGGCTTCAATTTAAATAATTAAATAATACAATATAAATCAAAATCGATGGGCAACAACAACAACAACAACAACAACAACAACAACAACAACAGTAATAATAAAATTATACAGCAAAATAAGAATTTGACTTATCAACTTATATTAAAATAATCTGAACAGAAATATATATACTCGATCAATTATAAATATAAAATAAATTGTTATTCAAAGTAAATATTATTGTCGATTATAAAACACTTAGTAAAAGATCTGAAACGTATTTAGCACAAAATAAATTTATAAATAATTAAAATATCGAAAATATTCAGGAAATAATTATTTACTAGAACGGGGGTTACACGATGCTATTGCAATGGTGGCTCAGAACCGTTCTTCAAAAAGCCACCTGGATCGATCTGGACCAAAACTACCTTATGAGTCGAGGAAGGAGGAGGATGACGATGGAATGGCGAGGAGCTTGGGGAGTTAGCGAGGAGCTTGGGGAGTTGGCAAGGAGAGCGGGAGGTTAGGGGTGAGGGGTTTGAGTAGGTCTCAACAGTAGGTTTGGGGTAGGGAGGTTGCACAGTGAAGAACAATAATGGGGGAGGTTTGGAAGTTGAAGGGTTTTGTGGAGATATGGGGAATCCTGAGGAGAAATTTTAGGGAATACGAAGAGGCATGCAGTTGAGGTAGATCTGGTCAAAACAGATTAGGGGGAGAATTGGGTTGTTGGGTTAGAGTTTGGGATCCAATAAGATGCGGGTTTTAGTTTGGGTCAGAATTCAATAGGAGATGGGCTTGGGTTGGGCTCGGGATATATATAAATAAATAATGCAAAAATAAATATAAAATTTGGGCTTTAGATGATGGAATTCAATTTAAATAATTAAATAATACAATATAAATCAAAATCGATGGGCAACAACAACAACAACAACAACAACAACAGCAACAACAACAACAGTAATAATAAATTTATACGGCAAAATAAGAATTTGGCTTATCAACTTATATTAAAATAATCTGAACAGAAATATATATATAGTCGATCAATTATAAATATAAAATACATCGTTATTCAAAGTAAATATTATTGTTGATTATAAAACACTTAGTAAAAGATCTGAAACGTATTTAGCACAAAATAAATTTATAAATAATTAAAATATTGAAAATATTTAGGAAATAAGTATTTACTAGAATGGGGGTTACACAATGCTATTGCAATGGTGGCTCAGAACCGTTCTTCAAAAAGCCACCTGGATCGATCTGGACCAAAACTACCTTATGAGTCGAGGAAGTGTACTCATTGTGGCAAGATCGGTCACACGAAAGATCGTTGTTATGAGATTATCGGTTACCCAGTGAACTGGGATCATAGCAGTGATACTCAGAAGAAGAATTACAACCAACCTACTGTCGCTGTTGGAGTTGCTAATGGAGCTGAAAAGGGTGTTGGACAAACCTCTGCATTAGTTACAGTTGTAGGTAATGATGATAAGGTATTTAATGTTTCTGCCTCTGTTATGAATAATGCATGGATAATCGATTTAGGTGTTACTGACCATATGACTTTTGATTCTAGATAAGTCCAAACCTTACAACCATCCGCCAAATCAAGTGTGTCCACTACCAATGGAGATCCTGCCATCGTTAATGGCGATAGTTCCATCTCTCTCACAAAAAATGTAAACTTCGATCTATACTAGTTGTGCCATCCTTGAATTTTAATTTGTTATCTGTTACTCGAATAACTACTGCCTTACATTGTATTATGATTTATTTAGCCCTCTTATTGTGTATTTAAGGACATTTGGACTTGCAAGACGATTGGTTATGCGATTAGATACGGAAAGCTATACTACCTGGACTTGGTATCTGAAAGTTCAAGCAAGTTGACTCAAGCTCTATTAGTGGAAGGATCCGAGGGGGTGAAGAAGAAATCAGAGATTTGGCTATGACATCGACGTCTAGGGCATGCTTCTTTTGGTTATTTGAATAAATTCGGTGTGATGTGTGTGAACAAGATAAAAGTCACGTTGTCTCTTTTCCTCCAAATTTAAATAAAATCTCTTTTCCATTTATGATTATTCATTCTGATGTTTGAGATCCATCCAAAAAAGCTACTTTTGGAGGAGCAAAATGGTTTGTGACATTTATTGATGATTGTACTCGTATGACATGGATTTGTTTGATGAAGTCTAAAAGTGAACTTAGTGTCTTATTTCAAAAATTTCACAAATGGGTTATGACTCAGTATAAAGCATGGATTCAAGTTCTTAGGAGTGATAATGGTGGCGAGTACATGAGCTTGAATCTGGAACAATATTTGGTGGAACATGGGATTGTTCAGACTATATGCCCGTATATATCTTAACAGAATGGGGTTGCAGAAAGGAAAACAGACACTTGCTCGAGGTGGTCTGTGTTTCCCTTTTCATGAAAATATGCTACTCATATATTGGGGGGAAGCCCTTGCTTCTGCTGCATACTTAATCAACCGAGTTCCCTCTAGTATCCTAAACATCATCACGCCACTTCAGGCATTAACTGAAGTTGTGAATGCTCCAACAGTCGTCAACTTCCCAGCTCGTGTGTTTGGGTGTATCACATTTGTTCATCTTCATCAACATGAACATAATAAGTTATCTCCTCAAGCGGTTCGATGTGTTTTCGTGGGATATGCAACCATTTAAGAAAGGGTATCGTTGTTATCATCCACCAACTCAAAGGATGTTCATGACTATGGATGTTGTGTACAATGAAAATGAGATGTATTTTTCCTCTGAGGTTGAACTTCATGGGGAGTACCGAAGTGAAGTTCAGACTCTTACTTATGACGAAGTGATTACCATTCAGAGTGAACAATTGGATACAATGGGTGAAAATGTGGATGTAAGTAGTGACGATCACTCGAATGAAGATTTGATTGAGGGAGAAGATCTCCACGAGTAATTGCAATTGGTGTCGAACCTCCTCGAAGATGAGCCGTCGGGATCCATGCCATCACTAGTGTCATCTCCACCACCAGCACTGTCAGAACCCCATAATCAGTTGTTGTCGTTGTCTGAAGCTCCAAGAAGAGAACTCCCGAATCGTACTAATAGAGGTATTCCAAAACCTACTTATGAGCCTGATCCCACTAGTAATGTTAAGTATCCCATGAGTCATTATGTGTCCACTCACCGATTTTCTGAATCAAATAAGTCATTTGTGAATCAATTATCTGTTGTATCTATTCCTAACAGTGTGCAGGAAGCCTTAGTTAACCCAAGGTGGAAAGCAACTATGGATGAGGAGATGAAGTCCTTGAAGAAGAATGAGACTTGGGAGATAGTCGAACTGCCAACAGGAAAGAAGTCGGTAAAATGCAGATGGATTTATACGGTGAAGTATAAGTCTGATGGTTCAATAGAGCAATACAAGGCAATGTTGGTTTTCAAAGGGTACACTCAAACTTATGGAATTGATTATGATGAAACATTTGCACCTGTGGTAAAGTTCAACATTGTTCGAGTTCTACTGTCACTTGCTGCAAACCTTGACTGGTCGTTGGATCAATTTAATGTGAAGAATGCTTTTTTGCATGAGGAATTGACAGAAGAGGTTTATATGGATCTACCACCAGGATCAAATAGACCAGTCCAACACAGTAATAAAATTTGTCGGTTGAAGAAAGTATTGTATGGTCTCAAGCAGTCGCCAAGAGCTTAGTTTGGGAGATTTACAAAATCAAAGAGGACATTCGGATATTGTCAGAGTAGTTCAGATCATACCTTGTTCCTTAAAAGGAAAGAATGTAAGATTACTGCTCTCATTATATATGTGGATGATATGATAGTAACTGGAAATGATCCTGATGAGCGAAAGACACTAAACAACTACTTGTCACAAGAGTTTGAAACAAAGGATCTTGGCCGTTTGAGATATATCCTTGGTATCGAACTTTCTCGCTCTAGAAAGGGTATGTTTCTATCTCAAAGAAAATATGCTCTTGATTTATTGAAGGAAACATGAATATCTACTTGTCAGCCTATTGATACACCGTTAGAAGAATGACTAAAATGATCTTGATCAGGTACCGAGTTACAAGGAGATACCAAAGATTGGTAGGACGACTAATATATATTGCACATACACAGTCAGATTTGTCATATGCCTTAAGTGTGGTGAGTCAGTTTATGCATGCACCTCGTGAACAACATATGAATACAGTGATGAGAATCCTGAGATATATAAAGTTTGCTCCAGGAAAAGGGATCTTCTTTGCAAAGCATGGTCACTTGAAGGTGGAGACATATATAATTCAGATTGGGCAGGATCTGTTGATAATAGACGCTCCACTTCAGGATATCTTACCTTTGTTGGAGAAAATCTGGTTACATGGAGAAGCGAAAAGTAAAATATTTTTGCACACTCTAGTGCAGAGGCTGAGTATCACGGAGTAGCACTTAGTATAACTGAAGTTTTATGGCTTAAACTTTTGTTACAGGATTTATGTTATGTTCCAAATGAGCCTACTAAGTTGTATTGTGACAGTCAAGCGGCATGTGATATTGCAGCTAATCCAATCCAACATGATAGGACGAAGTATGTAGAGCTGGATAGATTCTTCATCAACGAGAAATTAGATGAGAAAATTATTGAGATGTCTAAGGTGAAGTGATGTGAATATTTGCAAGTGTACAAAATCGCAACAAGTAGTATAGTTAAGTGAAAAGAGTGTCGAACCCACAAGGACTAATTATTTTATCGAGTACTGAAATTAGTAGATTAACTATTATTTGGAAGAACGAAAAGATGATAAAAATAGCAACTAAATTAAATTAATCTAAATGAAAGAAATTAACTAATTAAAATGAACGGTTGTTTGTTAATCACAAAATAAATTCTAGGGCCCTTGATTTCACCTACTTAATCCCACACAATTTATAACTCCATGTGAATAAAAATATTATTTTTCCAAGTTGTAGACCAAAATCTCTTAATTATTCAATGTTTTCTCTCGAACAACATCAAAAATATCTCCAACTAACAGTTTTTCATATCTCTATGCAAATTTAATTAATTGAAGACTCATTAAGTTTTATGGATTTCTTTATAGTCACAACAATCGCGGTAAATCATCTCTAATTTCTCTCAATCAATGGTGTTTAATTCTATAGTTCTAAATCAAAAATTACCTCTCGGCCTCTCCATGATCCAATAAAGCATACAAAAATTGGCCAAACAATTATAAGCATTAAGAACAAAAATCAAACACACAACCATGAAAAAATAGAAAAATAATATGAAATTAAAATTGTGTTCTCAAAACTATGCTACATTAAAATTCTAGAAAAATAAAATTAGTTCATAATAAATTTGTAACTAAAAAACATGTTCATGGATTGCATAATAAAAATTAGAGGAGAAGATGAAGAAAAACTCTGTTTGTTACTGAAAATCCAAGTCGAACGCCTCGAACTTTGCACCGCAACACTTAACGCTTTCTCTCCTCTTCTATTTCGCCTTAATTCCTGCGCCTAACTACCACATTTCTCTTCTTTTCTGTTCCGTTCTTTTTTGTTCTTCTTTGATTTCACGCTGCCTTCTTTTCCAGCCCACCTCTTCCTCCTTGATTTTCGTGCCACCTACCACCCAGCCGCTACACACCAAACCTCCCTTTCTCCTTCACTTCCTGCACTTATATAGGAGATATATAATTAGGGTTAGGTTAGTTTAAAAATTAGGTTTAGTTAATTAATATTAGATAATTAATTAGAATCTTAATATTAAGATTAATCTTAAACTACTAATCAATTAAAAACAAAAACCGTACTCTGCATTTTCCTTTGTTATTTTGTTATTATTATTATTTTAATTACAAAGTTCTATTCTAACCCCTAATTCATAATAATATTTCTATTTTGTTTTTCAAATGGCCAAATTGTAAAATTCAAAATTCAACAAATCAATAAAAATTTAACAATCATTCACCTTGTTTTCTTTGTTGATTTTTACTGAAGATATTCACTTTTTGCATCAAAAAAAAATTCTTATTCCTTCAAAAATAATTAATTAACTGAAATCTATTGAAATAAGATAAATTATTAACAAGATAGACTAATACAAGCAATTTTTATGGATAAATGAGTACAAATATTTATATAAAAATTAGACATATCAAATACCCCTAAACTTAAGATTTTGTTTGTCCTCGAGCAAAAAGTAAACTCATAAATCAAGGGATAATAATCATAAGTAGGCTCAACTCATCACACTTAAAAGATCTTATCATGCAAACATCAAAATTTCAACTTAATACATAAACAATAGCAAATAAAGTAAAACCAAGCATACTCACTTTCTCCAGTGCAATTATTCATTCATAATTCCCAACCCAATCATATTTGTCATGCAATTAATATAATTATACCATGTAATAACTCATTCTGTGATCACCCCTTCTCACTACTACAAATCGAGTAGCAAACTAGAGTTCTCTCTCTCTCTCTCTTTCTCTCTCTCTCTCTCTCTCTCTCTCTCTCTAAGTAGTCACTTGTCTTTTGACGCGAATGCAAACATTTGTGATGAATTCTCCCAGGTTACTCAACAAGTCACGAACTTACAGTGCTTTTGCATACTCATATTTCAAGTTCCCGTTTGACGTAAAAGTAAACATTGATGATGAATACCCCTAGTTACTAAGCAACTCAAAACATTGGAGTGGATAGAACTTTATTCATTCAATTATTTGATCATTATCACTATATTTACTTAAACTCTATTTAGAACTAGATCAAAGGGAATAATCGCAAGAAAAAGCATCACATTTTTCTTTTATGTATAATTGCATGACTATTACAATTGTGTAAGGAATTTTGCAATTCAATAATTCTAAAGTAAATAAGTATGCTTAATCTTGCTTTATCAGAAATTGTCTATCCTAAAAAGTAATATTTCAATGCTTTAGCACAATAAGAACTCAAAAGTGTAATAGTAAGCCTTCGATGGGAAAGGAAAAATTCACATTGTCCTCAATGGGAAAGGAAAAGGAAAAACAGAAAGAATGCAGAAAGTTCATAATTTCTCTCGTGTTAAAATTCTGCATGCGCGATGTTCATTGTTTCAGTGATATCTGGAGCTGTACGTGTCCAAATGGCCTGGTTCTTTTTATTCTGGAAAGATAAGACAATTTCATACAATCGCTCTTTGAAACACTTTTCCAGATTATGACTCCATCCTGCTAAAAAATAGCCATCAATGTAGGTGTAGATAATAGCTCTGCCTGACGACTTCCAAACTCATGCAATCCTACAAAATAAAATCAAATTTTAAAATTAAAATAAACTAAAAGAAAAGGGAAATCTAAATGTAGTAAAAGAAAACATGGGTTGCCTCCCAAGAAGAACTAAGTTTTAAGTCTTCAGTCAGACTTGATAGCGGAGATGGTTATGTGACGTCAAGATCCAACAACATCAAAACATCTTTTCTAATAATTTTCTTCATGTTTGGATTAGGTTTTCTTTAAGCATCCCCCAAGCTAGATGGCAGTGGTTGAAGCTTGAGTTTAAGCCGTTTCTTTCTTGACGATGGTGTTCTTGATATCCCCACCTCCTTGAATGTTAGCTGAGAAGAAAAATTAATAGATCGTGCAACTTGAACGTATTCCAAAATGTTTTCTTTCTCAGATTCAAGAGTTGCTGAATTTGTTGGACACACTTTAATTGGTAATTTCTCAACTTCCACTCTATGTGTCTCTCCCTTAATTAGATTAGTTTTACAAACTTGATGAGTGAGCTTCAGCAGCAACCTCCATGGATTTAAAAACATCAAATATTATTTGCTCATCCTTAACCATCAAAATAAGTTTTCCATGTTTGACATCAATCAAAGCTCTCCCCGTACCTAGAAACGGTCTCCCCAAAATCAAAGGAATTTGTTCATCTTCCTCCATGTCAAGCACAATAAAATCAGCAGAAAATATGAACTTGTCTACTTTCACCAAAACATCCTCAATTACTCTTCTTGGGTACTTAATAGATCTGTCTGCCAATTGCAATGAGATTGTGGTCCGTTTTGCTTCTCCAATACCTAATTTCCTGAAAAAAGAATAAGGCATAAGATTAATACTTACACCTAAATCACATAATACTTTTTCAAAAGAAGAATTTCCAATAGTGCAAGGAATTTAAAACTCCTTGGATCTTTAAGTTTAGGAGGCAGCTTCTTTTGTAAAATTGCAATGTTCCCTTCGGTTAGCACTACCGTCTCATGTTCCTCCAATTTTCGCTTGTTTAATAAAATATTCTTAAAAATTTTAGCATATTTAGGCATTTGTTCTAAAGCTTCAATAAGAGGAATATTAATATGCAATTGCCTAAAAATATTCAAAAATTTTGAAAACTGATTATCAAGCTTGTTCTTTTAAGTCTTTGTGGAAAAAGAATATATGGATCATAAGGTGAATTAAGATAAGTGTCATAATTAAACTCCCCTAAAATTGTTTTGCTTGAAACTCCTTTATCCTTCTTAGAATGGTGATTGGCCACCTACTCCGTTTGTTCCTCCACAATTTGCTCGATCTCACTTTGCTTTTCAAGCACATTTTGTTGGGCAGTTTGGGTTTGTGGCTGCTCAATTGTTGTCCCACTTCTAAGTGTTATTGCTTTGACATGCTCAATAGGATTTGTCACTGTGTTACTGGGTAAGGTTCCTGTTGTTCGTTCTGTAAGAATATTTGTGATCTGAACAATCTGAGCCTCAAGATTGTGAATTGAAGCCGTAATTTTGTATCGCCAAATCTGTTTTTTGCATGTATTTCTCTGTCATCTACATGTATTGTATAAACATCTCTTCAAGTGTTGGCTTCTTACTTTTCTTGTTGTTGAAAATTCTGAGGTGATCTAATTGCTCCTTGATTGTTGTTACAAGAAAAGTTGGGGTGATTTCTCCATCCTGAATTGTATGTGTTTGCATAAGGATTGTTTTTCTTTTGAAATTTTGACGTAAAATTTGCTTGTTCAGCATGTGATTGAGAAAACGAGTTCCACATTTGGCAATCTGTACTTGAGTGATTTCTTGCACAAAGGTCACAAATCATATTAGTTTGAATAACATTAACATTTATACTACTTATTTGTTTAGATTAAATATTAATTTTTGCAATTAAAGAAGTAATAGGATAAAGTTCAAAAAATCCAGCCACTTTTCTTGGCATTGTTCTTGCTGAAGACTACTGGTAATTATTGGATGCCTTCTCCTCTAAAAGCCCATAAGTTGCTTCATGAGTTTTGCTCATAAGTGCGCCTCCAACTGCTGCGTCAACCATATATCGATTTGTAACTCCCAACCCATTATAGAATATTTGAATTTGCAGCCATTTCGGTAGTTCATGATGATGACACTTTCTCAATAACTCTTTATACCTCTCTCATGCATCATACAAAGACTCGGTCTCAAATTGAGTGAATGTGGTAATGTTATTCCTTAGCTTCGCTGTCTTTTCCAGCAAAAAATACTTAGCCGGAAATTTTTTGTGCAAGTCCCTCCCAAGTAGTAATACCACCGGGTGGTTGAAATTTAAGCCAAGTCTTCGCCTTATCTCTTAGTGAAAAAGTAAATAGTCTCAATCGGATTGCATCATTTGATACTTCATTATGTTGGAAAGTGGCACAAATTTCTAGAAAGTTTGCAATCTGAACATTAGGATCCTCGTGCGATAGTCCCCAAAATTGAACTGTCTGTTGAATCATTTGAATGGTCTTCGATTTAAACTCAAAATTGTTAGGCTTCAATAACCGCCCTCATTATGCTTGATATTGCTCCATTAATGGAGTAGCCAGCCCCCGCTACTGCTGCAAGGCCAATGTCTTACCCTCCTGCTGCTACGAAGAGGGATGTGATCCGTGACTATTTCTAGAAAGCCGGTCACATACGTCAAGACTGTCGGTGGGCGAATCGCCAATGCTTCGCTTGTGGATCTCGTGACCATGTACTCCGGGAATGTCCACAGGCAAGAATTAGTCCAACTGCCGGAGGGCCGATCCAGCAGAAAGCACCAGTTCGAGGACCACCGCAGTAGCAAGTCTATGGTCAGAAGGTCGCAGCCCCTGGGAGAGGGCAGACCTACAACTTGATTGCAGAGGAAGCGGAGACAGATGAAGATATTGTCGCAGGTATATTGCAATTTTTTATTTTGGCACCTTCCTGCATTTTTTTCTTGCATCACTTATTTTTGCGTACTTTCTTGTACATGCACAATTTTAGTTATATTCTTAGACTCAACCTTAGGTATTATCTTAGTTAACTCATTCCCTGCTCATGTCTTATCTGATCCCGATATCATCACCACTCATTTCTCTTCATTGTTTCCTGCTTCTCAATCTCTTGGGTGTTACACTAACTCTGTCCTATATACCACCTAAGCAAATTTCGAGGACGAAATTTTATTGTAAGGTGGGTAGGATTGTAATCCCCATTCCCGAGTATATGGATTCTCATTTTCTGTATTTTTGTATTTCAATTTCTTCTATAAATTATTCTGTCCTTGAAGCCAACAAAGCCATTGTATCATATTATTACTATTGACTATTTTATTTTATATGAAGCCCAAACTTATAGCCCAAACCAAGTCCTATTCTAAATCACCTTCTATATATATTATTTATTGAGCCCAATCTATTCTACGATTTGATTAACTATTTAATTTGTAAGCCCATTTCTCCAATACAATTCATAGCCTAACTCATCTAAACCAAGACCCAAATAAATAAAAAGAAACATGTCAGCACAATCCCTTCTCATTCCGATAACCTACCCCATTAAACTAATTAATCACCCCATTAATCAACCCCTCACATTCCCCCACTCTTCACCTCCCGTAACCCCATAACCCCCACCACCTCATAATTGCCCTCACATTCTCATCCCCATTACTTTACCCATTATTAAATTATTATATTATATATTTATTTTTTTATATAAACCCCCCCTTTCCCTGTTCTCTCTCCCTCTCCCATCTCTTCTCTTTCCCCGTATTCTTTCTCTCCCTCTTCTGGTTTCCCAAAAACAGACCCAACTCCATCGTCGTCCTCCTCACCTTCGCAACCCAGCACCCAACCCTCCGACCTCGAGCCTCGTTGAACCCGTCTCCCTCATTAACCTCTCTTCTCGCCATCGCCATTGCTAGCTCTGAAGCACCCCTTCGTTGAGCCGCCCTCTTCAACTTCGCTTGAGCGCCATCGCTCATCCTCATCCTCCTCGAGTTCCCCTCCCGCTTGTCTTCATCCTCCTGCTCTCCCTGAGTCGCCGCCGACTGCCATTGCCGTGCTGCTCTCCCTCGAAGCTCCCCCTTTGCCGTTGAGCCTCGCTTCGACATCACCCCCACAGTCGAGCCCTTCGCTCCTTTTCCCCATCGAAGCTCCGCAAGTCCACCGCCTCGACCTCTCCACAGATCCCATAGCTTCTCTGCCTCGCTATCGCGTCTCCGACCACTGCCATAGAGTCGCCATCGCTCTTGTTGTTGCATCGCTTCCTGACCACAGCACCATCGTTGCTGCCTCCTCTGTTTTCTTTGAGAACAGAGCATCGTTTCCTTCCCTCGCCATCGATCATCACTGTGTTACTCCTCGACGCCGTCCGCCACACCCCTCGCTGCGAGCATCGCCGCTAGTGCCGTCCAGTCATCGTCGCGCCGTCGTATTCGCCGTGGTCTCTCCTGCCGTCCCCTGCTCTCTCTTTCTCTCTGTCGAAAGGTAGGAGAAGGAGACCGATTGGTCGATCTCTGTGTTTAGTGTTTTGGCGTAGGAGATCCCACTTGCTGTATGGTGTTCTGCCTTGGATCTGGTGTGGAGAAGGGTTTTGATTGGTCCGTTTGGTGTTTGGTGTTCTGACTTGCTGGATCTCGACTTGGGTGTTTGTTGTTTTGGCCGATCTGGTGTGCTGCCCTTGCTGTTTTGTGTTTGATGTTGGGTATTTTCGTACGTATCTTGCACGTGCATCGTCGCCCGGGATTCTGATCCCGTTATTCTTGTATTCGATATCATCGTTGTCGATTAACAAGCAGATATCCACTTATACAATTCGTTTGTTCTCGTGCAAACTTCCTTTAAAAAATACCGCAAGTATATTCTTTGACTCTAATTCGTATTCATCAGTCGAATTGAAAACTGTTGCTATACATAACCCGTTGATCCCGTATTCGTACATGATCGCGAATACCTTGTTGCCACATGCATTACATGAACATGATTGATACACACATATGTACTCTTAGGATTATACATGATTATGTGCATGATTGTCTTACCCGTGATAGTAGTTTAAATATAATATCTTGTTATTGTTGATTAAAATTAATAAAAGTAACAAGCCGGGGTACAAGGGTAAAGATCTAGTAGTGGGCAATATAGTAGAGCGTACTCGGACGGGAGCTCGTGGTTTTTCGATGCAAGTTGCAAGTTTGCAAATTATAAATTTATATGTTTCACGCTACAAGTTTACACTCTATATGTTTCACGATACAAGTTTGCACGTATCTCGATACAAGATACAATTGATATGTTTTTTCTAAGTACGTGGCCTATAGAATCTACCACTAGGCCTAAACGTAACAGATTAGATGTAGCAACCATGTAGTAAAAGGATGGATGCCTGAAGTGCTACCTAGATAGAAATAATAAAAGACATAAGATTAACACGTACACTTGCATGATCCAATTACATGTACATGTTCATGTTGACTTACCTGCTTACTTATTTACATGCATGCCACTTGTTTCATGATGTTTTGTTCATGAGCCTGTTTATATATTGTATTTTCTCCTATTACATAATTCTTGATTCCTTGCTCTTTTTCCTGCTTCTTGTTTTGTTTTTGTACTTGTCCCGTTAGCTTGTACCACTTGCAGCCCGTGACTTGCATTCACCGGTATCTTCTTGTTCTTTTTTTTGTATAATGTAGTTGCAGGCCCGGATGGAGAATTAGCCGAAGGTGTTGTTGATCAAGTGTTTTAGTCTTGTTAATTATCATGTTATCTTTAGTTCATGTTTTATTCATGCTACTCTTTATTGTATTCCGGACGTATTTGACCCGTAACTACTTTGTATTTTCCAGCTGTTGGTTATGTTATGGACTATGTCATGTACTTTTGTTATCTTATTGTGATTTTACATGCCTGCGTGGCTTGTTGTTATCTTATTATTGAGTTACCTATACAGCTTATGAATGGTGTATTCACATCATTCGCTGGGCCTCAGTCACGTGCTCGTATTCCCGTATTTTGGGAAGCAGGGCGTGACAAGTATGTAGTATGGGATGCATATGTTCCCAAATAAATTGCATTAGAGTAGATGCATCATGTGCATTCTTTATTTTGTGCATTAGATTAGGCCATGCTTGATTTTGGAACGTATGTAGTATGGGATGCATGCGGTTCCAGAGTCCTAAAGTCTTGCTTGCATTAGAATAAGGCATGTGATTGGTGTATTTAGTTGTTAGATCATGGCATACATAAACACTAGGGAATTAGGGTGCACGTTTCTTTTCCCATTCAAAATGGTTTGTGGTTGCCAGTTTGGAGATCGCTGTTATTATCAGCATTGCGTCAATCGAAGTACTGACGTTCCCCACCTTTTAGGTACCGGTCCTACCTTCCGAGCAGATGCAGTAATATCATAGTCGCACAGCAGAATACTCAAGTCGAGGAGCAAGTCCCAGGTAAGCAGATTGACCACTCAGCGAGGCTTCGGCGATGATCAGTCGATTACCATTCCGAGAGACAGCTGATAGCTTTACAAGAGGAGTTGGTAAACATTTTGTAATAAGATGTAATGAGTTAATGTAATTTGTATTCTTGTTCGAGAACAAGATATTGGTTGTAATCGATGATGTAATGATCTTATTTGGCAATAAAAAGTTTTTAAATTTTCGTATTATTACTGTGTTGAGATGCATTTGAAGATAAAGATTCTGGTTGCGTCACGGATGTCCGGTAACGGGGATCCTGGGCATTATAGTTGTAAACCAAAATTTCTTAATTATTCAATGTTTTCTCTCGAACAACATCAAAAATTATCTCCATCTAACTGTTTGTCATATCTCTATGCAAATTTAATTAATTGAAGACTCATTAAGTTCTATGGATTTCTTTATAGTCACATCAATCGCATTAAATCATCTCTAATTTTGCTCAATCAATGGTGTTTAATTCTATAGTTCTAAATCACAAATTACCTCTCGATCTCTCCATAATCCAATAAATCAAACAAAAATTGGCCCAAAAATTGTAAGCATTAATAACAAAAATCAAACATACAATCATAGAAAAATAGAAAAATAATATGAAATTAAAATTGTGTTTTCAAAACTAAGCTACACCAAAATCCTAGAAAAATAAAATTAGTTCATAATAAATTTGTAACTAACAAACATATTCATTAGTTACATAATAAAAATTAGAGAAGAAGAGAAACTTTGTTTGTTGCCGAAAATCCAAGTTGAATGCCTCGAACTTCGTGCCGTAACACAAAGCGCCTTCTCTCCTCTTCCGTTTCGCTTTGATTCCCGCGCCCAACTACCACGTTTCACTTCTTTTCTGTTTCGTTCTTTCTTCTTCTTTTTTCTTTGGTTTCACGCCGTCTTCTTTTCCAACCCACCTCTTCCTCCTTGATTTTCGTGCCACCTACCACCCAACCGCCACACACCAGACCTCCTTTTCTCCTCCACTTACTTAGGGGTGGCAAACGGGTCGAGTGGGCCGGGCCGGGTCCAACCCGTACGGGTTGGCACGAATGCTTAGCCGGGCCAAGCCGGGTTGCAATCTTATACGGGCCGGTCCGGGCCGGGCTAAGTATTCGTTTGGGTGGCCCGCCCAACCCGTGAACCCTTTAGGGTTCAACCCGGGTTGGGCCGGGTCGACCCGCGGGTTGGCCCGTTTAATATATATATATATATATATATATATATATATAGCTTAAATTAAAATAATAATAATAATAATTTTACAAATGATGTATACAAACAACCATATCTTTGTTTGATGAATACTACAATTCTTCAAAAATTATAATACTAAGTAAGTAATAATACTAATAAGTAATAATACTACAATTCTTCAAATATCCCCAAATGATGTTTAATTATAATACTAAGTAAGTAATACTGTAATAGTACTAATAAACAATAAAAATCGTAATAATAATAATAAGATTGAAAGAGTGAAATTGACAACAAATTTTGAAATATTATTCATATGAATTTAAGTTATACAATTTTAACAATTTACAACGAAATGAAGAATTCAATTCACAAATAAGTTTTATACAATAACATATTTCTTATATACAATTTTAATTGAGTACAAGTTTTCTAATTTGACATAACAAGCAAAGCTATTGTTGTTGTTGTTGTTGTTGTTGTTGTTGTTGTTCTTCGGGCGAGTTGCTCCCACTTGTGGAACTTGATAGTGCTTTTCCTTGCGTCCTATCTTCAGCCTTCAGCCAGTCTTCTGTGCAAACGAGCATCTCCAACGCCTCGGGCTTCAACCGATTCCTGTAATCAGATAGAACCCTGCCACTTGTAGAAAATGCACTCTCAGAAGCAACTGTAGAGACGGGAGGAGTTAGCAAATCTTTAGCCATAATTGACAGAATACTAAAAGTGTGTTCATGTTCTTTCCAACATTGTAAATTATCTAGTGAAGAAAGAGTAGGCTCAGTATCCTATTGGTTATACCAATTTAATTCATTTGGTTGATTAGTCCTAGGTTTTTTAGATTGAATTTGTTCAAGTAAACTAAATGTTCTATCACCAATTCTACTTTTACCCTTACCTTTAGAACTACCAGAAGAAGAACAAACTATCGAAGTTGTACTACTAGAAGCAAAACGTCTATCATAATAATTATACAAGTTATTTAACGTAGATTCAAATTGAACTAAAAAAGTAGCACAATCAATTATTAATTCTACATTGTCCTCTAAATATCCAAAAAATATTTGTATCAAATTCTTCGTACCTTCTAATTTGATACGGGGATCCATAACAGTAGCAACACAAATCAACATAGGAGGAGAAAAATAATACTTCAAAAATTTTTGAAATGCAGGTATTACAATGTCACTCATATAGGCATCATTTAACATTTCGTTAAATATTTGCATCATGCTAACTAATTCAATAAAAATGCTACTAGAAGTAGATTCATATATTTTTGAAAATTTTAAAGTTGCGGTTTTAAAAGGTTCTAAAAATTTCAACAAAGATTCGGCAAAAAACCAATCGGGGGGAGTCATTTCAAAATTGTGCATATTTTTTGCGATACAAAAATCATTTACAACTGCTTTATATTCGGTGACAACATTTAGTAAATCAAAAGTAGAATTCCATCGGTGTCTAACATCCTTTGGAAATTTTCTAAAAGGAACATTTCTAACCCTACACCAAGCTTTCCATTCTTGTAAAATGCTTGGACTCAATGCAATGAAATGTACACAATTTCTAATTTTATGTATATATGGATCAGCTATTTTTAATGCATCTTGAACACATAAATTTATAATATGACATGCACATCTAACATGAAAAATATTGTCAGATGGAGGGTTTAATACAGATTTTAAAGTAGTAATTGCTACATTGTTGTTAGATGCATTATCAAAACTAATAGCCATAATTTTATCGCGAATATGAAAAACATCACAAATTTCTATAATACGGTTTGCTATTTTCAGTGCCACTATGGGGGTACGGCAACGCCGCAAGTGATATGATTCTTTTTTGAAGAATCCAATTATTGTCGATCCAATGACAGGTTATTCCCATCGTTGATATTGTTGACACCCGTCCAACAATCCGAAGTTAAACTAACTCTACAAGTTAAACTCCATAAAATTGCAATCAACGCGTCCTTCATTTCAACATACATTTTAAAACAATCCGATTTGCAAGTATTTCTCGGAATTCTTTTAAAATGAGGGTTTAAGGCCGTTTGATTAAAATTTTCCAAGATCCTACTCTCGGGATAGGAAAACGGCAACTCTTCCTTAATGACTAATCGGGCCATTTCCCGACGAACAAGTTCGGGATCATAAGGGTGGCTATCTACTTGACCGGTCCTAGGGTTGATTTTTTGTTGGCCTTGTATTTGATCAAGAAGTTCTTTATGATTATGTTGTATGTGCCTACTAATTGTACCGGTGCCGTCACCCCTCTTGAATTTGTATGTTTTACTACATGTTTTACACACTTTCAAACCTATACCTGGAGTATGTTCGTCCGAGATATAATCATAAAACTTATGCCAATCGCTAGTTTCTCCTCTACTTTTCCTACTACTACGGGGTTGTGCGGTTTCGGGTTGTTGTTGTTGTTCTTCTTCTTCTAATTGAATGTCACCTACAACATCCATATCGTGTGTACCCCATTGTTCCGTAGTAGGATCAATGTAATCTGGGGCGGGCTCACTAGTTGGGACAATTGGTGGCCTACGTGAAGAGGAGGAGGAATCTTGTCTGCTACGACCGCTACCGCGTGATCTAGACATAATGTGGTAATGTGCTAAAGTATGTAAAAAAAAATCTACAATGTAGGAGCGGTGAATTATACAAAAAAAATCTAAAAAACAAGAGGGTTGAGATAGAGAAGTTCAAAAAACGAACAATAATTTTAACTACAACGCAAAAAAAAAATTAACAAGAGAGAGAGAGATATTTTGATACCGTTCACCATAGAATACGTGTATGTAAAAAAAACCGTGAAAATAAGAATATAATAGAAAAGATGGAGGAGCGCTTTGCCGATTCCACAATTGAAGAGTTGAGAAGAGGTTGAAGTAGATTTGACGAGGGTTGAAGAGAGTTGAAGACGTTGAATTTTGTTTCCGATACGACCGAAATTTGATCGTGTATATGCCTCCTTGTACAATTGTTTGATGAATACTACAATTGTTCAAAAATTCTTTAAAATGATGTATAATATTAGAGAGAGTAAGAGAGTGAGGTGTGATTTTTTATGAGATTTTTGGGGGATATTTATAGGCTAAATAAGTGGAAAAAAACAAAAAAAAATAATTTAAAACCAAACGGCTCTGTCCAGACAGAGCGCCGCAGCAGCGAAACAACGGGATTTTCGACCGTTCGACCCGCGGGTCAACGGTCGACCCGTCACGGGTCGAACGGGTCGAAAACCGTGGGTCGACCCGCGGGTTAACGGGTCCAACTCGCGAATTGGGCCGGGTTCGTGGGCCGGGTTTCGCGAATTTAATTCGAGTAAATTGCGACCCGGGTCGACCCGGTACTGTTCACCGGGTTCGACCCGAACCCGCGAAGCGATTTAACGGGCCGGGTTGGTGGGCCGGGTCGCGGGTGGGTCGCCGGTTGACCCGGCCCAGTTGCCATCCCTACACTTATTGCACTTATGTAGGAGAGATATAATTAGGGTTAGGTTAGTTTCAAAATTAGGTTTAGTTAATTAATATTAGATAATTAATTATAATCTTAAGATTAAGATTAATCTTAAACTACTGATCAATTATTAAAAAAACGTACTGTGCACTTTCCTTTTTTATTTATTTTTTATTATTTTTTTAATTACAAAATTCTATTCTAACCCCTAATTCATAATAATATTTCTATTTTGCTTTTCAAATGGCCAATTGTAAAATTAAAAAATCACCAAATCAATAAAAATTTAACAGTCATTCTCCTTGTTTTCTTTGTTGATTTTTACTGAAGATATTCACCTTTTGCATTAAAAAAAAAATCTTATTCCTTCAAAAATATTTAATTAACTGAAATCTATGAAAATATGACAAATTATTAACAAGATAGACGAATACAAGCAATTTTTATGGGTAAATGAATACAAATATTTATATAAAAATTAGACACATCATGAAGTCAGAAGATTAACTCGTATATATTCTTACTAAGGCAGTTTAGAATGAGCTCTTCTTGAAATTTGTGGACAAGTTGGGCATGTTCACTATCTATTTGCCAACTTGAGGGGGAGTGTTAAAATATTTGGTATGGTATGAGCTGTATATTCTGTTTTTCCTACTTTACAGGGAACAGATTCCCTCAAATCTCTCATCTCCTTAATCTTCTCATCAATCAATTGTATCCCTTCTCCAAGAAAGCAATGTATATATACAGAGATAAACAGTAGAAGAATGAATAACAAGAAAATATGATTTTTTTCCCATATCTGATTTCAATAATTTCAATATGTATGTCATAATCCTATCTCTATATTATTCTCTTTATGGTATCATTCTCTTTATAATTTCTATAATTCTATTATTCTCTCCATTCAATTGCCAAAATGTATATTATTTGTTGTCCTTGTTATTCTTATGCTTGACGAATATGTTATTCTTAGGAACTTTAATCGATTTTGATGGTTGTGATATACAATTTCCGTAGATCTCCATCTAATTTCAAGATCGTTTGAAATGAATAGAATGGCCACTGGTTGGCTGTTTTTTTGGGTATATGTTAAGCTATGAAGCGTAGACACTTGCTATGAAGCATAGAAACTTGCATAGAAGCTATGTCATGTCCAACATGTGTAGCTAACAATTTCACTATAGTTCTTTAAAATGTTTCTTCTGTCGATGTGTCACACAATATGATGGATGCAACTCTAGAGAAGGCCAATTATCCAAACCAGAACCTCAGGCTTTAGATGGTAAAAGCTAAAAAAATTCAGATTTGTTCCATTTCTTCTGTACTACATTGCTCTGTTTCTTCATTCCTCTCTTGGAAAATCGTAGTTGTTTGCAATCTCTTAAATCTTTCTTCGCTTTTCTTCTATATCATTTAAATTTCTAATGTTGAATAGTCAATGAATATTCTAAAATAGTGATGGATTTACTAACACAAGGGTGCAATTTTTCGATGACTTTATGATTTCCAGTGATAATATAGATTACAAACATTTCAAATTGTTGGTTCTCTGAATAATTTTTTTAAAAGTTCTCAAAACTATTTTGGACTTTGTAATGGATTTATTTATATATTTATACGTGAATGTGGAAAAAGAAAAGAAAAAAAAATCCGACTTTAATACTATGGTTAGCAGATTTTAATGTTCAGATACTGAACTGAATATCTGATATAGATATATGAGGGAGTCAATGTTTAGTTCTTTGAATACCAAACAAAATAAAAGAGATGACACAACTAGACCTCACCCAATTCACAACCGCATTCAAAGTTCATGTACATTCTCTCCCTTCAACTTAAACTTTAACAACCACATTCTCCCCTACCTCTTTAAATGCCCCTCATTCCCTCCCTTCTCTTCCCTACAAATTAAACACCACCTATATCCTGATCAAGTTATGGGAGACTTAACCATTCAAGACGCCGATGAACACATTTTCCGAAGCAAGTACTCGCCTGTGCTTGTTCCAGAGAGCACCCTTTTACCGCAATTTGTCCTTCAAAATGCTCTTGATTATGCAGAAAAGGTTGCGCTTCTTGAAGTACCAAGCGGGAAGTCATACACTTATGGGGAAGTGGTGCGAGACACAGGAAGATTTGCCAAGGCATTAATGTCTCTGGGACTCAGGAAGGGCCACGTCGTGGTGGTGGCTCTTCCAAATTTGGCAGTTTATCCTGTGGTCGCTCTCGGTATTATGACAGCTGGTGGGGTGTTCTCAGGTGTTAATCCTCTCGCTCTACCATCAGAAATTCAGAAACAAGCTGAAGATTCTGAAGCAAAGCTGATTGTGACCAATGATTCATCTTATCATAAGGTGAGATTCTATGATTTAGTTTTCGTTGGCAAGCAAGTGAAAGATAGTTTGTTTCTGAAGCATAAATTTTTTACATACTTTAACACTTTTTATTCAAGGAAAAGGTGGAAGGTAGTCATTCTGTTTGATCAGAGAAACAGATTATCAAATATAAATAGACTGTTTGAGCTCTTTGCAGTGTATCAATCAATTCTTTATGGAAAAATAAAATAAAATAAAATTCTTCCCTGCTTTCGTACAACCAAATAGTAAGAAGACAATATCACAATTACCAAACAACCATACATATGAGGTTAATTAATATGTCTAATTTCAGGTAAAGGATACAGGAATACCAACAATTGTAATCGGAGAAAAACCTGTCTCACCTGCCATTAGCTGGGACGATATCCTTGAAGCCTCGGACCATGCTGGTCCACCAAATGTCGCAGAACAGAAACTAACCCCTGATGACCTGTGTGCACTCCCTTACTCCTCAGGCACAACTGGCTCATCCAAGGGAGTGATGCTCACTCATCGCAACCTCGTCTCAAACCTCTGCTCCTCTCTCTTCAGTGTCAGCGATGAAATGGTCGGCCAGGTAACAACACTAGGCCTTATGCCCTTCTTCCACATCTATGGCATCACCGGTATCTGCTGTGCTGCGTTGAGGAACAAAGGGAAGGTGGTGGTGATGGGTCGGTTTGATTTAAGGTGTTATCTCGATGCATTGATCACACATGAGGTTAACTTTGCACCGATTGTGCCTGCAATAATGTTAGCTATGGTAAAGAGCCCACTCGTTCATGAGTATGATCTTGGGAAGCTCAAGCTTAAGTCAGTGATGACTGCAGCGGCCCCACTTGCACCAGAGCTGAGAGCTGCATTCGAGGAGAAGTATCCTGGCGTTAATGTTCAGGAGGTACATTTTTCATACAAAATAAGAGTTTTTTTTTTTCTAGGTAAAAGTGAGCTTTAAAGAGTACCATGTTTAGTCGAAAAAAAAATACTGAAGCAAGGTACAAGTGGGTTAATAATAAAATTATACAGTCTGGGAAGTACAATCTGTAATAGCTGCTAATATTCAATCATAGCTAAACAGAAGCTGGGTGGCAAAGTCGAGTGATGCAGCTAAACATGCTTGATCAAATTATATATATTAGGTGAACTTTTCAAGTAAGAAATTCTAAAAATGATTATGTAATAAGACGAGGAAAAAGAAACTCAAAGATTTAAGGACAGCAACTCATGCATTGGCTACTTGTTGAAAACCAGGCTTATGGACTCACAGAGCATAGTTGCATAACCCTCACACACGGGGATCCGAGGAAGGGACATGGAATTGCTAAGAAGAATTCTGTCGGATTCATCCTTCCCAATTTGGAGGTCAAATTTATCGATCCTGAAACAGGGCGATCGCTCCCTCAAAACACACAAGGCGAAGTTTGTGTCAGAAGCAAGTGTGTCATGCAAGGTATAGGCAACATAAGCAGATGGGAGATTGAGAGGTCTTCGACTGAAAACTCCTCAGATGCAGCGTCATTGTCGTTGTCCACAACTGAAAAAAGCTTATGATTGTGTTTTCTTTTGACTAAACAATGTGCTAATTAAGAATATTTTTTGGGTCCCATATGTAGGTTACTACAAAAACAAAGAAGAAACTGACCGGACGGTGGACGCTGAAGGATGGCTGCATACAGGTGATATAGGATTCATAGATGATGATGGGGATGTATTTATTGTAGACCGCATCAAGGAGCTTATCAAATACAAGGGTTTCCAGGTGTGATTTTCATATCAGTCTTCTTTGTTGGCTTTTTTTTTTCCTTCTTTCTATTATTGCATTTACATTAAATTTGAATTGTTATTACTTTGTTTCTGTCAATATAACTGGGGTACATGTTTCAAACAAAGAACCAAAAGAACAGAAAAGATTATTAGAGAGATAAAACCATATGAGCCATCAACTGTGGAAATTTAAGTCAATCATCCTGCCAGAAATAGACTTATGACCATAAGGTAAAGAAAATATTGTTTAATCTACAATCAATATCCTTTTTTTTTAATTACTTGATTTTAGTGAATTAAATTGTTTTAATTGGGTTCAACAGTAAATGAGATAAGATTTGTTTTTGGGAAGGACATTATGTAACTGCGTAAAGAGCTAGGTGTTTTTTAACAATACAGAAAATCAGAAATTGACACAGCAAGATAATAATCAACAATCCGTAAGACATTCAGTTATTTGCTCATTCCCACATTTGACACCATATCATAATGGGGAAACAATGTATTGAACATTTTCAGTAAAATAAAGAAAAAAACAGACAAAACGAATTATCCAAGTCAAACTCATCAATGTGAATTTATAGTTCATTCTCTGTTATCTTAACCTGAGATTGTAGCTAATATAAACATATTCTTTCAACATTTTTGGAACGTTCACTATGTAGGTTCCTCCTGCCGAATTAGAAGCCATCCTTCTAACCCACCCTTCTGTTGATGACGCTGCTGTCTTCGGGTAAGTATTACTATTATTAATTAACTTATCTATCCTCAATTTCAGTTACCAAATCAAAAAAAAAAAAAAAAAAAAAAAATCAGTAAAAAATGACAGAATTGGTGAAAGAGAATTGTCTTCTTGTAATATAGGCTATAATAATATACCATAAGGGGCATTTATCTTATACAGAAAGTTAATTTTCAGGTTGCCTGACGAGGATGCAGGGGAGATACCTGCAGCTTGTGTCGTAATGAATAAAAATGCAGTGGAAAATGAAGAGGAAATCATGAACTATGTGGCTTCTAACGTTGCATCCTATAAGAGGGTGAGGATGGTACATTTTGTAGACTCAATCCCAAAATCTCCCTCGGGAAAAATCATGAGAAGGTTTCTGAGAGACAATGCAGTGAAGAAGAAGAAGTTGGACAACTAAAGTGGCATAAAGAGCATACAGTAAAGTGACATTTGCATTTGTTCTCTCCCTATATGACATTAACCGATCTATTGACAATTTCCAATGACCATTTATATGTGCTTTCTAGTTTTGTATCTGAAGAACTCTCTGCTTAAGATCTGATAATAAAAGTGAAGTGCAACTTTTCTTATTTCAAATCTTTTGTTTCGCCTCAATGAAACTTGACAATAGCTACGATAACAATGCTAGTGGTGGGCTTGTCGACTATGTATCTGATTAGATGTTCTTTGCTATGCTTCGAGGAGATGTTGAGAACTCCACAGCTTTTGTTTGTGTATTTTGAGCAGCGAGACTTTGATGTAATATTTATGTTTTGACTTGCTTTTATTTATGAGATGTGGATGGCAATTCTCTTGCCATCTTTTACTTCAAAAACAATATAAATTTTCTCGTATGGAATATAATTCTTAAGTAACCTTCCATTAAATAGTGAAAGTACCTATAATATCATATACGAAGCTGTGACCTTATTGGCACAACAGACCGAATTAACTGAGAAGAAAATGTAATTGAGGCTCCTCTCATCCTGCTATAAGTCTAGTGGCTTTTATGAAATTGAGTGTTGAGATACGTTTTGTTCAAACAAAATGAGAAGAAGAAACCAAGCAACAGCTTAGCCCCCACTGCTCGATTGGTTGAGCTACAAATTCATAAAACCGAAAATGTCAAACGTTAACCAATCAATCGACTGTTGTTCTAATGAGGCAGCTGGTTTGCTGAGTACTGAGAGGGCCCAGTCAGTCTAACGTGCAAACAGGTCAAACAGGTTGCAATCAGATGATGCCAGGCCAATTACTGTCTTCTGGGGCTTCAGTTTTGAGAGAATGAGCTGCCAGAGGGGTCAGTCTTGAACCAAAAACAGACAACAACAATCAGCATTCTTATGTCCAAATCCTGCTGTATTTTGAGTTTGTTGTACTTTCAGCATTTCTCGTATTTTCAGTTCTATTCAGCACTTCAGGGTGTTGCTGTATTTTGGATGTAACTATTTTGGATGTAACTATGGTGGTTTTTAATATACGAGTCGGATGGCAATTATCATGCCATCTCTTGTTTAAAAAAAAAAACATTCAGCATTACTATGAAAACTGTTAGGAGAGTATGGGCAGAAGTTACCACACAACTAAAGTAAATTGAAAAAGTTGCAAATAAGGTGGACACAAATATTTTATGTGGAAAACTCCCAAAGGAGATGGGGTAAAAACCACGGGCAAGGTAGTGAGATTTTACTATTGAAAGTAGGGATTACAACATTCTCTCTAAATATAAGGAGAGTATAATTTTCATTCTTTCTTATAATAGGAGAAACACTCTCTAACAAATTTGTGAAAAAATGCAAGTATACAAATTATCTCTAAGGAGACATAATTTTATCCCTCTTGAGAACACCCTTGTAATACTCTCTTCTCTTAATCCCTCTTTCTTTTCTTAATCCTCACTGAGCTTTCGTTGTTCTGTTGCATCTCAACCCTTTCCTCCAACCTTAATTTATAGTCAGGGAGAGGCAGAGATGTCCACATCTCCACCTCCCCCCTCTATTTTCTTTGTCAACAAAAGGTGGTGGAAAACTCAAGCTACCACATTTTTTCAACATATGTTTGGTGCATGGGACCCACTTAGTGGACTTGAGTACCTAGCTTGCCGACATTCTCCCACTTGGAGACTTGATTAAGGATTAATCATGTCTCCACACAATCCATTATACCTTGTCATTGTCATGTTGTTTATGTTCCTGCTAGGTCACACGAGGATCTACACCATTCTAACTTGTCAGTATTGATTAGTTTTGTAACCCCCGTTCCCGATTATACGGATTCCTCTTTTCTTTCTCCGTATTCTTGTATTTCAATTTCTTCTATGAATTATTCTATTCTTTTGAAACCAACAAAGCCATTATATCATTTTATTACTATTGATTATTTTATTTTATATGAAGCCCAATTTTATTTTTGTATATGTTAATATTAGAAGCCCAAACCAGTTTGATTTTATTCATCATTGTTATCATTTTTTTCCTAAAAGCCAAATTTTGGCCCACAATTAGATTAATTTGATTATCTTATTTGAAGCAAAATTCTTAAGCCCAGCTCCAAGCCCACACCCTATGTCTACCCAAACCCGAATTCTAATCTGTTAACCCATTAACCCAAATACAACCCAAACCGAACTCCCCTCCTATCTTTTTGTTGATCAGATCAACAAAACCTCTCACATCCCCCACAATCTCCACTACCTCATAACTACCCCCACATTCTCACCCTATTATTTTAATATCATTATTTAATAAAACCTACCCCACTCTCTCTCTCTCTCAGTCTCTCATTCTCTCTCCCCATACTCTCTCTCCCTCCTCTGTTCCAAAACGAAACAGAGAGTGTTTCTGTAACCCCTGTTCCCGTTACTATGTATTTTTCAAGTATTTTTCCGTATTTTAAATTCTTAGTATCTTGTAACTATTCTTTCTTAATTGATTATATTATTCAAACTATTTTTATGAAGCCCAATATACAATTATTAATTGTTTAACTATTTATTATAAGCCCAATTGTTTAACTATATATTCTTAAAGCCCAATTTTTTATTCATCCTGCATTATTTATTTATATATCTAATCTGAGCTCAATTGTTATTATAAGCCCAATACCCTAATTGATTTATTTAAATGTTTTGAAGCCCAAAGTTTAGCCCAAACCAAGTCCTATTCTAAATCATCTTTTATATATATTATTTATTGAGCCCAATCTATTCTATGATTTGATTAACTATTTAATTTGTAAGCTCATTTCTCCAATACAATTTCCAGTCCAACTCATCTAAACCAAGACCCAAATAAATAAAAAGAAGCATGTCAGCACAATCCCTTCTCATTCCGATAACCTACCCCATTAAACTAATTAATCACTCCACTAATCAACCACTCGCATTCCCCCACTCTTCACCTCCCGTAACTTCATAACCCCCCACTCACAATAACTACCCATTACTATATTATTATTATATTATTTTTTCTATTTAAAACTCTCCTTACCTGTTCTCTCTCTCCCATCTCTTTTTCTCTCCCGCTCTATGTTTCTCTCTTCTTCCCCTACTTCGAGCGGAACCGCACCCATTCCTCCATTTCCGCTCCTCCCGCTCGAGCGTCGCACTGCCGCTCCCGTAACCCACAAGTCTTCCCTACCTCCTGCAACCTCGAGCCTATCGCTCGCCTTGCAGTTGCCCTCGCTCCTCGACTGCACCGCTGGGTGCTCCTCGTCGACCCACTGCCTCCACTCCTCCTCGTCGAGGTCCGTCGCTGCCTGTGCTCCCCGTCCTCCTCCTTGCCATCCAGCCATCAACTGCATCGACTGCCCTCAACGCAATTGCAGAGATGACTGTCGCTGCCTTCTCCCCTGTCTTCTGAACCCATCAGTCGTGCTCCTCATCGCCTTCAGCCTCGCAATCCAGTCGCGACTACCTAGCGCCTCGCCTGCCTCCACTCGAGCTTCCCCTTCACCCCGCCTGCCTCGCAACCCCTTCTCCCTCGTCGACTGCAGACCCCGATCGCCATTGCCGACCGATCGACCTCTGTTTCTGTCGTCGCTCCAACCACAGTCGCGACCGCCCCTGCCCTCCTGCCATCGCCTCAACCACCACCGACTGCACCCCGTCGCTCCTCGACCACCCTCGCCTTGCCGCCAGCGCCGCCAGTCCCCGTTGCCGTAGTCTCCGCCCACTCCCGCCATCTGTCACTCTCTGTCGACGTCAAGAAGAAGCACAGTGAACCTTTTGGGTGTATGCTGTTTTGGGAGTAGGGGATCTGTCTCGGTGTTTGGTGTTTGGGAGGGGATCCGAAGTTGATCTTGGCTACTTTTGGTGTTTTCTATTTGTGTAGAGGAGGGGATCCTGATTTGGTGTTTGGTGTTTTGATCCCGATTCGCTGTGTTGGTGTTCTGTGTGTGCGTGCTTGGAGATCCGGTGTGCTGCTGTGGTGAGTTTGTTTGCTGTTTGGTCTTGTGGTTGTCGTTTGGTGTTTTGTACGTGTCTCGCACGTAATTTTGGAGCATCGCCCGAGATTCTGATCCCATTATTCTTGTATTCGGTATCACCGTCATCGGTTATCAGGCAAGTATCTCCTTGTACAAATCGTTTGTTCTCGTACAAGCTTTCGTTGAAAAATACCGCAAGTATATTCTTTGACTCTAATTCGTATTTTTCAGTCGAATTGAAATCTGTTGCTATACATAATCCATCGATCCTGTATTCGCATATGATCGTGAATACTTTGTTTCCGCATGCATTACATGAACACGATTGATACTCACATATGTACTCTTAGGATTATACATGATTATGTGCATGATTGTTTTACCCATGATAGTAGTTTAAATATGATATCTTGTTATTGTTGATTAAAATTAATAAAGGTAACAAGCCGGGGTATAAGGGTAAAGATCTAGTAGTAGGCAATATAGAAGAGCGTACTCGGATGGGAGTTCATAGTTTTCCGATGCAAGTTGCAAGTTTACAAGTTGCAAATTTGCAAATTATAAGTTTATATATTTCACGCTACAAGTTTACACTCTATATGTTTCACATTATAAGTTTGCACGTATCTCGATACAAGATACAATTGATATGTTTTTTCCGAGTACGTGACCTATAGAATCCACCACTAGGCTTAAACATAACTGATTGTATGTAGCAACCATGTAGTAAAAGAATGGATGCATGAAGTGCTACCTAGATAGAATTAATAAAAGACATAAGATTAACACGTACACTTGCTGATCTAATTATATGTACATGTTCATGTTGACTTGTTTACTTGTTTATTTTCTTACTTGTTTACATGCCACTTGTTTCATGATGTCTTGTTCATGATCATGTTTATATATTGTATTTCTCCTATTACATGATTCTTGATTCCTTACTCTTTTCCTGCTTTTGTTTCGTTTTGTATTTGTCCCCTTAGCTTGTACCACTTGCGGCCAGTGACTTGCATTAACGGGTGCCTTCTTGTTTCTTTTTTTTTGTATTAATGTACTTGCAAGTCCGAATGGAGAGTTATCAGAAGGTATTGCTAATCAAGTATTTTAGTCTTGTTGATTATCATGTTATCTTTAGTTCATGTCTTTTTATTCATGCTACTCTTTATTGTATTCCAGGCGTGTTTGACCCGTAACTACTTTGTATTTTCCAGCTGTTGGAAATGTTATAGACTATGTCATGTACTTTTGTTATCCTACTGTGATTTTACATGCCTGCATAGTTTTGTTGTTATCTTGTTGTTGAGTTACCTATACAGCTTATGAATGGTGTATTCACATCATTCACTGGGCCTCAGTCATGGACTCGTATTCCCGTATTTTGGGAAGCGGGACGTGAAAGGGTTTTTAGTGGTATCAGAGCTCAGATTTGGCTAATGTGTTAGTTTGACTAATACATTAGACATGTTTGACTCAGCCAAGTTAACTCCATAACATGTGCACCATGTTAATCACATGGATAATGAATAACCAACATATAATCTGGATGCTAACCGTTTGATTTTATTGCAAGCCATGGCTGGAAAGGGTACCTCTCCTCCCCGTGCTGGGGATGATCAGTCTAATGAGCCGCCATTGAACAGAGTATGGAAATGCTTAGGGGAGGTACTTCTTCTTCCGGTCAGCCGAAAAAGCCCACTATTGCTCAAGTGATGCAGATACAGCATGAGCAGAATAAGCTGCTGATGCAACAGATGATGCAGATGTAGCGGAAGCATAGTGATTTGATGAAGATGGCTTTGGGAGCTGCCAAACAGGGAGGCCATCATACTTGTGCCTGAGGTGCTACCACCGAGACCTGGCAATGTAGCAGACTTCATGAGGCTATGCCCAGACAAGTTCTCAGGCACTGAAGGTCCGCTTGAAGCCGAGCAATAGCTTATCCGGACTGAGCAGCTATTGACTACAGCACGGGTGGCGGATGCTGATCGTGTGGATGTCGTAAGCATCCAGTTGGTTAACCTCACCCATATCTGGTGGTGAGCTGAGCTGGAACGACTAGGGCGCCCCATCGCCTGGGCCATTTTCAGAAAGAGCTTTCTCACGAAGTTCTTTTCCGATGTCACCAGAAATGAAATGGAGCGGCAATTTATCGCGCTAACTTAGGGGAGTCGGACCGTAGATGAGTATGCTGCGGAGTTCACCCGACTGAGTCGTTTTGCCACTTCCATGGTGGCGAATGATCAAGATAGGGGCCGCCATTTCTTATTGGGCTTGGATATTGAGATTCAGGATCACCTAGCCGCCTTGCGACTCCGATCCTATGCTGACATCCTGGAGGCTGCTAGAAGCCAGGAACAGACTAGTACGAGGAAGCGTGCTATTCAGCATTCTGTCTCGCACCCCGTTACTGCTAGATCTATTGGTGGGCCAATTCGGAGGCCAGCCTCTGCTACTGCTGCAAGGCCAATGCCTTACCCTCCTGCTCTACGAAGAGGGATGTGATCTGTAACTATTGCCAGAAGGCCGATCACGTACGTTAAGACTGCCGGTGGGCGAATTGCCAATGCTTCGCTTGTGGATCTCGTGACCATGTACTCCGGGAATGTCCACAGGCAAGAATTAGTCCAGCCACCGGAGGGCCGATCCAGCAAAGAGCACCAGTTCGAGGACCACCGCTTCCACCGCAGCAGCAAGTCTATGGTCAGAGGGCTGCAACCCCTGGGAGAGGGCAGGCCTACAACTTGATTGTAGAGGAAGTAGAGACAGCTGAAGATATTGTCGCAGGTATATTGCAGTTTGTTATTTTGTCTTCTTCCTGTCTACTCCTTGCATCATTTATTTTTGCATACTTTCTTGTACATGCACAATTTCAGTTATATTCTTCGACTCAACCTTAGGTATTATCTTAGTTAACTCATTTCCTGCTCATGTCTTATCTAATCCCGATGTCATCACCACTCGTTTCTCTTCATTCTTTCCTGCTTCTCAATCTTTTGGGTGTTACATTTGCTCTGTCCTATATACCGCCTACGCAAATTTCAAGGACGAAATTTTGTTGTAAGGTGGATAGGATTTGTAACCCATGTTCCCGTTAATACGTATTTTTCAAGTATTTTTCCGTATTTTAAATTCTTAGTATCTTGTAATTATTCTTTTCTAATTGATTATATTATTCAAACTATTTTTATGAAGCCCAATATACAATTATTCAATTGTTTAACTATTTATGTAACGCCCCGAATCCCAAATACACTGAATTCGAGATGTTCTACAGGATCTTTTCACTTTCTTTGAGTACAACTTTACAAGGAAATTCAAACTTTTCTTTTTACATCAGAGTTTACATCATATTACACTTTTCATTTGCACAGCGGAAGTAAAAATATACAACATTTACATGAATGTACAACAACATGATGAAATCTCTATGCATCCATTCCTCTTTAACATGTAATTTACCTGCATACAAACTGTGGGTACGTCAGTTTATTCAACCGATGATAATTATACATGGCCATCCTCTCTATGCCAGAAACAGTATAACGAATCTCATTTCTTAACACATCACAAACTTGTTCACATAACAATTAAAGTAAAGGGAAAAATCTTAATGATGTCGTGTCGTGATCGTGCACTTAATCCTTAATGCAATTACTTAATTTATATGACACTAATGCGCACTTGTTCGGATTCTATGCATCCCATACTACATAGGTCCGAGGGCAAGCCTCTTAACCGTTCTTCATTTTGGTAGGGTTCAATCCCTCGCCATGACTTACTATACTTCTTTAATTACAGTGAGTGTTCTAGATGATCTATGAGTACAAGCACGTGTCCTGGCCCCTGGAGTGGAACCCCGCGCCATGTCTTGACTCATCAAGCATGCATTCTGCGGCAATTCAGCCTCCTCCCTGAACACGATCCTCTTGTAGTCACCAAACATCCCACAAGCGTGACTAAAGTCCGATCATTCTGAGTTGTGCCCGCGCCATGTCTTGACTCATCAAGCATGCATTCTGCGGCTCACACACCCGCACCGTAAACTCTAGTTCTCATACTTATATTTTTCTCTCACTTTCATCACCTCTTCACTATGTACTAAAATCATTAGAATCATGAATAAAAATCAAAGCTCTAGAGTTAGCCTCTCCACCAAACCGGACTTATCATTTCATTTATACATGACCAACCTTGGTCTTCCAATTCTCATTTCATTTCATTCATTTCACTGCCGGGGGAGACTTAGCTACTCTTCGTTTCAATTTCCAACTGAGCATTTTCAGCTCATAATTCAATTTAGAGTCTCACAGACTTTCTTATCATGATCTTAACCTTTTCATGTTCATTAAATTCTCAACTCATATCTATGATTCTTTTCATAAAATTCATACAGCCATAAGAGTTCATTGACATCAATCATACAGTTCACAATTTTCAGCAATAATCAAAATGGGAATCTCTGATATATCAAAATCCACTCTGTACAGTCGACTTGGAAAGATACCAGTCGACTCGTACAGTCGATACAAGTTCATCATAAACACTCGGGAGAGTCGACTGCTGCACACGGCCAGTCGGCTGTCCCGCAAATTTTCATGTTCAAAGTGATATCCACGTGACAGTCGACTGTTCATCCATCAGTCGTCTGTCCTGGGATTTTTAGCAGTACATTATCAGGTTCAGCTCAGTCGACTTGCTACGCGCATTCAGTCGACTGGACAGTTTCATATTTCAAATTAAGGGATTATCTTTCTTACAGTTCTTCCATACACTTGCATCATGATGTTAAATCACAACATACATATATTCATGTTTCGAAAACATAAAATTTCTTGCTGTTCAGCAACATCGCAGTATGGCATTTCGAGTTACTAACATTATCTTTTCTTTGAGAAAAATACTTTAAACATGCATTTACACGTATTCATAACTTCATGCAGGGGTAAAACATGATTCTCAATTACACTAAGACAATCACAAAGAAAACATATCTCATTCCATGGAATTGCAGAAAAATCATAATTAAATCAATGCACCAGTCGGCTGTTCTCATCATCAGTCGACTGCACAGGCCGTTCTTAGTTTTATTAATCATCGCTAGCTCTTTTCATCCGTTCACCTTCCCTCCATCATGTGTAACAGGGGGAAATGTGAACTTAGCAATCGTACTATTACGTCTGTTTTGCATACATGTTTATTATCACATCATGAAAATAATTGTCTCGTACCAGTCGACTTGTTCATGTGACAGTCGACTGTACCGACCCTTTTGTTCTTATTTACACATGATCATCAACATGCTCAGGCAATTTCTACTACGTTGAATTTACTTTTCACAACATGGTAACAAATATAATAATCATGGTATAAATCCTACATTAGAAGTCCTGAGAAACACCCACCTTATTTGACGAGGAAATCGAAATCCAGCAAGGCTCCTTAATGTAGTGGACGCCTTCTTGCTCCTTGCTTCACACCGAACTCCAGAAGTGCTACTCGGCCTCCACAGAAAAAGTACACACAACTCTCTCACAATGTTTCTCTTACAATAATGATTTTAGTGTAAAAGAGATAGGAAAGAGAGGGGGTATTTATACACAAATTTGAGTGAGATGGAGGGCTAGGATGCACTAGGGAGTTGTAGAATCAAGGGCTAGGATGGACTAGGAGGTTGAAATAACTACCCACACCTCACAAAACTACCCATGACTTGATCCCACTTCTCCACACCCATCCGGCCAAGAAGTGTGCTCAATGCACGTGTATGTGAAATGCACGTGCATGCACAAATCACCCCTACAAAAACTTGTGCATAAAAAATAATAAGTCTCTTTAAAAGAATGTTACACATACAAGTTGTAGAAAAATAAAGGATTAATTTCATGGGCTTAAAATCAATTGGGCCAAAATAGTTAAATAAGTAAATTAACATTTGGGCTTTTAGGAAAAAATGCTTTATAGAAAACAATACTCTTTGTTCATCATGTTGAGAAATAATAGTCAACATGCTATACATGCATACCATATGTAAAAATAAATAATCTTTCATATATTTGGAAAAGCAGGGTATTACATCACTCCCTCCTTAGAATAGTTCCGTCCTCGGAACTACAGCCGAGAGCGAGAAAAACAAAATACAACACAACACAAGAACAAAAAGATATAAGATACAAAGATATAATCAAGCAAAAAGCTCAGGATAATCCTTCAACATCCTCTCCTCAGACTCCCAAGTAGCCTCTTCAACCAAGTGGTTTCTCCACACTACCTTGACCATCGGTATCGTCTTATTCCTCAAGACTTTCTCCCTATGGTCAACAATCTCGACAGGAGACTCGATGTAATTCAGATCCAACTGCAAACCTTCCGGCACTTCAGGCAAATGATGACTCGGATCTGGAATATAACCTCTCAGCATAGACACATGGAAGACATTGTGCACCTGAGACAACTCTTCCGGTAATTCAAGCCGGTAAGCAGTTTTCCCGATCCTTTTCAATATCTTGTACGGGCCTATAAACCTCGGGGCTAACTTCCCGCCTTTGCCAAAACGAACCACACCTTTACTGGGTGATACCTTCAGAAAGACGAAGTCACCAACCTCAAACTCAAGGTCCCTTCTCCGGTTGTCTGCATAGCTTTTCTGCCTGCTCTGAGCTTCCACCAACCTCTTCCTGATCAGAACAATCTTCTCAGAAGTTAGCTGCACAAGCTCAGGACCAAACAACTGACGCTCCCCAACCTCATACCAACAAACAGGAGTCCTGCACTTCCTGCCATACAAAGCTTCGTACGGTGCCATCCCGATGCTAGCCTGAAAACTGTTGTTGTAGGCAAACTCTACCAAAGGTAAATGCCTTTCCCAACTGCCTCCAAAGTCTAGTATACAACATCGAAGTATATCCTCAAGAATACGGTTGACTCTCTCGGTCTGCCCATCGGTTTGCGGATGAAAAGCAGTGCTGAAATCTGTCTTGGTACCCAAAGCTGTCTGAAGACTCCTCCAGAAATGCGAAGTAAACCGCGCATCTCGATCAGACACAATAGTTGAGGGAACACCATGAAGTCGGACAATCTCACCAACATACATCTCAGCCAACTTGTCCATCGAAGCAGTGAGTTTCATTGCCAAAAAGTGAGCGGACTTGGTTAGTCGATCGACTATAACCCAAATCGCATCATTGCCTTTAGGACTCTTAGGCAATCCCGTGATGAAATCCATACTGATGTTATCCCACTTCCATTCCGGAATAGGTAACGGCTGTAATAGACCTCCAGGTCTCTGATTTTTGGCTTTGACTTGCTGACAAACCTCACACTTCGCAACAAATTCAGCCACATCCCGCTTCAAACCTGACCACAAGAAATGCTGTTTGATGTCTTTGTACATCTTAGTACTCCCAGGATGTACAGACAGAAGAGTAGCATGCGCCTCCTGAAGGATACTCTCTTTCAGGTCTGCCTGATTTGGAACACATAGCCTATCTCCGAACCACAGCACTCCATCCCTGGTTTGAAATTCGGGCAACCTGCCAGCACTAACCTGCTCCTTGTAGACGATCGAACAAATCATCAATTCGAGGAATCGGATACTTATTCTGAACAGTGACCTTATTCAGCTCTCGGTAATCGATACACATTCTCATCGATCCATCCTTCTTCTTTACCAAAAGCACTGGTGCTCCCCAAGGTGACGCACTAGGTTGAATAAAGCCTTTTCCCAACAGTTCCTCAATCTGCCGTTTCACCTCATCCTGTTCCATTGGAGCCATCCTATACGGTGCCTTAGAAATGGGTGCACTTCCCGGTTGAACAGTGATGCTGAACTCTACATCAGGATGCGGAGGTAACCCAGGAAAATCTTCCAAGAACACAGTCGGATAGTCCCGAACCACAGGAATCCCTTGCAATTCCACAGAAGTCTCTTCCTTGCGGATAGTTGCCACCAGCTTAGAACATTTCCGCTTCCCTTGGAAAGTGACTTCAGGTCCACCTGGAGCCTTCACTGTTACCGTCTTGGTCTTGCACTCGATGCTCGCACTGTACACCGACATCCAATCAATGCCAATGATAACATCGACTCCCAAGATGGTCAGCTCGATCAGATCAATGCCAAAGATTCGATCCCCAATCACGATCTCGCAATCAGCGTAATACCGATCAGCGGTCAAAGTTTCCCCTGATGGAGTAGCTACTGCCAAGATCTTTCCTGGAAAAATCTTCGGTTCAACTCCCAACACTTTATCAAATCTAAGAGACACAAAAGTATGAGAGGATCCAGTATCGAACAATACAACAGCTTTCATTCCATTAAGATAGAGTTCTCCTGTTACATAATACACACCATTACATAACAGTTTCACCATATGAACGGGAAGAAGAAATGACAAAACCACACTAAACATCAGCCCTCGTACCAGAGATGACCTGATCTGCCTCATCAGCATCAGCTTCCGTCAAGGCAAATACTCGTCCTGGTTGGTACGGCCTCTTCCCAGTCTGCTGTATTGGCACATTGTGATTGCCAGCCCGTGGTTTGAGACATCGAGATTGGTAATGTCCCACTTCCCCACAGTTGTAGCAAGTGACTGCAGAAGGTCTCACCACATTGTTCCCAGGTCCTCCAGCTACACTGATAGCGTTCGCCCCTGTCGGTTTGAACCTCTGTGCAGATGGTTGCCCCTTGAAACTCCCAGGATTGGCGGGCCTCTTCCCGGACTGCCAGTTGTTCCTCCGGTTCTGAACAACATGGAACTGCTCCATATCCACCTCCGTCGCTGCCGCCCTCTTGACCAGCTTGTCAAATCGCCTGATACCAAGAGGTATCATCCGGGATCTCAAGCTCGGCCTCAGACCATGCTCGAACTTACGAGCCTTCTTCGCCTCATCCATCACTAGTTCTGGAGCATACCTGGAGAGCTGAGTAAACTTAGTCTCATACTCCCTCACTGACATGCTGCCTTGCTGAAGTGACAGAAACTCCATGGCCTTCTTCTCCTGAACATCGGAGGGGAAATAATGACTGCGGAATTCTTCCAGAAATTCCTCCCAGCCAAGCAACATTCCTCCCATGGTCCTCTTCATCGACTGCCACCAAACAGCCGCATCCTTCTCTAGTTGCAAAGTCGCCAACTTGACCTTGCTGCCCTCCGGTGTCTCCAACACCTCAAAGATTGTCTCCACTTGCCGGATCCAGTTTTCAGCCGCATCTGGGTCAGACTTTCCCTCGAATACAGGTGGTTTCATTCTCTTGAACGATTCCACCAGCTTAATCGCCTCGGGCACTGGATTCACCGGCCCCCTTCCTTGGTTCACAGCCACTGCATTCAGCGTCTGGTAAACCCTTGCAAGCTCGGTCTCCAGATCCAAACCTTCCCCATTCCTAGCTCCTCTTCTCGACATATTCTGATGCAAAAGATCCATTAAATTCGAAGTATAAGACAAGAACTTATATCAACTTGCATTTCATTGAATTCCAAAGTTTATACATTCGAATTAAGAACATTTTTGACATCAGAATGGAAGAAAATAGAAGCTAAGACAATCTAACTCCTACGGGTCCTCTTCGCTGCTCGAAGTTCTTCCCGCAGTTCATCAACTTCATCCTTCAGCACATCTGTCAGGTTCTTTCTCTTCTCAAGTTCCCATACTCGGTGACTGAGAACAGAAAAATCGTCCTTTCGCTTCGCCAGTTGAGCTTCCAATACTCCAACTCTATCTTTCAGGGTCTCCACTTGCCTCTGAAGAGAAGCCACAGTGCTACTCAGAGCTGGTCCCTCTTCTTCATCGGAAGAAGAATCGTCAGACGAGTCTGGAGGTGGGGTAATCTCTCGAGATTCAGGCCACTCCTCATCAGAATCTGCTTGCCCAGGGTGATACTCGTCCTCAGAATCAGCCTGTCCAGGATGGTACTCTTCCTCAATGATATGCCAGTCGTCGCCTCCAGCAGGGTCGAAGTGATCAGCCATCTTAGAATAGAGAGGAAGAAGCATAAGTCATAGAGCAACACAAATGTAAGTCACTTACATTTAAATCTCCAAACTCAGACACACACTCTAATGTCCACATCTAGGGTGTCGTTCCTTATAAATTTGTACAAGAGTGAAAGCGTAGAAAGCGTGGCTCTGATACCACTCTGTAACGCCCCGAATCCCAAATACACTGAATTCGAGATGTTCTACAGGATCTTTTCACTTTCTTTGAGTACAACTTTACAAGGAAATTCAAAGTTTTCTTTTTACATCAGAGTTTACATCATATTACACTTTCATTTGCACAGCGGAAGTAAAAATATACAACATTTACATGAATGTACAACAACATGATGAAATCTCTATGCATCCATTCCTCTTTAACATGTAATTTACCTGCATACAAACTGTGGGTACGTCAGTTTATTCAACCGACGATAATTATACATGGCCATCCTCTCTATGCCAGAAACAGTATAACGAATCTCATTTCTTAACACATCACAAACTTGTTCACATAACAATTAAAGTAAAGGGGAAAATCTTAATGATGTCGTGTCGTGATCATGCACTTAATCCTTAATGCAATTACTTAATTTATATGACACTAATGCGCACTTGTTCGGATTCTATGCATCCCATACTACATAGGTCCGAGGGCAAACCTCTTAACCGTTCTTCATTTTTGTAGGGTTCAATCCCTCGCCATGACTTACTCTACTTCTGTAATTACAGTGAGTGTTCTAGATGATCTATGAGTACAAGCACGTGTCCTGGCCCCTGGAGTGGAACCCCGCGCCATGTCTTGACTCATCAAGCATGCATTCTGCCGCAATTCAGCCTCCTCCCTGAACACGATCCTCTTGTAGTCACCAAACATCCCACAAGCGTGACTAAAGTCCGATCATTCTGAGTTGTGCCCGCGCCATGTCTTGACTCATCAAGCATGCATTCTGCGGCTCACACACCCGCACCGTAAACTCTAGTTCTCATACTTATATTTTTCTCTCACTTTCATCACCTCTTCACTATGTACTAAAATCATTAGAATCATGAATAAAAATCAAAGCTCTAGAGTTAGCCTCTCCACCAAACCGGACTTATCATTTCATTTATACATGACCAACCTTGGTCTTCCAATTCTCATTTCATTTCATTCATTTCACTGCCGGGGGAGACTTAGCTACTCTTCGTTTCAATTTCCAACTGAGCATTTTCAGCTCATAATTCAATTTAGAGTCTCACAGACTTTCTTATCATGATCTTAACCTTTTCATGTTCATTAAATTCTCAACTCATATCTATGATTCTTTTCATAAAATTCATACAGCCATAAGAGTTCATTGACATCAATCATACAGTTCACAATTTTCAGCAATAATCAAAATGGGAATCTCTGATATATCAAAATCCACTCTGTACAGTCGACTTGGAAAGATACCAGTCGACTCGTACAGTCGATACAAGTTCATCATAAACACTCGGGAGAGTCGACTGCTGCACACGGCCAGTCGGCTGTCCCGCAAATTTTCATGTTCAAAGTGATATCCACGTGACAGTCGACTGTTCATCCATCAGTCGTCTGTCCTGGGATTTTTAGCAGTACATTATCAGGTTCAGCTCAGTCGACTTGCTACGCGCATTCAGTCGACTGGACAGTTTCATATTTCAAATTAAGGGATTATCTTTCTTACAGTTCTTCCATACACTTGCATCATGATGTTAAATCACAACATACATATATTCATGTTTCGAAAACATAAAATTTCTTGCTGTTCAGCAACATCGCAGTATGGCATTTCGAGTTACTAACATTATCTTTTCTTTGAGAAAAATACTTTAAACATGCATTTACACGTATTCATAACTTCATGCAGGGGTAAAACATGATTCTCAATTACACTAAGACAATCACAAAGAAAACATATCTCATTCCATGGAATTGCAGAAAAATCATAATTAAATCAATGCACCAGTCGGCTGTTCTCATCATCAGTCGACTGCACAGGCCGTTCTTAGTTTTATTAATCATCGCTAGCTCTTTTCATCCGTTCACCTTCCCTCCATCATGTGTAACAGGGGGAAATGTGAACTTAGCAATCGTACTATTACGTCTGTTTTGCATACATGTTTATTATCACATCATGAAAATAATTGTCTCGTACCAGTCGACTTGTTCATGTGACAGTCGACTGTACCGACCCTTTTGTTCTTATTTACACATGATCATCAACATGCTCAGGCAATTTCTACTACGTTGAATTTACTTTTCACAACATGGTAACAAATATAATAATCATGGTATAAATCCTACATTAGAAGTCCTGAGAAACACCCACCTTATTTGACGAGGAAATCGAAATCCAGCAAGGCTCCTTAATGTAGTGGACGCCTTCTTGCTCCTTGCTTCACACCGAACTCCAGAAGTGCTACTCGGCCTCCACAGAAAAGGTACACACAACTCTCTCACAATGTTTCTCTTACAATAATGATTTTAGTGTAAAAGAGATAGGAAAGAGAGGGGGTATTTATACACAAATTTGAGTGAGATGGAGGGCTAGGATGCACTAGGGAGTTGTAGAATCAAGGGCTAGGATGGACTAGGAGGTTGAAATAACTACCCAGACCTCACAAAACTACCCATGACTTGATCCCACTTCTCCACACCCATCCGGCCAAGAAGTGTGCTCAATGCACGTGTATGTGAAATGCACGTGCATGCACAAATCACCCCTACAAAAACTTGTGCATAAAAAATAATAAGTCTCTTTAAAAGAATGTTGCACATACAAGTTGTAGAAAAATAAAGGATTAATTTCATGGGCTTAAAATCAATTGGGCCAAAATAGTTAAATAAGTAAATTAACATTTGGGCTTTTAGGAAAAAATGCTTTATAGAAAACAATACTCTTTGTTCATCATGTTGAGAAATAATAGTCAACATGCTATACATGCATACCATATGTAAAAATAAATAATCTTTCATATATTTGAAAAATCAGGGTATTACAATTTATTATAAGCCCAATTGTTTAACTATATATTCTTAAAGCCCAATTTTTTATTCATCCTGCATTATTTATTTATATATCTAATCTGAGCCCAATTATTATTATAAGCCCAATACCCTAATTGATTTATTTAAATGTTTTGAAGCCCAAAGTTTAGCCCAAACCAAGTCCTATTCTAAATCACCTTATATATATATTTTTTATTGAGCCCAATATATTCTATGATTTGATTAACTATTTAATTTGTAAGCCCATTTCTTCAATACAATTTCGAGCCCAACTCATCTAAACCAAGACCCAAATAAATAAAAAGAAACATGTCAGCACAATCCCTTCTCATTTCGATAACCTACCCCATTAAACTAATTAATCACCCCACTAATCAGCCCCTCACATTCCCCCACTCTTCACCTCCCGTAACTTCATAACCCCCCCCCCCACTCACAATAACTACCCATTACTATATTATTATTATATTATTTTTTTCTATTTAAAACTCCTCTTACCTGTTCTCTCTCTCCCATCTCTTTTTCTCTCCGGCTCTATGTTTCTCTCTTCTTCCCCTACTTCGAGCGGAACCGCACCCATTCCTCCATTTCCGCTCCTCCCGCTCGCGTGTCGCACCGCCGCTCCCGCAACCCACATGTCTTCCCTGCCTCCTGCAACCTCGAGCCTATCGCTCGCCTTGCAGATGCCCTCGCTCCTCGACTGCACCGCTGGGTGCTCCTCGTCGACCCACCGCCTCCACTCCTCCTCGTCGAGGTTCGTCGCTGCCTTTGCTCCCCGTCCTCCTCCTTGCCATCGAGCCATCGACTACACCGACTGCCCTCACCACAATTGCAGAGACGACCATCGCTACCTTCTCCCCTATCTTCTGAACCCATCAGTCGCTCTCCCCATCGCCTTCAGCCTCGCAAGCCAGTCGCGACCACCTCGCGCCTTTCCTGCCTCCGCTCAAGCATCCCCTTTGCCCTGCCTGCCTCGCAACCCCTTCCCCCTCGTCGACTGCAGACCCCGATCGCCATTGCCGATTGGTCGACCTCTATTTCCGTCCTCGTATTTATAAGGAACCCAACTCAGATTATACACCGAAAATACGGATTTGGAGAAACAGGGGTTACATCCGCTGTGCTATGTAAAGATTAATGTAATAAAAGTTGGAAAAAATTTATTGGTATTTGGACTGTGTTTAATATTATAATTGAAGTTGATGCTGGGAATTGTGCCACTTATTTCTAAGATATCATATTGGAAATTCGGGGCGCTACATCCTGACTTCCTTTCATATTGTATTGTACTATTTTTCTGCAATTGCATTGCTGATTCTTGTTCCTTCCATGCTGTATCTTGTTATCTTATCATTTTACTGATTATTGCTACTTGCTGTTCGAAGCTTGCTCTAACGGACATTTTTTTCCCAACCCCAGATATTGATTATGCAGGTACCGATGGACTTGACAAATAGACTCTCGAAGACGATCGTGAATAATTGTTGCATTATTACTACTTCCTATTGTTTACTTTCAGTCGCTATTTTATCTAGTTGTTATAACGAACTGTTTATCATACTGTACTCCTGGGCACCTTGACCCGATGCTTATTCCCAGATAATGGTTATTTCTATTTCCAGTTTATGTGATCAATATATTTGCCTGTGTTGATATGTTATAAATATCTAGTTGAGCTTACTAATATTGTACAACTTATAGATTATATGAGTTGGTATACTTATATCATTCACTGGACCTCAATTGCGTGCTTGTGCTTCTGTATAATGGGAAGCAGAGCGTGACAAAGAGTGACACTTTTTTCTCAAAAAATGCATTTTTTGAGATTATTGCAAATGATAGTGGATGCTCTAACTAGGAAACTTAGTCCAGTTCACTTTACTTTTGGATATGCTAAATTATGTATAACTAGTGGAGGAGTACTCCAGTTTACTTTTGGATATGCTAAATTATGTATAACTAGTGGAGGAGTAAAATACAAACAACAATGTTTACTATAACTATCGTATTTACAATAGACTGGCTCAACTGGTGGGTGTTAAATTAACTCTGGTTAATCCAAAAGTAGGAGATACAGAGTAAAACACCCTTTTTAATTTTGAGGAACTTTCTTACCTTGTGACTATTCTCTTATTAACCACCCGACCTAACAAATAACGTGTAACCCAGAACAAATTAGTTTTCCTCATTTTTCTTTGGTAGAAGTAAGGTTCCATGGTGCCACATGTTAGGAAATTGAGGATCTTCTTGAGTTATTCGATACAATCAACATAAACTACCAAACACATAGGAGATCACACCAAATACACCAAAGCACACAAATTTGTCCCGGTTGGGGATTTCACCTTAATCCGAGGGAGAATAAACCCAAGATGTTATTCAACTAGAAAAGATACAAGAATATTACAATTCTCACCACGCCCCTCTCTCAAGCCTCACCAGCAAGTACTAGTTGTTTACAATTAGAGAATCACTCAATCTCTCTTTCAATAAAATACTCTCTCTCTCTCTTGGCTCTCAATGGAGGCCAATAACAACAATATATAGAGATATAGAGAAACCCTAGTTTGATATCTTGATACAATAATCATTGGATATTACAGAAGAAATAACCCTACGATAAGAGCCACACGATTTGACTTAAAGACGAAGTTGGGCTTCTCACGAATCAGCCAGACCCGATCCCAAAATCCATCAGTGCCACGAACGATCGACTGTCCAACAAGACCGGTCGAACGTCCTCCTTGTGGGAAGATCCTGTACAGGTGACGGTCGACCGCAACTTGCTACTACTGCTGTTGCTGACTGTTTCCTTCTCTATCTTCAACCATATCGATTCTTCTATTGTCTCATCATCTTCGTATCCAACATAGTATGCAAGACATAAACCCAATAATCTTCACATTGGATTGCATACTATGAATCCACACATGTGTGATTTAAAAACTTCTAGACTACTTTATTCTCCTCTGACAAACAACTTGGTTCTGTGGCTTCCTCTGCTAGTTGAATCTACCTCCACCTGTTTTTCTCACGATGTATGCCCCCCTCAAGGGCACACCCTAGTATATGTTATCATGGAGGTGCCACCCTCCACACTAACTCCACCTACCTCAAGACTCTTCCCACCTTATGATGATATTCGAACGTTGTAGTCTCCCTCGGATGATTCTAGTGATGGCAAACTAGATAGTTCTTTAGGAATGTAGGGCTTTGAAATACTTGCACAAATTTTCACGTTCCCACAAAATCTTGTAGAGGTTGTGCTCAACACCCCTCTTTTCCTTCATCATCTCACGACAACTTTCATAAACTGATCGAACTCCATACGGATCTGTATACCAGCAGTCCCGTGCTTCTAGAGTTCTCATGGATAAAAGGCCATGTTTCATCAAAGGAATATGCATGCCCTCCTCTAGTGTGTGTCCACTTCCGTCTGTCATCTTCGACTCTATTGTTCTCTCACCCCTACTTCACAAATCTTGTCAACTTTCGTTCTCACACAACAACATGATGCAAACTTGTAAGTAGGAACCATTACTTCACAAATCTTATCAATCTTCATTCTCACACAATGCCATGATGCAAACTTGTAAGTAGAAACCATTACTTCTCAAATCTTACCAATCTTCAATCTCACATAACGGCATATGCAAACTTGTAAGTAGAAACCATCTCCCTCTCAGAGCAATCTTAAGAAGAACTAACCGAATCAAAAGAACAACCGGAATCCATATCTAAAGAACTTAAAACAAAAGCACTGTTTAAGCCATCACTTGATTCAGCGGCAATGGATTTGGCACCCCTCTAACTCAACTGCTTGCAACAGTCTCTCATGTAATGCTCAATCCCTTTGCACTGGTGGCCACGGACCTTACCCCTACATACACTTTCCCTTCCATTCGAAGAACAATCCACCTCCAAACAACTCATAGAAGTTAACGTCGATTTCTGACTCTCCTTCCTAAGCGCATCCTCCTCCAACCCTTTGATCAAGCCTGCTATGGAAAACTTCTCCTTGGTAGATTTCTCACCTAGCACGGTTATCATGTTGGATGAATTTGGTAGTGAATATATCAAGATGAAAGAATTTAGATCATTTGCATTGAATGCCCTCGGTTCTGATAACTCAATATTGAACTCCACTGTATGATCTAGAAGAGCGGTACTTTCCTTCATTGAGTAACCCAACTTTCCTTCTTGGTACATCCGATCCTACAATGACGATTCCGAATAGTTAGTTCTGAATTTTGCCTAAAAATTCGCCGTGCTTCTCCTATACCTGACTTCGTTCGTCGATGACATACGAATTAAACTCAAGGTTCTGAATAAATCTCCTCCCAATTCTCCTGCTTTGTGCCGATTGATCTCCCTTTATCTCCTTATAGGACTAGATCCAAGTCTTGTTGAACCGATGCTTCATGCATGTCCACCTTTAAGAGATCAAAGTTTATCTTACTTTCAAACTACTTGATCTTCGTGATCTGATCTGCCATCATCTCAAATGAACTCGAACAAACCCACGAACCTGAATAGCTCTGATACCAATTATTAGGAAACTGAGGATCTTGTTGAGTTATTCAATACAATCAACACAAACTACCAAGCACATAGGAGATCACACCAAACACACCGAAGCACACAAATTTGTCTCGGTTGGGGCTTTTGCCTTAATCCGGGGGAGAAGAAACCCGAGATATTATTTAACTAGAGAAGATATAAGAATATTAGAATTCTCACCAAGACCCTATCTCAAGCCTCACCAGTTAGTACTAGTTATTTACAATTAGAGAATCACTCAGTCTCTTTTTCAGTGAAGTACTCTCTCTCTCTCTCTTGGTTCTCAATGGAGGCCAATAAAAACAATTTATAGAGATATAGAGAAACTCTAGTTTGATATCTTGATATAATAACCATTGGATATTACCGAAGAGATAGCCCTACAATATGAGTCATACGATTTGACTTAAAGATGAAGTTGGGCTTCTCACGAATCAGCCAGAACTGAGTCCAAAATTCATCAGCACCGCAAACGGCGACTGTCCAAAAAGACCAGTCCACCATCCTCCTCGCGGGTTGATCCTGTACAGGTGACGGTCGACCGCCCCTTAAGGTCAGTCGACCGCAAGCTGCTGCTGCTGATTGTTTCCTTCTCTATCTTCAACCATATCGATTCTTCTATCGTCTCATCGTCTTCGTATCCAACATAGTATGCAAGACATAAATCCAACACCACACTTCAAATCATGAACCACTCGATACACATGAAGATGCACATCTTTCTTGTGATGAGCATACACAAGATATAGTAGCTCTACCTTTAGCAGAAATTTGGCAGAATAAAAATATTAAGGTTTCCGTGGAGCTAGAACTTGTCACCTTTTTATTGTTCCCTTTTTATTGGTTTTACTAAATGGAAAAAAAAAAGCTACAATTATTGATTTGTGTAGGAACGTTGTGCTCAAACAAAAAGAGGCTGCAAAAATTTTCGTGAAGTTCAAGGTAGAGATATTATTTTTTTTAAGAATAAAGGTGACCGCGTCACCACTTTATTAATGATAATTTAACGAAACAAAGTATGACTAATTACAAAGATCTAGAATACTACAACATCTACCACTCCAAAAATGGTACAAATACAATCACAACTCTAACTCATCCCCTACCACAACTCCTATTCTACCTACACCCCTCCTCCATGCGTACTCTACTCTTCCTGTTCGCTTGACTTGTTAGGAATTGTGGCCTCAAATACACATAGGCACTGAGTACTTGAAGTTGGAGAAGAAGAGGATGAGACAAAGAAGCAAGAGAAAACAAGCAGCGAGTAGAAGAATGCAGCTGCTGAGAGTTTTTCGAGTGTACAGGTCCAACAGAGGAGAGGACAGTCGATCGACCTTGGGGGTGCAGTCGATCGGTCAGCTCTCGGGTTTGGTTCTACACGTTGCGGTCGACCGACCTTGGGGGTGTGGTCGACCGACTTTGGCGGCTGATTGTTTTTGGGCTTACGAGTTTAAAGGCCCAATTGCTAGATTTTTGTTTATCTTTTAGGGTTTACTTGGAGACTATATATATGGCCGTAAACTCTAGGATTTAGTTGATATAATCCATAATTTGTGTAATCAAGAGGTGAGCCGTTATCATTGTTCAACTTCAAAAGGGGATTGTGCCGAGTATTTCAAAAGTGACAGAGAGAGATAGAGAGTTGTAATCTCTTTGTAATCTTAGTATTTCTTGAAAAATAAGAAGTATTGGTTATCTCTGCATATTGATTGTATTCTTGTGAGATCTTACATATATTGTGGTGGCTTGTTCTTGGTTCATCTAAGTCTTGCGAGTTTCTATTGCTTGTGGTGTGTTTCCGCTATTAGCATTACGAGTTGTGGGGTAGATCCTTCAACAAGTGGTATCAGAGCAGTTGGTTCAAGATGGCCTTTAACAAGATGAAGATCGAGAGATTCGATGGGATTGACTTCGCGATGTGGAAGATTCAGATGATAGCATATCTTAGTCAGAAAGATCTTGATGATCCGTTGTTTGATGAGAAATCGGTAGGTGCAGACAAGGATATGAAGGTGTTGGCGGATTAGAATCGTTTGGATCAGAAGGTACTGGGGAAGATTCATTTGGGGCTGAGTAGGAAGGCGTTATTTCATATCTCGGAGGCAAAGACCACAAAGGAGACTATGGAGATTCTCACAGATATGTATGAGAAACCGTCGACATCTAATCAAAAATTTTATCTGAAGAAATTGGTTAATATGAAGTTGAGAGAAGGGAGTTCATTAGCAGAGCATGTGAACAATTACTGTATGGTTTACAACTAGATAGAAGCTACAGATTTGAAGTTTTCAGAGAGGGGGCAGTCATTGTTACTTCTATCTACTGTACCCAATAGTTATGGTACGGTGGAATAGACTATTACAGGTACTATGATAGATTCAATAATTATACAGGATGTGTTGAGTAGCATTCTGAACGAGGAGGTGAGAAGGGTGAGAAATGGAGGATATCCATTATCATCTTCTAGAGATTCCGCGATGTACGTTGAGAAGAGACGTGGGAGATCTAAGAGCAGTCGAAGAAGAAAGAATCAGAGTAGTTCATCTGAGAGTGGGTCTGATGACAATGATGGGGGACAGGGGCCTGAGTGCTGGTATTATCACAAGAAGGGTCACATGATGCACAGTTTCAAGGCTTATATGAAGAAGAAGCAGGAAAAACCAAAGAAAGATACCCCAAAGGAAGCTCAAGTGGGGCTTGTTGAGGATCTATGTTTATCAGTTCGGGAGGAGTTGGGCACTCAATATTGTTGTATTGATTCGGGAGCTTCTTTTCATTGCACTCCAAGGAGAGAGGTATTTAATGACTATGAGGAGGGTTCTTTTGGAGATGTGATTGTGGGGAATGGTCACTGGTGCCCTGTACGTGGGGTTGGTACTGTTCCATGAACACCATTGATGATCAAAGTGTTTTCTTGCGGGAGACAAGACATGTTCCAGACATGAAGGAAAATCTTATCTCGATTGGAAGGCTAGACAAGGAGGGGTTGTCTACTACAGTTGGTAGTGGGGAGTGGTGTATAACTGCAGGTTCAAGGGTGATTGCAAAAGGGAAACGTGAGAGAATGCTGTATTTGCTTAGAGATGTGAGGGACGTTTCTCCTGTAGTTGAGTCTCAGCCGGAATCGAGTAGTAGGTTGTGTAGGGTGCAACCGAGTTCTTTTAGTTGTGGAGGGGAGGTTACTAATTTAGTGGGAGCTGCTGGCCATGGAAGTGATCCTAGAGGGCAAGACGTTGCTGCAGAGAGGGTACTTTGCGAATTGGCAGTTGAAGCTTCAAGTCGCTCTTGTGAGGTAGAAAGCGCCGGTATCGATGTGCGGGGTGATGTCGAGGAGGGTAACCGAATTGGGACTGTAGGGATTGAACAGTTTACGAAGTTTGTGGAGGTGTCGTCCACGGAGGTTCCTAGTGCAGAGTGTGCATTGAGAGGCTTTGAACTATGTCCGGTGTTGATGGAGATCTTGTGAGTTGGGGAGTCTCGTAATACGGAATCCGACACGGGAGATTGTTTCTCTGGTATTCGTGCTTTATGCGATTGGTGGAGCACATCCTTCATGAGGCGATGAGGGGTAGTTGGTGCACTCTACGTGGTGGAGTGGCGGAGGTGCTCTTCATGAGAGTGGGGAGTACTTGAGTCTTCCATGAAACTGGGAGATTGACAGAGATAATGCGAGGTGAAGATTGCAATAACTTTGAAGCATTGTGTATTTGGTCTAAGTGGGAGATTGTTAGGAATTGTGGCCTCAAATACACGTAGGCACTGAGTACTTGAAGTTGGAGAAGAAGAGGATAAGACAAAGAAGCAAGAGAAGACAAGCAGCGAGTAGAAGAATGCAGCCTGGAGAGTTGCGGTTGACCGACCTGTGGGTGCGGTCGACCGCTCCTAGCTGCTGAGAGTTCTTCGAGTGTACAGGTCCAACAGAGGAGAGGACGGCCAACCAACCTTGGGGGTGCAGTCGACCGGTCACCTCTTGGGTTTGGTTCTACACGTTGCGGTCGACCGACCTTGGGAGTGCGGTCGACCGTCTTCGGCGGCGGATTGTCTTTGGGCTTATGAGTTTAAAGGCCCAATTGCTAGATTTGTGTTTATCTTTTAGGGTTTACTTAGGGGCTATATATATGGCCGTAACTCTAGGATTTAGTTGATCTAATCCATAATTTGTGTAATCAAGAGGTGAGCCGTTATCATTGTTCAACTTCAAGAGGAGATTGTGCCGAGTGTTTCAAAAGTGAGAGAGAGAGATTGAGAGTTGTAATCTGTAATGTCCCTGCCCCGAGCTCGGACAATTTATACAATTTATCAGACAAATTATTTATAGTATAGTACAACTGCCCACCACAGGCTGCCTCTCAAAAGGTGATTAACCGGATTGGTGACTCTTGATCATAGGCTATATTATTTATATATTATTATATTCATTTCAAATCCGATATGGGACAATCTTCAATCACATTTTCTCTTTTTCATCTCTCCCATGTGAACAACAGCACTTAGTGCTATTAGCCTGTTACTCTTCAACCGAAGGTGGGCCCCTTGCATGGCCATGTCACCAGCCTAATACCACAACAGCCATCTATTGTTGAATAATCACGTGGGCCCCCATTCAGTACTATTCAATCGCAACATATTTACACAAATGCCATAATTTCATTTTATTTAAACCAACAGCGATATACTTTTCAACACACACACACACAGATATATATATACACACACACAGATATATATATACACACACACAGATATATATATATATATATATATATATATATATATATGTGTGTGTGTGTGTGTGTGTGTGTGTGTGTGTGTGTGTGTGTGTGTGTGTGTGTGTGTGTGTGTGTGTGTGTGTGTGTGTGTGTGTGTGTGTGTGTGTGTGTGTGTGTGTGTGGAAATGCTCCATTGAAAAACGGGTCTAGTTTTCACGGGTTGGAAAACACCAATCTGTGCCGTTGGATCGCTCATGATCGTGATCAGCAGCTCAGATCGAGCTCCCCATAACCCATTTCAATTGATTAGCAGAGGGTTATTTTGGGAATTTCGTCCCAAATAACTCTTCGCTTAACAGATTCTAAAAAAATTGATATAACCTAGGCCGTTGTTGAGAACAACGGCCTAGGTTATAAAAAATTGAATTATAGGCCGTTGTTTGGAACAACGGCCTTGTTCTAAATTTTTATAACCTAGGTCTTTGTTCCCAACAACGGCTGTTGTTCCCAACAACGGCCTAGGCTATAAAATTTTATAGAAATTATATAGCCTAGAACAACGGCCTAGGTTATATTCATTTTTTCAGAGCGAATCAGGCGAAGAGTTATTTGGGACGAAATTTCCAAAATAATCCTCCGCCACTTAAGTGATATTGGGTGATGGGCGGAGGCGATCTGAGCCGCTGATCACAATCAAAAGTGATCCAACGGCTCAGATTGGTGTTTTCCAACCCATGAAAACAAACCTGTTTTCAATGGAGCATTTCCCATATATATATATATATATATATATATATATATATATATATATATATATATAATATTTTAATACGGGGTGTTACAGACACCCTCTCTTGAGAAATCAGCGTCCTCACTGAGCACGGGCATGCACAATCTAGTGCAGGATCTCCTTTCTAACCAATGTGAAGTGGAATATCCTGGATTTGCTAGCTGCACCGTACCCCGATTCTGCGGGTGGTCCCTTATTTCAGGCCGCCACCTCGCTCCCTCTCAGACATACCCGTACATCTGCTAGCTCCATCTCAGGCATACATTTTGCCCACTCTTACCCACACTCGGTGTCGAAAGTTAGCTCTTATACCATTTGTAACACCCCTGCCCCGAACTCGGACAATTTATACAATTTATCAGATAAATTATTTATAGTATAGTACAACTGCCCACCACAGACTGCCTCTCAAAAGGTGGTTAACCGGATTAGTGACTCTTGATCATAGGCTATATTATTTATATATTATTATATTCATTTCAAATCCAGTATGGGACAATCTTCAATCACATATTCTCTTTTTCATCTCTCCCACGTGAACAACAGCACCTAGTGCTATTAGCCTGTTACTCTTTAACTGAAGGTGCGCCCCATGCATGACCACGTCACCAGCCTAATACAACAACAACCATCTGTTGTTGAATAATCACGTGGGCCCCCATTCAATACTATTCAATCTCAACATATTTACACAAATGCCATAACTCCATTTTATTTAAACCAACAGCCATATACTTTTCAACATATATATATATATATATATATATATCATTTTAACACGGGGTGTTACATAATCTCTTTGTAATCTTTGTATTTCTTGGGGAATAAGAGTTATTGGTTATCTCTGCATATTGATTGTGTTATTGTGAGATCTGGCATATATTATGGTGGCTTGTTCTTGGTTCATCTAATTCTTAGGAGTTTCTATTGCTTGTGGTGTGTTTCCGCTATTAGCTCTACGAGTTGTGGGGTAGATCCTCCAACAAGTGGTATCAGAGCAGTTGGTTCAAGATGGCTGATAACAAGATAAAGATCGAGAGATTCGATGGGAGTGACTTCGCGATGTGGAAGATTCGGATGATAGCGTATCTTCGTCAGAAAGATCTTGATGGTCTGTTGTTTGATGAGAAGCCGGTAGGTGCAGACGAGGTTGCAAAGGTCTTGGCGGATTGGAATCGTTTGGATCAGAAGGCACTGGGGCAGATTCAGTTGGGGCTGAGTACGAATGCGTTATTTCATATCTCGAAGGCAAAGACCACAAAGGAGGCTATGAAGATTCTCACGGATATGTATGAAAAACCGTCGGCATCTAATCAAATTCTTTATATGAAGAAATTTGTTAATATGAAGTTGAGGGAAGGGGGTTCAGTAGCAGAGCATGTGAACAATTACTGTATGGTTTACAACCAGATGGAAGCTGCAGGTTTGAATTTTTCAGAGAGGTGGCAGTCATTGTTACTTATATCTACTTTACCCGATAGTTATGATACGGCGGAACAGACTATTACAGGTACTATGGTAGATTCAATGACTCTACAGGATGTGGTGAGTAGCATTCTGAACGAAGAGGTGAGAAGGGTGAGGAACGGAGGATATCCATTATCATCTTCTAGAGATTTCGCCATGTACATTGAGAAGAGACGTGAGAGATCTAAGAGCAGTTGAAGAAGAAAGGATAAGAGTAGTTCATCTGAGAGTGGGTCTAATGACAACGATGGAGGACATGGGCCTGAGTACTGGTATTGTCACAAGAAGAATCACATGATGCGTAGTTGCAAGGCTTATATAAAAAAGAAGCAGGAGAAACCGAAGAAAGATACCCAAAAGGAAGCTCAAGTGGGGCTTGTTGAGGATATATGCTTATCAGTTCGGAAGGAGTTGGGTACTCAAGATTGGTGTATTGATTGGGGAGCTTCTTTTCATTGCACTCCGAGGAGAGAGGTATTTGATGACTACGAGGAGGGTTCTTTTGGAGATGTGATCGTGGGGAATGATCACCGGTGTCCTGTACATGGGGTTGGTATTGTTCGCGTGAATACCATTGATGATCAAAGTTGTCTTGCGGGAGACAAGACATGTTCCAGACTTGAAGGAAAATCTTATCTCGATTGGAAGGCTAGACAAGGAGGGGTTGTCTACTACAATTGGTAGTAGGGAGTGGTGTATAGCTGCAGGTTCAAGGGTGATTGCAAAAGGAAAACGTGAGCGAATGCTGTATTTTCTTAGAGACGTGAGGGACGTTTCTCCTGTAGTTGTCTCTCTGTCGGAATCGAGTAGTAGGTTGTGTGGGGTGCAACCAATTTCTTTCAGTTATAGATGGGAGGTTACTAATTTAGTGGGAGCTGCTCGGCATGGAAGTGATCCTAGAGGGCAAGACGTTGCTGCGGAGAGGGTACTTTGTGAATTGGCAGTTGAAGCTTCAAGTCATTCTTGTGAGGTAAAAAGCATTGGTATCGATATGTGGGGTGATGTCGAGGAGGGTAACCGAATTGGGACTGTAAGGTTGAACAGTCTACGGAGTTTATGGAGGTGTCGTCCATGGAGGTTTCTAGTGCAGAGGGTGCGAAAGGCTTTGAACCATGTCCGGTGTTGATGGAGAACTTGCGAGTTGGGGAGTCTCAATAACACGGAATCTGACACGGAAGATTGTTTCTCCGGTATTCATGCTCTATGCGATTGGTGAAGCACATCCTTCATGAGGCGATGAGGGGTGGTTGATGCACTCCACGTGGTGGAGTGGCGGAGGTGCTCTTTATAAGAGTGGGGAGTACTTGAGTCTTCCATGAAAGTGGGAGATTGGCATAGATAATGTGATGTGAAGATTGCAATAACTTTGAAGCGTTGTGTATTTGGTCCAAGTGGGAGATTGTTAGGAATTATGGCTTCAAATACACGTAGGCACTGAGTACTTGAAGTTTGAGAAGAATAGGATGAGATAAAGAAACAAGAGAAGACAAGCAGCGAGTAGAACTTTAGAAGAATGCAGCCTGGAGAGTTGCGGTCGACCGACCTGGGGGTGCGATTGACTGCCCCTAGCTGCTGAGCATTTTTCGAGTGTAAAGGTCCAAAAGAGAAGAGGACGGTCGACCGACCTTGGGGATGCAGTCGACTGGTCAGCTCTCGGGTTTGGTTCTACACGTTGCGGTCAACCGACCTTGGGAGTGCGGTCGACCAACGTCGGCGGCTGATTGTTTTTGGACTTACGAGTTTAAAGGCCCAATTGCTAGATTTGTGTTTATCTTTTAGGATTTACCTGGGGGCTATATATATGGCCGTAAACTCTAGGGTTTAGTTGATCTAATCTATAATTTGTGTAATCAAGAGATGAGCTGTTATCATTGTTCAACTTCAAGAGGGGATTGTGCCGAGTGTTTCGAAGGTGAGAGAGAGAGAGATTGAGAGTTGTAATCTCTTTGTAATCTTTGTATTTCTTGGGAAATAAGAAGTATTGGTTATCTCTGCATATTGATTGTATTCTTGTGAGATCTTGCATATATTGTGGTGGCTTGTTCTTGGTTCATCTAAGTCTTGGGAGTTTCTATTGCTTGTGGTGTGTTTTCGCTATTAGCACTAGGAGTTGTGGGGTAGATCTTCCAACATGATTGGCTTAAGCATGAATGGATTATGGTGCAAAAAGTTTATGCATCATGATCGAAAATTTTCTGTTGTGATTACAAAAACACAACTCGTTACGATCTAGTCATAGACCAGGGTAGTTTGTGGGCAAGGAGATCACGGCCTAGAATATATTCTTGCATTTTAATATGAAGATAACGATTAGGCTTTGTCTAAGATAGAATGTAATCCTATATCACCTAGAGGTTTTGCTTTTGGAAAGAGTAAGTGCTCTATATAGCTTATTCTCACTTGTATCATTTCATATATAGCTTATTCTCACTTGTATCATTTCATAATTATCTCTTCTTTCTTCTTATCTTTATGTTCAATGTCTGTAACTTGCTCAATTTGTAGAACACATGGTAAATAAATGTAAAATTGATTTTGGTCCCTATATATAAAGTTGTGTGATAACGAGGGAATATACATTACAAACGTAATCTAAGACTGTCTAAGAAATTCTCAAATACTGCCAGATCTATTGATGAACACAATATTATTCACATTTAGGAGCAATAATCTTAATGCAATTAGACATTTAAAGGCTCTATATGTGGTATTTAACTCTTATTTTCTCTTTTCTGTAGGAAACAGCATAAAAACAGCAAAACGAAGCAGATTCAGGACTTTAAGGATAATACACAGAAAACTGCAGATCATCAGTCGACTGGTTCCCCACAACAGGCGACTGGACAGAGAAGTTGATTTTCCACAACCGCTCGGTAGAGTCGACTTACTCCAAAGAACAGTCGACTTGGATGATCAATTATGAAATCTTCAGAAGTCTCGACACAGTCGACTGGTTCGAAGACAAGCCGACTGGTAGGTGGCAGAGTTAAAAGATAAGATATTTGAAGATTCGTCCAAATCTAATCCAAATCAGAACAGAAAAGGAAGAATAGAAGAAAAGAGAAAGAAATAACACGCAGAGCAACGAAGGGAGGAAATAAATAAAAGAAAAGAACTTTTCTATAAAAAGAAGAGTGCAAACCCTAATTCCCTAGCCGTGTTCTATAAATACCAACCAAGAAGCATTATTTCAGGGGCTCCCGAATCACGAAATCCCACAACTTTCTGAGTCATCAGGTCATCAACAAAGAGCAGTACTATATCAGCATAGAAGAAGGAGAAAGGAGATCAAGTACTAAGAAGAGAACGGCCGGTCGACTGTGTGACAGCCAGCCGATCCATCTAGCCGAACTACATCAGTTTATTCCTTCTCTTTCTAATTCTTTTATGTTAATCATGTATTTGAACTTACTGATCAATAAAACTCTTGTTATGTGGAACTAATTTCATAGTTGGTAGATTGAAGCCGTAGTTATGTAATGCTAAGTTTTTCTGAATGTTACTCTTTTACTTATTGATTGAATCTGATTGAATTGGTATAGATTTATGATAATCAAACTTGTTCTCAAGTTCTGAGAGCAGTCGACTGAGGTGACAGCCAGTCGACTGACATACAGAACTTGAGAATATCAAGATTGGATATCATCTATCGGAATCTGTTATATGAGCATATTGAGACGACCCGTATCTCGTGTTCATATCTTGTAACAAAGGGAATCTTCAGGGGTTCTTGGTTTAATCAACTTGAAGGATCTAGATCTGATACCAATTTCTAGAACTTCAAGTGTTTGTTCGTTTCCACTGATCTTATGCTTTCTTTAAGTGCAACTTAGTAGATACCATGCTAAATACTTAATGAAAGAAACGAATTGGAGTAGATACCATGCCTAATTCTTGGCTTAGGGAAACATTAACTTTAAGGAGTGGATACCATGCCCTTGAAGAGAACAAACATGAGTAATAAGAAGGAGTTCAGAAGGTGACTTAGCATTATTGACTATAGGTGGAAATCAACACCCAACTACTTAATAGATATTTGTGATTCAACACTTCTTAATTTTGTTTTAATCTTTTCATTTCTTTTAGACTTTTAGAACAATTCTTTATGATTCTTATTCTTTTTATTGATTAGTAAGTTAAAGTCTACAATCTCTGTGGGATCGACCCTTGCTATTGCTACGCTTCTATAAACGATTCATGCATTTGCGAGGTTTTAATTTGTGTCTAGTTGATCTATATATTTAGATAGCTAGATTCCACAACAAGTTTTTGGCGCCGCTGCCGGGGATTGTCTAGTATTTTAACTTACAGATCAGTAGAAAGCTTTTATTTTCTTTTAATTTTATTAATAAATATTTTCTCTTTTAGGATACAGGATTTTTGGTGGATGCACGGAAGAAGATCACTTCGTCCAGAGCTACTACCTATTGACGCAGAAACAGAACGCACTTTGCACAGACTAGGTAAGCTGTTTGCAGCAAACCAGTCGACTGTCGCTACAAACCAGTCGACTGCACAGAGACCCAACTCACGAGCAACAATGGCTGAGGAAATACCAAATCGAGTGCCAATGCAGGATAAATTCACGCCTAAGAATATTGAGCAACCTTCCTGCATTGCGTATCAACCTAATGTCACAGGGAACATGCATCTATCTCCTCAATTACTTAGCATGGTTCCCCACTTTAGTGGCAAACCAGATGAAGAACCTCACCTCCATCTGCAAGACTTTTTTGATCTTTGCAGGACACAAAGCGTCCAAGGGCTTACCCCTGAACAAATCAGGTTAATCTTGTTTCCTTTTTCCTTAAAACTTAATGCTAAATTGTGGTATAATTCTTTGGAACCAGGATCAATTAATTTATGGGAGCAATTGGCGACAAAGTTCTTGAAAGAGTTCTTTCCAGCCCAAAAAACCAAACAACTGAAAAGGGAGATTCAACTCTTCCAACAAAAAGATGGAGATTTATTCTTTGAAGCATGGAAAGATTTCAAGAACAAACTTCTCAAGTGTCCTACGCACAACATGCCTAAAGATGATCAGGTACAAGCATTTTATGAAGGTTTAAATGATACTAATAAGGCAATTGTGGATTCAGCTTGCAACGGGATCTTAATGAGGAAAAGCGGTGAGGAGGCCATTGAATTATTTGAAGAACTCAGCGAGAATTCACAACAATTCTCAACAAGGAGGGGCCCTTCGAAAAAAACAGGGAGTTTACGAAATTTCTAATAGTAATAACATTCAATTAGAAATGGTAAACATGAATAAGAAAATTGATATGCTTGTTAATGCAATGTCGACCATGGGTGGAGTTAAAAATCAAACAAACGAAATTTGTGCAATTTGTTCTCATTTAGATCATACCACTGATACATGTCCCATGTCTTCCTTCACAAATCAGGAGCATGCAAACTATGTAGGTCGAGGAGTGTTTCCACAAAAGAACAATCCCTTCTCGAACACCTACAATCCAGGGTGGAGGAACCATCCAAATTTCTCATGGAGCAATAATCAAAATAATCAAGGGACTCAATTCACACAAGGACATGCACGGAACCTTCAGATGGGAAGTGGGTTTGATCGGCCAGTTCAAGAACAGAAGAAGTTGGATTTTGAATCCACCGTTCTTCAATTGCTCCAACAACAACATCAAACAAGCAACCAACAAGGGCAAGCAATTCAAAAATTGGAAACGCAAATTGGCCAAATTGCGAAAGAATTAAGCGAACGAAAGGCAGTGGAACTTCCTTCACAAACCATACCAAACCCTGGAGGTCAAGAACAGCTTCAATCAGTAACAACCCTAAGAAATGGTAAGATAATTGACAACAAGGTTGGAACACACGCAGACAAATCAGATACACAACCACCTAAGGCTTTGGGTTCCAACAAGGTAAGTGAAAAAGAAAGGACAGTATTGCCACCATTCCCTCAAAGGTTAGTCAATCAAAAGAAAGAACAACATTTATTTGACATCTTTGAAACTCTCAAAAAGGTAGAAATTAATATCCCCTTACTTGATGCTATTAAACAAATTCCTTCTTATGCCAAATTTTTGAAGGACTGTTGTACTCACAAAAGAACATTTCAGGTTAGGGAGGATGTGGCTTTGACAGAGGAAGTGAGCGCTGTATTATTAAGAAAATTACCTCCTAAACTGAAGGATCCAGGTAGTTTTACTATTCCTTGCAAGGTTGGCGAGCACTTCTTTGAAAAGGCACTGCTAGACTTGGGGGCAAGCATCAATCTTCTTCCTTACTCTGTCTACGAAAAGCTAGGATTGGGGGAACTCAAGCCAACATCCATCACTTTGCAGTTGGCTGATCGCAGCATCAAAAGACTTAGAGGTATTTTGGAAGATGTCCTAGTTCAGGTAAACGATTTTATTTTGCCTGCTGATTTTGTTGTGTTAGACATGGAGGACTCTTCAATGCCATCTTCGTTACCAATCATCCTAGGTAGGCCCTTTATGAGTACGGCTGATATAAAAATTTGTGTTAAAAAGGGTACTATAAGCATGAAAATAAATGGGGAAAAGGTTGAATTTAAAATGTTTGATACACTGAAATTACCACATGATGATCATGAATGCTATAATGTTGATGTGGTGCAGGAGATTTTTGATCAAACATTTCAGGTACATAGCATTGAACCACTACAAGCTGCAATTACACAATCTCTAACTTTATCTCATTTTGAACAGGAACACGATCACTGGAGGATTGCAGAAATAGTACATCACCTTGAAACTCCAAAGTCATATTCAGGTAAATTCACACCTGCATTTGAAAATATTGAGACTGATAACATTTGTGTTTCTGCAGACCAGTCGACTGGTACAAGGGATAAGTCGACTGTCCTGACTGCGACCAGAACACCAGATATGGAGCTTAAGCCGTTGCCTGACCATTTGAAGCATGCATACTTGGGCGAGAACCAGACGCTACCTGTGATAATTGCTGCGAACCTGAGTGCACAGGAAGAAGAAAAGCTGCTGAGGGTACTGCAAGAACACAAAGGTGCAATAGGATGGACCATTGCAGACATCAAGGGAATAAGTCCATCCAAATGCATGCATAGAATACTTCTTGAAGACAACACAAAATCTAGCAGGGAGGCACAAAGAAGGCTTAATCCAAACATGAAGGAAGTGGTAAGAGCAGAGATTTTGAAGCTACTAGATGTTGGCATCATCTACCCTATCTCAGATAGCAAATGGGTAAGTCCTATACATGTAGTGCCTAAGAAAAGTGGAGTCACAGTGGTGAAGAATGAAGAGAATGAGCTTATCCCTACTAGAGTGACTACAGGTTGGAGGGTATGCATTGACTACAGGAAATTGAATAATGAAACCAGGAAAGATCACTTCCCTCTTCCTTTTATTGATCAAATGTTAGAAAGATTAGCAGGATATAGTTATTATTGTTTTTTAGATGGTTATAGTGGCTATAATCAAATTGCTATTGCTCCAGAAGATCAAGAAAAAACCACTTTTACATGTCCTTTTGGTACTTTTGCATACAGGAGGATGCCCTTTGGATTGTGCAATGCACTAGCTACATTTCAGAGATGCATGATGAGTATATTTTCAGACATGGTGGAAAGGTTCATCGAGGTATTTATGGATGATTTTAGTATTTTTGGATCTTGTTTTGATGAATGCCTTAACCATTTGCAGCTTGTGCTTAAGAGATGTGAAGAATGCAATTTAGTGCTGAATTGGGAAAAGTGCCATTTTATGGTACAACAAGGTATTGTGTTGGGACACGTGGTGTCAAAAAGAGGCATAGAGGTGGACAAGGCAAAAATTGACATCATATCAAAGCTACCCCCTCCCACTACAGTCAAGGGTGTTAGGAGTTTTCTTGGACATGCAGGGTTCTATAGAAGATTTATAAAAGATTTCTCAAAAATCTCCAAACCCCTTTGTGAATTGTTGGCTAAGGATGTTGAGTTTGCATGGACTGAAGAGTGCACAAATGCTTTTAATACATTGAAAAAACTTCTCATTTCTGCACCTATTGTCATGGCACCAGATTGGAGCCATCCTTTCGAGCTTATGTGTGATGCAAGTGATTATGCTTTAGGAGCCGTTTTAGGTCAGAGAATCAATAAGGTACCTCATGTTATTTATTATGCTTCTCGAACTTTAAACGATGCACAGCTAAACTATTCCACAACTGAAAAAGAAATGTTAGCTGTTATTTTTGCTGTAGAGAAGTTTAGATCATATTTAATTGGTTCTAAAGTTATTGTTTTCACTGACCATGCTGCTTTGAGATATTTGTTTGCTAAAAAGGAAGCTAAGCCTAGGTTGATCAGATGGGTGTTGTTGCTTCAAGAATTCGATCTTGAGATTAGAGACAAGAAAGGAAGTGACAATGTTGTGGCAGATCACATGTCCAGACTACTGCATGAGGAAGAAAGAATTGTACCCCCACTGAATGAAAATTTCCCAGATGAACATCTATTTGAAATAAACATACAACCGGGACAGTCGACTGGTAACAGAACCAGTCGACTGGTATCTCACTGCTCATATTTTTCATGGTTTGCAGATATTGTAAATTATCTCACTGCTCATGTTTTCCCTCCAGGTATGACAAGTCAGGAAAGAAAAAGACTGGTGGCCATGTGCAGGCACTATTATTGGGATGATCCTTATTTGTTCAAATTTTGCCCTGATCAAATTATAAGAAGATGTGTGGCAGAAGAAGAACAAATGAGTATTCTACAATATTGCCACCAATATGCATGTGGAGGACATTTTGGACCAAAAAGAACAGCACTTAAGGTATTACAATCTGGATTTTATTGGCCTAAAGTATTCAAAGATGCTTTTTTCTTTTTGCAGGACTTGTGAAAAATGCCAAAGGACAGGCAATATCTCTTCTAGAAATCAAATGCCACTGCAAAACATCCAAGTAATCAAGCTGTTTGACGTTTGGGGAATCGACTTCATGGGTCCCTTTCCTAACTCATTTGGTTATTTATATATTCTTGTGGGTGTGGATTATGTGTCTAAATGGGTCGAGGCTGTCCCCTCAAAAACTAATGATCACAAAGTTGTTGTCAAGTTTTTGCAGGAGAACATTTTCACTAGGTTTGGGACACCACGAGCAATAATTAGTGATGGAGGAAGCCACTTCAATAACTTTCCATTTGCTTCTTTGATGAAGAAATAGGGTATCACACATAGAGTGGGCACCCCATATCATCCTCAAACTAGTGGGCAGGTGGAGATTAGCAACAGAGAGATCAAGAGCATTTTGGAAAAGACAGTAAACACGAGGAGAAAGGATTGGTCGCTGCGCTTGAATGATGCATTATGGGCCTACAGAACAGCATACAAAACACCCATTGGCATGTCACCATACCGTTTGGTTTTTGGAAAAGCCTGTCATCTACCAGTGGAGTTGGAACACAAAGCTTATTGGGCCATCAAAAGGTTCAATTTCGATATGAAACAAGCAGGCGACAAAAGAAGATTGCAACTAAATGAGCTTGAAGAGTTGAGGCATGACGCATATGAAAATGCAAAATTGTACAAGGAAAGGACCAAGTTATACCATGATAAACAACTAACGAGGAAGGAGTTTTATGAAGGACAGAAGATATTGATATACAACTCAAGGTTAAGACTTTTTCCAGGCAAGCTTATGTCAAGATGGTATGGCCCTTACATTGTCACAAAAGTCTTTCCACATGGTGCATTGGAGGTTCATAGCAAAGAGAAAAATCAAACATTCAAGGTGAATGGGCATAGGGCGAAGCCGTACATTGAGATGAGTGTAGAGCCGCACGAGGAAGATGTGAATCTTCAAACAATTCAATACATAGCATGAACTCATCCAGTCTAGCTGAAGACAAGAAACGCAGCGCTTATTGGGAGGCAACCCAATTTTCAGGGGAGTATTTACACTTTCCCTTTATTTTCTTTTCGTTATGCATCTTTTATTTTCATCTTTTATTTTCAGTCTCTCCTTATTATATGGTGACACATGCCTATTTTTAAATTTTCTTTCGAACATTGAGGACAATGTTCCATCTAAGTTTGGGGGTATTAGTTAGTTACAGTTACAGTTGGAGTCTTTTGATTTGTTCTAGGATAAAAAATTTCTTATAAAGTAAGAGTAAGGATACTTATTTACTTTAGGATTGTTGAGTTTCAGATTCCCTACAAAATTATATGAGTCATGCGATTATACATAATAAACAAATGTGATGCTTTTTCTGGTGATTATTCCCTTTAGATCTAGTCCTAAATTGAGTTTAAGTAAATAGAGTGATAAAATATATATATATATTTGAATAAAGTCAATCTACTCCAATATTTTGAGTGCTTAGTAACTAGGGGTATTCATCACCAATGTTTACCTTTACGTCAAACGGCAACTTGAAATATGAGTATGCAAAGCACTTTAAAGTTTGTGACTTGCTGAGTAACCGGATGGATTCATCACAAATGTTTTGCATTCGCATAAAAAGGCAAGTGAAAACTTTAGAGAAGAGACTAAAAAAAAAAAAAAAACAAAAACAAAAAACAAAAAAAAAACTCTAGTTTGCTACTCGGTTTGTAGTAGAGAAAAGGGATAATCACAGATTGAGAAGTTGCATACTATAACTACATTAATTGCATGACAAATATGATGAAGTTTGGGAATTATGAACAAATAATCGCACTGGAGAAAGTAGGTATGTTTAGTTTTACTTTATCTGAAATTGTTTATACTTCTATATGTTGATGCTCACATAATAAGAATTCTTGGTTGAGACTATCATTATTATTCCCTCGTTCATAATTTCACTTTTTGCTTGAGGACAAGCAAAAGCTAAGTTTGGGGGTATTTGATGAACACAATATTATTCACATTTAGGAGCAATAATCTTAATGCAATTAGACATTTAAAGGCTCTATATGTGGTATTTAACTCTTATTTTCTCTTTTCTGTAGGAAACAGCATAAAAACAGCAAAACGAAGCAGATTCAGGACTTTAAGGATAATACACAGAAAACTGCAGATCATCAGTCGACTGGTTCCCCACAACAGGCGACTGGACAGAGAAGTTGATTTTCCACAGCCACTCGGTACAGTCGACTTACTCCAAAGAACAGTCGACTTGGATGATCAATTATGAAATCTTCAGAAGTCTCGACACAGTCGACTGGTTCGAAGACAAGCCGACTGGTAGGCGGTAGAGTTAAAAGATAAGATATTTGAAGATTCGTCCAAATCTAATCCAAATCAGAACAGAAAAGGAAGAATAGAAGAAAAGAGAAAGAAATAACACGCAGAGCAACGAAGGGAGGAAATAAATAAAAGAAAATGACTTTTCTATAAAAAGAAGAGTGCAAACCCTAATTCCCTAGCCGTGTTCTATAAATACCAACCAAGAAGCATTATTTCAGGGGCTCCCGAATCACGAAATCCCACAACTTTCTGAGTCATCAGGTCATCAACAAAGAGCAGTACTATATCAGCATAGAAGAAGGAGAAAGGAGATCAAGTACTAAGAAGAGAACGGCCGGTCGACTGTGTGACAGCCAGCCGATCCATCTAGCCGAACTACATCAGTTTATTCCTTCTCTTTCTAATTCTTTTATGTTAATCATGTATTTGAACTTACTGATCAATAAAACTCTTGTTATGTGGAACTAATTTCATAGTTGGGTAGATTGAAGCCGTAGTTATGTAATGCTAAGTTTTTCTGAATGTTACTCTTTTACTTATTGATTGAATCTGATTGAATTGGTATAGATTTATGATAATCAAACTTGTTCTCAAGTTCTGAGAGCAGTCGACTGAGGTGACAGCCAGTCGACTGACATACAGAACTTGAGAATATCAAGATTGGATATCATCTATCGGAATCTGTTGTATGAGCATATTGAGACGACCCGTATCTCGTGTTCATATCTTGTAACAAAGAAAATCTTCAGGAGTTCTTGGTTTAATCAACTTGAAGGATCTAGACCAATTTCTAGAACTTCAAGTGTTTGTTCGTTTCCACTGATCTTATGCTTTCTTTAAGTGCAACTTAGTAGATACCATGCTAAATACTTAATGAAAGAAACGAATTGGAGTAGATACCATGCCTAATTCTTGACTTAGGGAAACATTAACTTTAAGGAGTGGATATCATGCCCTTGAAGAGAACAAACATGAGTAATAAGAAGGAGTTCAGAAGGTGACTTAGCATTATTGACTATAGGTGGAAATCAACACCCAACTACTTAATAGATATTTGTGATTCAACACTTCTTAATTTAGTTTTAATCTTTTCATTTCTTTTAGACTTTTAGAAAAATTCTTTATGATTCTTATTCTTTTTATTGATTAGTAAGTTAAAGTCTACAATCTCTGTGGGATCGACCCTTGCTATTGCTACGCTTCTATAAACGATTCGTGCACTTGCGAGGTTTTAATTTGTGTCTAGTTGATCTATATATTTAGATAGCTAGATTCCACAACATCTATACATGACCTGAGTAATTATAATCACTATTTTCTCTCCTAGTATAAGTTTGTCAGGGTGAGTTTAGCCTGGTTAGGCCCATTGGGCTTTGTATCTTCATATATGTAAGAAGATTAGAATCAAAAGAAATAATCAATCAACATTTTTGGTCTCTCCCTTGCCACCGGCCGCTGTCTTCTTCCTCTCTTCTCTTCCTCTTCTCAAACCCTAACATCTCAACCCATACAAAATCCTAACAAACTGGTATCAGAGCCAACACCAAAAAAAAAAAAACCTCCACACCTACCTCATCCGTTCGTCCCGATCCCCTTCTCCTCCGGCGCCGTCATCGACGATCCCTTCCAACTTCCTTGCCGTCGTCGAGCCCTTCTCCCAAGCCACCATCGATCCCTTCCGCCACCATCAATCCGGTGCTGCTGTCGAGTCAGATCCGGTGTTGCTGATTTTGTGATTTGATGCTGATTTGGTGCTGATTTTGTGATTTGGTGCGGTGCTGTTGTTGCTGATTTCCTCCGCCACCATCGACCCTTAAGTCCGGATCAAGAAGAAGGAAGGTTTGATTTTGTGATTTGAGTAATTAATTTGGGGGGGGGGGGGAATTTTGGTGTTTTGTTGAATTGGGTTCAAGAAATTTGAATGGATATGTCGGGGAAATATGATATTGAGACGTATGATGTGAAGACGAGTTTTGCATTATGGAAAGTGCGTATGACAGAGATTTTGTCGAGCCAAGGCGTTAAGGATGCCATTTTTGGTCGAGAAAAATTGATTGATGCGGTGGCGGATAAGAAATGGAGAGAGATGGATGATAAAGCGCTCTCTATTATCCAATTGTGTTTGAGCGATTCGACATTGCAAGAGGCCCTATCGGAGAAGACCGCTAAGGCTTTGTGGGAGAAATTGGAGAACATCTACATGAAGAAGTCCCTCACCAATCGACTGCGGTTGAAATTGCGCCTCTACACTCTTCGCATGGTTGAAGGTACATCAATTTCCAATCATATTACGGAGTTTGCATCTATTTTGAATGACTTAAGTAAGATTGATGTTAAGGTGGAGGATGAGGACCAAGCCCTTTTGTTATTATGCTCAATGCCCGCATCATACAAGGCTTTTAGAGACATGTTGATTTATAGTAGAGATAAAATTTCTCTAGAGGATGTTAAGAGCAATTTGCAAGCCAAGTTGCACATTGATAGTGAAATGACCAATAATGAGAAAGGGAGCCAAGGTGTTGGTTTAGTTGTTGATCGAGGGAGGTCATGGGACCGAAACTCGAAAGATACAAGGACCCGTTCGAAGTCTAGGCACAAGAATTTGACGTGCAACTATTGTAAGAAGAATGGACACATTAAGGCCGATTGTTTCAAGCTCAAAAATAAACAAAAGGCGATTAGTAAAGGTTCTTCGGAGGAGGCCAATGTGGCCGAATGTGACACGGTTGATACTCTTTGTGTGATAGATACTAATGTTGATGATATACATTGTTGGGTGATGGATACGGGTGCTTCACAACACATGACTCCGAATAGAGATTGGTTTGAGACTTATGAGCCTACGGATGGTAAGGTTCTCATGGGGAACAACAATATGTGTAAGGTTGCCGGAATTGGTTCGGTGACAATTAAGTTCCATGATGGAAAGGTTCGAAGGTTGACAGGTGTGAGGCATATACCCGATTTGTCTAAGAATTTGATTTCTTTGGGGTCTCTTGAAGAAAAGGGGCGTAAGTTCCAAAGTGAAGGTGGAGTCCTTAGAGTCTCTAAAGGGGCTCTCACAATCATGAAGGCAAAGAGAATTGGAACTCTTTATTTCTTACAAGGTTCCACGGTCACGGGCTCGGCCGCCATTGCACGTTCGGGTACTATGTCGGATGAGGATACTACTAGGCTCTGGCATATGAGATTGGGGCATATGAGCGAGCGAGGAATGACTATTTTGAGAAAGAGAAGCTTGTTGTGTGGCCAATGCATGGGCAACTTGGAGTTTTGTGAGCATTGTGTATTTGGCAAGCATAAGAGGTTGAGCTTCTCCACGGCCATTCATTTGACCAAGGGAACACTTGATTACATCCATTCGGATCTTTGGGGACCTTCTCGTGAGCCTTCCAAAGGTAATGGTTCTCGTTACATGCTTACTTTCATTGATGATTTCTTAAGGAAGGTTTGGGTTTATTTCTTGAAAGAGAAAAGTGATGTGTTTCGCACCTTCAAAGAATGGAAGTCACTTTTGGAGAACCAAACGGGAAGGAAAGTTAAGAGGTTGAGAACCGATAACGGTTTGGAGTTTTGCAACCGTGAGTTTGATAATTTTTGCAAGGCTGAAGGGATTGTTTGGCACAAGACGGTGGTCAACACTGCACAACAAAATGGTGTTGCAAAAAGGATGAATAGGACACTACTCGAAAGGTCTAGAAGTATGCTTTCAAATGCAGGTTTGGGTAAGGAGTTTTGGGCAGAAGCCATTAACATATCTTGCTATTTGGTAAATCGATCTCCTACCACTTTAATTGAGTTGAAGACACCCGAAGAAGTGTGGTCGGGTAAGACGGCTGTTGCCGCTAAATTTGGTGTGGGGGCAAACAGATAGTATTTGTGGATTCTTAGGAAAACTGAATAGCAAACCTGTATGCCTGTTCCTCCGGAGTTTGATCGTCGCTCCCGCCGTACACCTGCAGAAAGTGCGAGACACGGGGGTTGTTCCCGGTGACGCACCCTCCGACGCTCAAGTCAATAATCAGGGATGATTAAGAAAGAGCGTGAAAACTGGCAAAAGATTGATTACCTTTTAATGGAGATGGATGGGGGGGTATTTATAGGCGTCTTAGGGATCAGATTAGGAATGTAATCCCCGTGATCTGATAAGGAATATACTCCTTGTAAACAGATTAGGAATGTAATCCCTAATTCCCAGTGGAGGGATAGGCATGAATCAGGGCCGTTGATTTGGATTTAGTCAGAAACCCCAATTCTATCCCTCTGGATCGGGCTTTCTGCTGGTTGAGACCCGCACCCGATTGAGGTGGATCCGTTCGTGGGTTATTGGATCTTTGGCGAGGGGATCCAGTACCCATCTCAGACCCATTGGTATGTGAAATTACCGTTTTACCCCTGGGCTTCAAGATTCGTGCCCAATTTGGACGGTTCTGATTAAACCCCATTTTTAGCCATATCACGAGCCCCCCACTCCCGAAGACTGAGCTTGGTCAGCCTTTGAGGAGTAGTTTCACTGTTTCAACGGCTAACGGAGTTGTATCGGAGTCCAAATGGAAGGTTTTGAATCTTGAAGGAGGTAGTATAGTGATTTTTCAAGTGTATTGAACTCTGAGTCGCTCCTGAGCTCTTATGGTCATGTGGTGTTTTTGCAGGAATATCCTTTTAACTTTGCGAAGTGTCAATTCGTCGTTTGGGGGTCTTAGAAGATTGTTCTTGGCAAGAATTGCTTGTTTGGGGACTAGGAAATGCTTCCCCAACTTCACAATTGCTTTCCAGGAGTTCTTCCTTAATTTCCCGAATTTTTAATTGTTTTTTTCGCGATCTCTTGGCGGGTGGCTCGGCCGTTTTCCTTCGTTGAGTGGCCTACATGCTTGTATCACACTTCCGACCCCTTCCAGCGCTCGCCGCCCAGGAGGCCGAGGTCTGTAGGTGGTTCGGCACTTTCTTCCGAAGAAGAGAGGGACCTCGGCTAAGCTGTGAGTGCGGAGAAAGAGTTCGGCGGGGTCCGAGGTAGCTTTTTCCATGTAACTGGGTCGGTGCCAAGAGCGCTTGGCAGCGGGCGCCGAACCCCAATTTTTTCCCTGTAACGGGGTCGGTGTCAAGAGCGCTCGGCAGCTGGTGCCGAACCCCAAATTTTCCCTGTAACAGGGTCGGTGTCAAGAGCGCTCGGCAGCTGGTGCCGAACCACAACTTTTCCCTGTAACAGGGTCGGTGTCAAGAGCGCTCGGCAGCTGGTGCTGAACCCCAACTTTTCCCTGTAACAGGGTCGGTGTCAAGAGCGCTCGGCAGCTGGTGCCGAATCCCAACTTTTCCCTGTAACAGGGTCGGTGTCAAGAGCGCTCGGCAACTGGTGCCGAACCCCAACTTTTTCCTGTAACGGGGTCGGTGTCAAGAGCGCTCGGCAGCTGGTGCCAAACCCCAACTTTTCCCTGTAACGGGGTCGGTGTCAAGAGCGCTCGGCAGCTGGTGTCGAACCCCAACTTTTCCCTGTAACGGGGTCGGTGTCAAGAGCGCTCGGCAGCTGGTGCCGAACCCCAACTTTTCCCTGTAACAGGGTCGGTGTCAAGAGCGCTCGGCAGCTGGTGCCGAACCCCAACTTTTCCCTGTAACAGGGTCGGTGTCAAGAGCGCTTGGCAACTGGTGCCGAACCCCAACTTTTCCCTGTAACAGGGTCGGCGTCAAGAGCACTCGGCAGCTGGTGCCGAACCCCAACTTTTCCCTGTAACAGGGTCGGTGTCAAGGGTGCTCGGCAGCCGGTGCCGAGGTCCAAGACTTTGTCGTTTTGGCGGAGGATGCCCTGCGGAGTTGGTGGCTTCTGCGCTCCTAGCAGACGTGGCAGCCATTAAATGTGATGGCTCCTGAACTTCTGACAGCTCTGACAGATGAGACGTTCATTTAATGCAGTGGCCTCTGAACTTCTGTCAGACGGGACAGCAATTAATGCGATGTACGGCTTGGCGTGGCGCACAAGGCGACGATTGAGGTCGCTTTTGTCGTTTTGGGCGAATGGGCCGGTAGTACAGGCCCATTAACCTTGTTTTGCGCGCCTCTCTCTATAAAACCCCACCCCCCTCTCTCATTTTTCACTTCTTTTCTCTTTTGCTCAGGCGATCTTTTGTGCTAAGAGAGTGTTTTCGGTGGTCGCCGTTCGTTTTCTGGTGGAGTTTCCGGCAGCTAATCTTTTAAGGTAACTTATACTTAGTTTACTTCATAAACTATGTCTCTTGCTTCTATCTCCGAGTCGACCTCTTGGTCCGAGCCCTCCCTTGAAGTTGTCGAAGCCCACACTCCGAGTCAGCCAGACAAGGGCAAGAAGGTGTTTGGCAAAGATTCGATCGTGGAGGATCCGAAGCGTATGGGGGAGTTCGGCAGATTTTCGGGGCAGCTGACGGGACTCCACAGGGTTCGGGAGCTTCCGGAGGAGCACGCCGAGCGCGTAGTTCATGGGAGGGGGAGGTCCTTCGAGGAGAATGCGGCGAGGGAGACGACGGAGGCGGACGAGACGGTGTCGATCCTTCGCGAAGAGGACTTGGGAGTGATCCGGGACTGTTTCCAGATCCCGGAGGAGTACGAGCTTATGTTGCGGGTCCCGGGGTTAGGGCCAACTCGCCGCTGCCAGTGACCATGTGTTGCTGGCCGGTTGGCACCTTTATCGCCGGGGCTCGGCTACCTCTCCATCCGTTCTCTATCCTCGTCCTGAGTTGGTTCGGGGTCAGTCCCATCCAACTCATGTCGAACGCATGGAGAGTCATAAACGGCTTCGTACTTCACTGCCAAGCTGCGAGGATCGAGCCGGAGCTGAACGTGCTTCGGACACTCTATCGGCTACATCAAGGGAACAAGTCGGAGTACCGATACTATTTGGCTCCAAGGCACGGCGGCAGGCTCGTCATATGCCCCGACTCCATCAAGCACTGGCGTGAAAAGTTCTTGATAGTGCGGAGTCCGGAGGCCTGGCCGATCCCCTCCGGTTGGGTGGAAGGGGTGCCGAAGAGGGCGAGGGCGCTGCCCAAGCTTCGTCCTGCAGAAGAAGAGGCAGTCCGGACACTTCTCGATCGGCCGAAGTACGACTGGAAGGAGCTGACCGAGGACATCTTGTTCAAGGGAGGGCTCTGCCGCGTAGATCCCAGTACGCGGCTTATTTTATGCTTTGTTTTTCATATTTTATTTTGCATGAGTTGTATAGTGCTAACGAATTTTGTCTTTAATGCAGAGGCGATGGACTACGACGCGGTGCTAGCTTTGAGAGCAGGCCTCGCCAGCAAGGCGCCGAAGAAGCGCAAGAGGGTGGCCACCAAGTTGCCGACCCCAAAGACTCCGAAGGTCACGGAGGCGATCGAGGAGACGAAGACCCTCAGTAGCCTGGTCGTTGCCGGTGCAGGCGCCTCGGCATCAAATGCTGGCAGAGAGTTCCCCATCGCCGCAGCCCTGGGGATGACGACCCCCTCGTTGTCCGTGGCGGCCGAGGAGCTCCTGACCGAGGAGCACAGGAGGATCCACATTCCGGACTGGCAAGTTCGGAAACATGATGGATTCCTCGGCAACTCCTTGGCAAGCATGCAGGCCGTCAAGCATCTGGCGACGCCGAAGGATCGCGCCGCCATGGAGGCCGGGCAAGAAGGTGATGACGTCATCGAGATCGCTCGTTCGGCCGTCTCGGTAAGTATTAGATTTTTGCCGTGGTTGAATTTCTTTGGCTATAATTTTTTTCTAACTCTTTAAGTTCTTCTTTCCTTGTCGCAGATCATTGTCCATTTTGGGCACCTCACCGAGAGGTTGGCGGCTCTGGAGAAGGAGCTGAAGCAGGAGTCTGACCAGGCTCGGAAGGAGAAGGCTCAGATGGGGAACGAGCTTGACAAGCTTCGGGTCGAGCACGAAGGGAAGACGGCGAGGGTCGAGTACCTCGAGGGCGAGGTGGCAAAGCTGGAGGGCGACCTTCTTCGCCAGAAGGAGGAGGCAGCCAAACAATTGGTCGAAGCTGAAGAGGCCAAGGCGGCGGCGGTGAAGGCGGCAGAGGACGCGACCCTGGCGAAGGCGCAAGGTTTCCTCGCCCAAAACATGGCCAAAGCTTACGCCGAAGCCATCGCCCGGGTGACGAAGACGTACCCAGACGTGGACTGCTCGGGATGGAGACTGTTCCCGGGCCACGTCGAGGGCTTCGACCCCGAATCAGAGGGGGAACAAGAAGAAGGGGAGGACGAAGCCGAGACTGAAGTCGAAGTCACCGGCGAGGTCCCGAACTCTGCGGTTACCCTGCTGGCGGTGGTGCCCCCTTCGGAGACGTCGACCCCGACCCCCTCTCGTCGCCCCGGGAAAGAGGTCGCGCCTTGACTCCGTTACTTCTGTTCTTCTTTTTCTTTCTCCTTTTGTCTTTGTAATGCCTAATCGCGGACTGGCCACCGCTTTTTTGTTATGAATGAAAAACTTTTTGGATTCGACTCTGTGTGTCTATCTTTTCTCAACAATTCTTGGAAGTTTGTTTGAAAATTTTTGAAGTGTAGGACTTCGGTAGTGCGTTTAAAAACTTGTTGTTTATCTCGACTTCTTTTCAGCTTGCGGTGGTAACTCAAGCCGTCGAGCCCACTGGCTCGGATGACAACACTCGTGCCGAGGCTGGCTTAGGGGCGACGAGGCTATGCTTGGCGAGGTGCCGGGAGCGGCTCTACGAAGTCGAGTTGGGACTGCGCCGAGCTGAAAGTGAGCGGAACCATCTTCAACTCATCCTAGGTCGGCGGGACATCGAGATCCGGCGTCTGGAGAGCAGGATCGCCGAGATGACCCCCTTAAGAGAGGACGAAGGTTCGTTGCCTGCCTTTAGCAACGGGCTTCGGATCCAGTACATTCGGCACAATTTGTCAAAAATAATAGCGGAAAGGGACGATCTGCTTTCTGAGATCCGCCACCTGCAAACTGTAGAGACGGAGCTTCGGACGGAGGGAGAGGGACTGACGGCCGAAGTGGCCAAACTGACGACCGAACGGGACGAGCAGACTGCCGAGGTCGACGCACTGAAGAGAGCCACGGTAGACAAGAGCATCGAAGTCACTCATCTTCGCCGTCTTATAGCCAGTCGCTCTGGCGTGCCGGACTCCGCAATACCCCCTCGCTTCGAGGTCGATGTAAAAGATGATTCTCTGAGGAAGCGGATCTCGGAGCTAGAGGCGGAGGTGGCTCGCCTCAAACCGTGCTCAAGGCCGATCAACGTCAGGAGCACTTCGTGTACTCGCGCGGAGAGTGATCGGGGCATCACGTTTTATGAGCTCGCGACCCGTCCGCCTATCGACCATCCTAGCCCGAGGGATGCGCAGAGCTCGATGGCCATTTTGTCGAGCGGGGCATCCGTCGGTGCGGCTGCTAGGAGCAGCGCCGAGGACACGTCCCAATTCGCTGGTTTGGGGTCGGGCTCCGGAAGCAAACGTCACCGACCTCGAGTGTCCTTGAAGAGGAGCATCCCTGCACCACGGAGGCATTGATGATCATTTTTGAAGTGTAGTGGGTCGGCATTGTAATTTCTGCTCTTTAAGGCCTTGTGATCTTGTTGTATGAAGAGTTGCTTTGTACTGCGTCCCAATTATCAATAATATTTCTTTCTCAAACTTGCGTGTTTTTCGTAGCTTTGTGTAGTTGTTTCGTTTGTGACTGTGTTCGTCATGCCGAGGTCCCTGAGCTAGTCTTTTGCTCGTGTGGGGGTCGGCGACATGAGCGTTCAGTCGGTGGTGCCGAACTGTACTTCGGTCACTCAATCTCGCGAACTGGCGAAGTGGAATCGAGCCAAGTGTTGGACTCCAAACCATTGTTAGAGTAGTTCCGCGGTTGTGGGAGCAATTCCGAATGGCGAACTACCTCTAGTTCGCTTAGGAGCGAACTTGCGAAGTAGAATCGAGCCAAGTGTTGGACTCCGTACCATCGTTAGAGTAGTTCAACGGTTGTGGGAGCAATTCCGAATGGCGAACTACCTCTAGTTCTCTTAGGAGCGAACTTGCGAAGTAGGATCGAGCTAAGTGTTGGACTCCGAACCATCGTTAGATTAGTTCAACGGTTGTGGGAGCAATTCCGAATGGCGAACTACCTCTAGTTCGCTTAGGAGCGAACTTGCGAAGTCGCTTAGGAGCGAACTTGCGAAGTCGCTTAGGAGCGAACTTGCGAAGTAGAATCGAGCCAAGTGTTGGACTCCGAACCATCGTTAGAGTAGTTCAACGGTTGTGAGAGCAATTCCGAATGGAGAACTACTTCTAGCTCGCTTAGAAGCGAACTTGCGAAGTAGAATCGAGCCAAGTGTTGGACTCCGAACCATCGTTAGATTAGTTCAACGGTTGTGGGAGCAATTCCGAATGGCGAACTACCTCTAGTTCGCTTAGGAGCGAACTTGCGAAGTAGAATCGAGCCAAGTGTTGGACTCCAAACCATTGTTAGAGTAGTTCAGCGGTTGTGGGAGCAATTCCGAATGGCGAACTACCTCTAGTTCGCTTAGGAGCGAACTTGCGAAGTAGAATCGAGCCAAGTGTTGGACTCCGAACCATCGTTAGAGTAGTTCAACGGTTGTGGGAGCAATTCCGAATGGCGAACTACCTCTAGGTCGCTTAGGAGCGAACTTGCGAAGTAGAATCGAGCCAAGTGTTGGACTCCGAACCATCGTTAGAGTAGTTCAACGGTTGTGGGAGCAATTCCGAATGGCGAACTACCTCTAGTTCGCTTAGGAGCAAACTTGCGAAGTCGCTTAGGAGCGAACTTGCGAAGTAGAATCGAGCCAAGTGTTGGACTTCGAACCATCGTTAGAGTAGTTCAACGGTTGTGGGAGCAATTCTGAATGGCGAACCACTTCTAGCTCGCTTAGAAGCGAACTTGCGAAGTAGAATCGAGCCAAGTGTTGGACTCCGAACCATCGTTAGAGTAGTTCAACGGTTGTGGGAGCAAATCCGAATGGCGAACTACCTCTAGTTCACTTAGGAGCGAACTTGCGAAGTAGGATTGAGCCAAGTGTTGGACTCCGAACCATTGTTAGACTAGTTCAACGGTTGTGGGAGCAATTCCGAATGGCGAACTACCTCTAGTTCGCTTAGGAGCGAATTTACGAAGTAGAATCGAGCCAAGTGTTGGACTCCGAACCATTGTTAGAGTAGTTCAGCGGTTGTGGGAGCAATTCCGAATGCCGAACTACCTCTAGTTCGCTTAGGAGCGAATTTGCGAAGTAGAATCGAGCCAAGTGTTGGACTCCGAACCATCGTTAGAGTAGTTTAGCGGTTGTGAGAGCAATTCCGAATGGAGAACTACTTCTAGTTCGCTTAGGAGCGAACTTGCGAAGTAGAATCGAGCCAAGTGTTGGACTCCGAACCATCGTTAGAGTAGTTCAACGGTTGTGAGAGCAATTCCGAATGGCGAACTACTTCTAGCTCGCTTAGGAACGAACTTGCGAAGTAGGATCGAGCCAAGTGTTGGACTCCGAACCATCGTTAGATTAGTTCAACGGTTGTGGGAGCAATTCCGAATGGCGAACTACCTCTAGTTCGCTTAGGAGCGAACTTGCGAAGTAGAATCGAGCCAAGTGTTGGACTCCGAACCATCGTTAGAGTAGTTCAACGGTTGTGGGAGCAATTCCGAATGGCGAACTACCTCTAGTTCGCTTAGGAGCGAACTTGCGAAGTAGAATCGAGCCAAGTGTTGGACTCCGAACCATCGTTAGAGTAGTTCAACGGTTGTGGGAGCAATTCCGAATGGCGAACTACCTCTAGTTCGCTTAGGAGCGAACTTGCGAAGTAGAATCGAGCCAAGTGTTGGACTCCGAACCATCGTTAGATTGAAGAGTGAAAGCAGAGAGATGTAAACAATAGTAAAGTATGAAAGAGCTTTCTTTATTAATGACTAATAGTTTGCTGCTTCTAAAGTTGCTAGCCGTTGTTACAAGAGAGAAATAAAAGAAAAACATTACAAGTAATAGGAGTGGAACGGTTCGACATCTCAAAATACTTAGAGAGGCGTTGGTGCTCTCTCTTGGTATTTTAAGAGATGGTCGGCATTCCAAGTCCTGGGGATTTCCCTGCCTTCGAGATCTTCAAGTCTGTATGTGCCGGGGCGGACTACTTTGGCGATCTTGTAAGGTCCCTCCCAATTTGGGGCCAATTTACTCTTCTGACCTGGGAATGAGATGGCCAACTTTCTGAGGACCAGGTCCCCTTCTTTGAGGTCCGTGGGGCGGACTCTCTTGTTGTATGCCAACTCGACCCTTCTTCGGTAGCTTTGTTGACGAATGGCAGCTCTTTCTCGGATCTCATCTATCAGGTCTAGATTTGCTCGGAGCTCTCTGGCATTTTGCTCTTCTTCATAAGCTATTAGACGAGGAGAGGGTATTCCGACTTCTAGGGGGATGATGGCTTCGGACCCATAGGTGAGATTAAATGGACTCTCTCCTGTGGGGGTCCGTTTTGTGGTGCGGTAGTTCCACAGCACGTTGGGAAGCTGATCGACCCATAAGCCTTTGGAACATTTATCCAACCTCTTCTTAATGCCGGAGAGGATCTGTCGGTTAGCATTTTCGGCTTGGCCATTTGACTGGGGATGAGAAACGGAGGAGAACCTGTGTTGGATGGCAAGGTCTTCGCATAGAGCTCGGAAGGCAACCCTGGTGAACTGGGTTTCGTTGTCTGTTATCAGGACCCGAGGGATGCCGAATCGGCAGATCACGCTCTTCCAAAAGAACTGAACAACCTTGTTCTCGGTAATCGTGGCCAAGGGCTCGGCCTCTATCCATTTTGAGAAATAGTCGATTGCCACGACTAGGAATTTGAACTGGCCGGGAGCTGGTGGAAACAGCCCTAGTAAATCCATCCCCCACATTGCAAAGGGGATTGTACTTGATAGGGAAGTGAGTGGAGCTTGTGGGAGGCGTCGGATGTCGGAGTACTTCTGACAGGAGCTGCATTGCCGAACGTGCCGTTCGGCGTCTCATAGGAGAGTGGGCCAGAAATATCCATAATTCAACACTTTGCGGGCTAGAGCTCTGGACCCCGAATGTGCCCCGCCGATGCCCTCATGAAGTTATTTCAGGGCGTAGTCGGCTTGCCCGGGGGAGAGGCATCTCAGATACGGCCTGCCGTCTACCTGTGTGAAAGAGCGTTTATATAGGATACCTCCGATTAGTGTGTAACGCTCAGCTCGGGTTCTCACTCTTCAAGCTTCCTTGGGATCCTCGGGGAGGAGTCCGTCCCTTAGGAATTCGACGAGGGGTTTCATCCAGTTATCTTCAAGCAGAACAGGCAGCGACTCTGTGGAGTCGGAGGTTTCATCCTCTATACTTGGCTTCAGAAGAACCTCTACCAAGATGGTCTGCTCGAGACCTTGAAGGGAGGAAGAGGCTAGTTTGGAGAGGGCGTCGGCCTGAGCATTTTCTTCCCGGGGTATTCGTTGGATGAGGGCTTCTTCAAACAGTGCCATGAGGCTCCTGACCTTGGCTAAGTATTTGACCATCCTGTCATCACGTGCTTCATACTCGCCGAGGACCTGATTTACGACTAGCTGAGAGTCGCTAAAGATCCAGAGGCATTGCGCCCCTGCATTTTGAGCCATTCCAAGACCGGCTATGAGTGCCTCGTATTCTACTTCGTTGTTCGAGGCCTTGAAGTTGATACGGAGGGAGTATTGGAGGATGAAGTCATCTGGGCCTGCCAGAATGACCCCGGCTCCGCTTCCCTCGTTACAGGAGGATCCGTCCACATAGGCCGACCAGACAGGCGGCCCCTTCATTGCTTGACTGAACTCGGGGATGGTACTTTCAACTATGAATTCTGCTAAGGCCTAAGCCTTGATCGCGGTCCGAGGCTGATAAGTTATATCGTGCTGGCTCAGCTCGATAGACCACTTCATAAGACGACCGGAGGTCTCCGGCTTGTGGAGCACTTGCTTCAGCGGTTGGTCGGTTAGAACGACCACCGAATGTGATTGGAAATACGGGCGAAGCTTTCTCGCGGCCATCACCAGGGCATAAGCCATTTTTTCTATCCTCGGGTAGCGGAGCTCGGCATCCCGAAGTACTTTGCTCACATAGTATATGGGCTTTTGAGCCCGGTCTTCTTCCCTTACTAAAACAGCACTGAAAGTCTGCTCGGAGGCTGCCAGGTAGAGGTAGAGGGGTTCGCCAGGGATTGGTTTGCTGAGGAGGGGAGGATTACGAGGTAAGCCTTGAGCTGGTGTTGTGCAATCTAGATGATCTAAACTAGACACAAATTAAAAACCTCGCAAGTGTACGAATCGTTTAGAGAAGCGTAGTGACGAGCAAGGGTCGATCCCACAGAGATTGTAGAAATTAACTTACTAATCAATAAAATAAAAATAAGGATCTTAAGGTGTTGTTCTAAAAGAAATGAAAAGATTAAAAACTATATCCAGAAGTTTTGAATCACAAATATTTATCAAGTAGTTGGGTTTTGATCTCCACCTGTAGTCAGTAATGCTAAGTCACCTTCTTTACTATTCTAGTTACTCATGTTCGTTCCTTTAAGGGCATGGTATCTACTCCTTAAAGTATTGTTTCCCTTGCCAAGAATTAGGCATGGTATCTACGCTAATTCGTTTCTTTCCTTAAGTATTTAGCATGGTATCTACTAAGTTGCACTTAAAGAAAACATAAGAACAATGGAAACGAACAAACACTCAAAGTTCTAGAAATTGGTATCAGATCTAGACCCCTCAAGTTGATTAAACCAAGAACCCCTAAGGACTCCTGTGTTACAAGTTATGAGCACGAGATACGGGTCGTCTCTATACTCATATAACAGATTCAGATTTATAATGCGTAGACTTGATAAACTCAGGTTCTGTATGGCAGTCGACTTGCTCTCACTCTCAGTCGACTGCTCTTAGAACTTCTGAACAAGTTTGTCTATTATAACTCTATACCAATACTCTCAGATTTAATCAATAAGTAACAGAATAGCACTCAGAAGAATAGAAGCATTACATAACTACGGTTTCAATCTACCCAACTATGAAATTAGTTCCACATAATTAAACTTTTATTGATCAGCAAGTTCGAATACATGATTAACATAAAAGAACTAAAAAGAGGAGAAATAAACTGATGAAGTCCGGCAGATAGGTCGACTGGCTGTCACTCAGTCGACTGCCTTGTTCCCTTCGGAGTACTTGATCTCCTCTCTCCTTCTTCGATGCTGATAGACTAATGCTCTTGGTTGATGTCTTGATGATTCTGGAACTCTGTGATTCGGCTGGTGGTGAGTTCCCCAAAATAATGCCTCTTGATTGATATTTATAGAACACGGCAAGAGAATTAGGGTTTGCCACTTTTTCAGGAAAGTCCTCCTCTTTCCTTCTTTATTTGATCGGCGATTTATTTCTTTCTCTTTTCTTCTTTTCTTCCTTATCTGCTAACCACGTACTCTTGCCAATCCCCAGTCTCTGGCTTTGATTTGTTGGAGAAGTTGTTATTCGCATATAGCCCGGGTTTGGATAGATTTGGATTTAGATGCGGATGGATCTTATCTTTTCACTCCGCCGCCTTCCAGTCAACTGGTGTAGGGTGTAAGTCGACTGTTGCCGAGACATCTGTGGCTTCATGATTCCTCAGTCAAGTCGACTGATGTTGGGGAAGTCGACTGTGCCGAGCCCCAGCAATCTCTCTGTCCGGTCGACTGATGAAGAGCCAGTCGACTGTTGCACTGTAGTTCCCTGTATATCATCCTCTCAGTCTGTATTAGTCTGGAATCTGCTTCGTTTTGCTGCTTTTGGTTGTTTCCTATGGAAAAGAGAAAAGAAGAGTAAAATACCACATATAGAGCATTTAAATGTCCAATTGCAATAAGATTATTGCTCTTAAATGTGAATAATCTTGAGTTCATCACTGGTCGAACGACTCCTGTTGCTGTTGTCCCCATTCGAAACCTTTATCCCCCCCTGAGGGCTTTGAAGAAGGGGAGGCATTTCTCCCCGGACTTCGAGAGAAAGCGCCCTATGGCGGCGAGGCGGCCTGTTAACTTCTGAACTTCCTTAACATTCTTGGGAGGTGCCATGTCTAGTATGGCCTTGATTTTCTCAGGATTAGCTTCAATTCCCCGTTGGCTGACCATGAAGCCGAGGAACTTCCCTGAAGAGACTCCGAACGCACACTTGTTCGGATTGAGTCTCATGTTGTGCTTTCTCGGAACATCAAACGCCTCCTGGAGGTCGGTCACATGATCGGCACCTCGGATGCTTTTTACAAGCATGTCGTCAACATACACCTCCATATTACGGCCGATTTGAGCTTGGAAAACCTTGTTGACGAGGCATTGATACGTTGCACCTGCATTCTTCAGACCGAAGGGCATAACCCTATAGCAATAGAGGCCCTGATCGGTCACAAATGATGTCTTCGGGATATCCGGGGGGAACATCCAGATCTGGTTGTAGCCTGAGAAGGCGTCCATGAAGCTGAGGAGTTCATGACCCGAGATGGCATCAATCAAAGTGTCAATACTCGGAAAAGGGAAAGGATCTTTGGGGCAAGCCTTGTTGAGATCGGTAAAATCGATACAAATCCTCCAAGTCCCGTTAGACTTCTTCACCATTACTACATTCGACAACCACTCGGGATAGTTCACCTCTTGTATGAACCGGGCCTTCAAGAGCTTGTCCACCTCCTCTTTTATGGCTATTTGGTGCTCGGGGGCAAACTTGCGCCTCTTCTGTTGAACCGGTTTGGACCCCGGAACAACACTGAGGTGGTGGACCAAGAGCTCTTCGGAAATTCCTGGCATGTCTGCAGCTGACCAAGCGAAGAGGTCTCGGTTCCTTCGGATGCACTGTACAATGTCCGAGCATAGGGTGGACTGGAGGGTCTTGCTAACAAAAAACTTTCGAGTTGGATCCTGCTCAGAGAAGAGTACTTCCTCCAATTCATCCACCGGCTCAGACGTCAGTCGGGCAGCATCTTGGGAGATTTCCAAAGTTTCTAGGGAGAGGACTGGACCGAGGGTAGAGGTCATGTAGCACTTACGGGCCGTTTCCTGATTGCCTCTTACTTCCCCTACTCCGGCTCGGGTGGGGAATTTCATTTTAAGATGGTACGCCGAAGGAACGGCTTCTAGAGCTGCTAGGCCGGGTCGGCCTAGGATGACATTGTAAGCTGCAGGGACATCCACAACCATAAAATCCATCGACTCCGTTCGGGTAGTAGGAGTCTTGCCAGCGGTTACATCGAGGGTGATCACCCCTTCGATAGTCACTGGCACTCCCGTGAACCCATGGAGCGTGTAACCGGCGGGCTTGAGTCTATCTCGGGAGAGTTTGAGGTCTTTGAAAGCAGCGAGGAAGAGGATGTTAACGGAGCTGCCATTGTCCACTAGGATCCTCTCCACTTTGAAGTTCGCCATGTGGAGGTTGATGACGAGTGCATCACAGTGGGGGGTGCGGACACCTTCAAGATCATCGTCTAAGAATGTGACGGGCACTCCGAGGCCTTTGGGAGGAGGGTTGGCGCGAATCGAGTTGACTTCTCTTATAAATGCCTTTCGAGAGGAGTTTGAGGAGCCCCCCATTGGGCCCCCATGAATGAGGTGCAGGACACGCTCCTCCTCGAAGTCGGGCGTTTCATCGCGTTCCGGATGCTTATTAGCCCCCCGAGGCGGGGGAGGGAGGTCGGCTCGGTCCTTTCTCACGAATCTGGTCAGCTGCCCCCTCTGGATAAGGGCTTCTATCTCATTCTTCAAGGCCCGACAATCATTGGTGTCATGGCCATGGTCCCGGTGATAACGGCACCACTTCTCTTTATCCCTTTTCTTAGCGGGGGTGTTCATCCTCGGAGCAGGGGGTATGATCCCTTCCTTCTCAACTTCCATCAAGATGGTAGAGAGATTGGTGGTGAGAGGAGTAAATTTCTCGAATCTAGGGGGAGGTCGGCGCTGGCCGGCATTATCCTTCTGGAGCTTCTTGGCTCCTTCCTCTTCTGTTCCCTTTCTCTTAAACCCGGAGGAAGACCCCTCCAAGTTGGGGCGGTGCTCGGCTTCTTCGGCCCGAATATACTTTTCACTTCGGAGGAGGAGGTCGGAGAAGTTCTGTGGGGGCTTCTTGGCAAGGGAGGAGCGGAGGTTGGAATTGAGGACATTGGATTGAAATGCTGCTGTCGCGACCGACTGGTCGAGGGATGCTATGGACCTGGCTTCAGCTGTGAACCTCTTCACATAGTCTCTCAACTTCTCACCCTTCTTTTGGTGGAGGTACAATAGAGAGATGCTGGTCTTCTCAGTTCTACGGCTACTTACAAAATGGATGACGAAGAGGGTCTCGAATTGCTCGAAGGAGAATATTGAGGACGGGGCAAGGCGAGAGTACCATTCTCGAGCTGGACCCTTGAGAGTTGCGGGGAAGGTTTTACAGAGCAGAGCATCGGAAGTTTGATGAATGAGCATTAGGGTCTTGAAGCTCTCGATGTGATCGACGGGGTCAGTCTCCCCAGAGTAGGTCTCAAATTGAGGGGGTTTGAAGCCGATCGGCACAAGTGCATCCATTATGCTTCGGGAAAAAGGAGGTCGACTAGGACGAAGAGTCCTTCCTCTGAGCTCTTCTTCTCGGTCTAACTGACCCAAGCACCTTTCCATCTCATGGAGACGGCGGTATACAGCATCATCCCTTCGACGGTAATCAGCCGAGCCTCTAGACTCATCTTCGTACGAGGGGGAGCGGGGGCTACGACGACGGTAGCTCCTGGAGCGGCGAGGACTTTGAACATGACGGGAGTTGCTGGGAGCTGGAGGAGGAGATGGGGACCGTCGGCGAGGACTTCGGGCCGGAGGAGGAGAAAGGATCTTGGGAGCATTGGTGTTGGGACGGAGATTGAGAGCTTGTAGGACGGTCGCTTGGAACTGCTGGAACTCGGCACGGGTAATGGGTGCATCATCGTTCCTAGGCTATTGCCGACCTGCAGGGGAGTGTGGTCTTCTTCTGTGATGCTCGGGGGACTCTCTCCACCCCCTTCGGGTAGGGGACCTTCTGTATTCTCGACGGCGAGGATATCGCTCATCCGGATGGTGTTGGTGGGAGGTTACCTCTCGGGCCCGCTTTTCATCCAGATGGCGGCGAAGATCCTCGTCCTTCTATCGGTTGAGGGCGGTGTTGCGGAGATCGGAAGCTCGGGGATGATGGGAGGCCATAGAGTCCGAAGAGGCATTGTGGATGGAGACGTGGTCCGGATGGAAGGGCTGTTTCTGCGGATTGGGACCCTTTGGAGGTTGTTGGTTCTGCGGAGGAGGCAGGTCCTGTTGGAGTGGGTCTTCCGCTGGAGGAGGAAGTTGCCCTTGCTGCGGAGCGGGTTGGATGGGGATGTCTTGTTGCTGATCGGGGTTGGGTCCTCAGTTGGACCCTCTTGATCTGACTTTCCTAGGAGGCATGGCTGGAGAAGATCTGACCAACGGGAAGAGGGGAGGTTGCTACTCGTTAGTTTCCCACAGACGGTGCCAATCTGTTGCCGCTAAATTTGGTGTGGGGGCAAACAGATAGTATTTGTAGATTCTTAGGAAAACTGAATAGCAAACCTGTATGCCTGTTCCGCCGGAGTTTGATCGTCGCTCCCGCCGTACACCTGCAGAAAGTGCGAGACACCGGGGTTGTTCCCGGCGACGCACCCTCCGACGCTCAAGTCAATAATCAGGGATGATTAAGAAAGAGCGTGAAAACTGGCAAAAGATTGATTACCTCTTAATGGAGATGGATGGGGGGTATTTATAGGCGTCTTAGGGATCAGATTAGGAATGTAATCCCCGTGATCTGATAAAGAATATACTCCTTGTAAACAGATTAGGAATGTAATCCCTAATTCCCAGTGGGGGGATAGGCATGAATCAGGGCCGTTGATTTGGATTTAGTCAGAAACCCTAATTCTATCCCTCTGGATCGGGCTTTCTGCTGGTTGAGACCCGCACCCGATTGAGGTGGATCCGTTCATGGGTTATTGGATCTTTGGCGAAGGGATCCAGTACCCATCTCAGACCCATTGGTATGTAAAATTACCGTTTTACCCCTGGGCTTCAAGATTCGTGCCCAATTTGGACAGTTCCGATTAAACCCCATTTTTAGCCATATCAACGGCCGATTATTCGAATTTGAGGGTGTTTGGTTGTCCCTCTTATGCACATGTGAATGAAGGAAAGTTAGAGCCTAAATCGAAGAAGTGTATTTTTGTTGGGTATCCCACAAATGTGAAGGGATATAAGTTGTGGTGTCCCGAATCATCCAAGTTCCTTATTTCAAGAAATGTTATTTTCAATGAGTCGGCCATGTTGAAGGCAAATGATGTTGCACCCGAACCAACTATTAAGGAGAATGAGAAAGTTGAGAAGAAGGTGGAGTTTGAGGTACCGGTCCAAGAAGGTGATGATTTGATCTCACATGATGATGTCAATTTGGAGGAAGCCCAAGAAGAGGCACAACCATATGCATTGGCAAGGGACCGAGCTAGAAGAGAAACAAGACCACCTACAAGGTATGGATACTCCGACTTTGCTTATTGTTTGGCAATTGCAGAGGATGTGGAGTATTGTGAGCCATCTTCCTACAAGGAAGCCATTTCTTCTAAAGATGCGGCCAATTGGGTTGTCGCTATGAATAAAGAGTTACAATCTTTGCAACAAAATGAGACTTGGTCTCTTGTGAAGCCTCCGAGTGGTAAGAGGATTGTAGGTTGCAAGTGGGTGTTTAAGAGGAAGATTGATGGCTCAAATCCTGCGGATTTTCGATACAAGGCAAGGCTAGTGGCTAAAGGGTATAGTCAAGTCCAAGGTGTGGACTTCAATGATGTGTTCTCTCCTGTAGTTAAACACACCTCCATTCGAGTTTTGCTCTCTTTGGTGGCAATGAAGGATTTGGAATTGGAGCAAATGGATGTGAAAACTGCCTTCTTGCATGGTGATTTGGAGGAGCAAATTTACATGAACCAACCGGAGGGTTTTGAGGTTGCGGGAAAGGAGAACCGTGTGTGTCTTTTGAAGAAGTCCCTTTATGGCCTTAAGCAATCACCGCGGCAATGGTATAAGAAGTTCGACTCATTCATGGTGAGTATTAATTTCCATCGTTCCAATTATGATAGTTGTGTTTATTTCAAGAAGTTGGATGGTGGAAATTTCATTTACTTGTTTCTCTATGTGAATGACATGTTGATTGCATCCTCAAACTTGAAAGAAGTTAGGAGGTTGAAAGAGCAACTAAGTTCGGCATTTGAGATGAAAGATTTGAGGGCCGCCAAAAGGATTCTCGGGATGGAGATCACAAGGGATAGGTCCAAAAGAAAGTTGTTTCTTTCACAAAAGAGTTTTGTCGAGAAAGTGCTACGCCGTTTTGGCATGGAGAAAGCGAAAGTTGTTTCAACACCTCTTGCGGCGCATTTCAAGCTTTCGGCCGCTTTAAGCCCAAAATCCGATGATGAGAAGAAATATATGGAAAAGGTTCCATATTCGAGTGCGGTTGGGAGTCTCATGTACTTGATGGTGTGCACTCAACCCGACATTGCTCAAGCCATTAGTGTGGTAAGTAGATATCTCTCTTGTCCGGGGAAAGGGCATTGGGAAGCGGTGAAGTGGATCTTCCGCTATTTGAGAGGTACTATTGATGCTTGTTTGGAGTTTGGTAATGGCAAGAAACTGACGGGTTTTGTGGATGCGGATTTTGCGGGTGATTTGGACAAGAGGCGTTCCTTGACGGGTTATATTTTTACCCTTGGAGATTGTGCAATTAGTTGGAAGTTTACACTTCAAGCCACCGTTGCACTCTCAAGTACTGAGGCCGAATATATGGCAATTACTGAGGCTATTAAAGAGGCTATTTAGCACAAGGCATTTGTTGGTGAGATGTCTTCACTCGAGGGTCCTATTACGGTGTTTTGTGACAACCAAAGCGCGATTCATTTGACCAAGGACCGCATGTACCATGAGAAGACGAAGCACATTGACATTCGATACCATTTTGTTCGAGATGTGATCTCGAAAGGCAAGGTTGCCGTGAAGAAGATTGATACCGAATCGAATCCGGCCGATATGCTCACAAAGCCTCTTCCAATTGCAAAGTTCAAGCTTTGTTCAAGTTTGATGTCGGTTTGTTTCTAGCTAGTTTGAGCTAGTTTTGTTTCTAGCATGTTGCTAGTATATCTTTATGTTTACCTTTGTTTTAGGTCATGTTTGCTTCATGCATTTGCTTTATGTTTTAGTTTGTTTTAGATGCAATTTGGTTCAAGATGGAGATTGTTATGTTATGACCCAAATTGCTTTTGGGCCCATTGGGCTTTGTATCTTCATATATGTAAGAAGATTAGAATCAAAGAAATAATCAATCAACATTTTTGGTCTCTCCCTTCCCACCGGCCGCTGTCTTCTTCCTCTCTTCTCTTCCTCTTCTCAAACCCTAAGGGTCTGTTTGGAAACATTTAAGTTGGGGAATGGGAAGGAATGGAATGAAAATGAATGGAGAAGAATGGAAAGAAAGGGAAAGGGATGAATTAACTTTATAAGTTGTGTGTGTTTGGCAACTGGTGGAATGAAATTGACTTTTTTTTGTTTCCATTCCCTAGTCTTGTTTGGCAAATAATGGAATATTATGGATTACGGCATTTTGAAAAACTTTTTTATAACATTTGTACATGGACATACTTCTGACATTTTGCATTTTAGATTGAGTAATGAATAAAATTGTTTTCCTGGAGAGAAAAAACATACTTCTGACACTCCCAAAAAATGAAGATTTATTAATTCTAAAATCACCCACTCTAACCAAAATTAATTAGTTTACCTTATTTTTTATTTTTTCTATTTTTTTGTAATTTAATTCTTTTCACTTTTGATATTTGCATAACTTTAACCGTACAGTTCTTCACAAACAGAAATATGTATAACTTTCATGTTGATACTCTACAACGTTCTCTCATCATTTATATAATTTTCACAATCTTCGTTCACTAGATAATAAGTTGAAGTCTATGTTGGAGGAAATTTTTTTGTTAAAAATTTACCGTGGAAGGCTAAACTTCTACAAGTAGCCCCAATATCGATGTACATAACTTCTAACCTTTTCCTCCTATTTCCCTATCCTAAGCAGAAAGAAATCTCTTCTCCTTGTTGATTTTCAACCGAAGAGGCGATAATTTATGAGCAACTGGCAATATTTTACGAGCAACTTGATTTCGTGATGAATAGAGAAGAAAAATTAGTTGTTTCCATTCCTTTACCCAGCTTTCCGAGGGGGTGGAGCTGGAATAGAATTTGGCTCAAATCTTTCCCTAGGGAATGACATTTAATTGTTTCCTTTATTTTCTTTTTCAAAACAAACAGGCCGTGGAATAGGATAAGATGGGTCTATCCGCAGTATTCCATTCCTTTCCCTAGTTTTTTGGGTTTCCAAACGCGCCCTAACATTTCAACCCATACAAAATCCTAACAGTTAGCATTCTACCCATGAGGTGCTCGTGCTCAAAACCTGTTGCTAAACAAATTCTCAACAATGCCGGATCACTCTTTATTGCATGTTAGATCCATAATAAATTAAACACAAAAACATCTTTATGATCAAAGGTTCCAATAGCAAAAGACAACATGGTCTCTGTCTACAATACGAGCATATAAACCCATCTGAAAATCATAAAAATCTTGAGAAACTAAAAAACATACGGAAAAATAGTAAGGTATGCTATATATCTCCGGCTTTTAGTGGAACTGGTCTGTCAAACCTCAGCCATTTAATCTGCTTATTTCCATCATTCAGATACGAGCATCTTCTAATCATGGAAGAACACCTTTCACCTCTTTCCTGTCGGAACCGAATGCCTGAAGCAAAGCAGAGAAATGGAGTTTACAAAATTACTCCATTATCAATTGGAATGTTAGCAAGAAGAAATCATAATGCCATGTACAACAAAAACTGAAAAGTACAAATATATTTCATGATATTTTTAATATATATATTATAAAGAGATGGCATTAGGAGATTGTTGTATAAATTCAATACGCTTGAGTATTTATTACCTCCACACTGTAACCCTTGGCGTATACATTCTTAAACAGGCCAGAAGGATCAGGTGGTGGGCTCTCCTGAGAAACGGATAACAAACTTCATAAGAACAAAAAGCATTCAATTCATGCTGCACTTTTCTGAGATGTTTAATTAATACTGATAGATTATCAACAAGACAAGGAGCTTACCTTGGCCTTAGCCATGGCATCGTTTACTTCCTTCTTTACTTGATTTTCAATATCCTGTTGGTATTTTCGATCGCACAATAAGATGAGAAAATATTTTTTGAAAATAAAGGAATTGGAAAGCTTTAACAATGTAACCCATGACTTTAATAAGAGGAAAGACATCTGACTCATCATTGGCTTAACCAATCACTTTCCTATAAACTCAGTATTGGTAGATGCTGAAGTTGAACATAGTCAACATATTAGATCTTAGATTGTAGAACAAACAAATGATGTTGGAGCCATGACGATTAGGTACAACTCGAATGTGTGTGAAGAGAGAGCAAGTGAGCACAATAACAAAACATTTCAACTATATGTATCTCCATCTGTTTATACAGTATATTCCTTATATCTTGAACAAAAACTAGGTAATTTTTCTATAAACTAAGAATCATATTTTAAAATATATAATTTAGAAAAGGCTAAATTGCACTAAATCCCCCTCTCCTTTCAAGAAAATACAGGAAACCTCCAACTTGTCTTATTAGACGAGTGTGATAATTCCATTTCTATAACAAACACCCCTTAAACAGAGTTAAAAGGGATATTGTAAAATACGCTTATGCGATTTCTTTAGAATCTTTGACCTGACACCCATGAATCCTTTCATGTATTGTCAAAAAGGTAATCTTCTTTCTCTAATCTTCTTCTCCATGTCTAATCTCTTACAGACAAACCTAATTACTTTCAACTCATCTCTTTTGCATTACATTTTTTAAATTAGGTTGTGTTAGCTTTCCATTATCATATCTACATATGGTATGGGTGTTTTCTGATATACTCCTAGATATATGAAAGTGTGATGTGTAAACATTACATGAGTGTTTGATCACATCCCAAAGAATGAAAGGTCATCAAAACCAAACAAGAAGGAAAAACAATGATGAAGATGACACCAAAAATGAAGGGAAAGAGAAGATGAAGATGTTGAAGTGAGTCTAGATTGATGGCTGTCCAAATTGGCTGCCACCAACTTGGTTGGTGGTTTTTGACAAATCTCCCGCCACCAAACTTTCTCTACACCTAACCTCATAACCCTCCTATAAATAGGCTCCATTCTCTCTCATTTTTATCAATAAAAAAAAAATCTCTTTCTCAAACTCAACAATTTGTATTCATTCTTCTCTTCATTTGTATTCATTCTTCACTTCTATCAAATACAAGTTATATTTTGACTTGGTATCAGAGCAAAGATCTATAAGGACTTTGTCTCTTTCTTTTACTCTGATTACTTCTTAGATCAGTTTTTGATCAAGAACGTTTTACACCCAAAAATTGGGATTTCAAGGGTTCTTTTCATCGCCGAAATTTCTGCGGGCAGCTGCAGAAAAATCGTTTTTCCCGGAGCTACAAAACTCGATTCGTGGAGTTTTACCACTCGTTTCGAAGGCGACTCGACAACCTAAAACTTTCATTCAGAACTCGGGTCCAGATTCTTTCGTACTCTGGTTCAAAACAGCCGTCCAATATCTGACAGTGTGCTATTGTTGATGTTGTTTTTGGTTCGTCGAATTTACCTATTTCGGTGTTTCCGCTGCAATTTCTTCAACAATTATAATGGGTGAAGTTCAAAAGGGTGAAGTCCAGAAGGTTGAGGTCTCTGTCAACACCTCAGATTTTGGTTCTGGATCGTTTGGAGGTACCAAGCTCAATGGTACTAATTTCTGGATATGGAAGAAGATCATGTCGGTTTATCTTCGTGGCATGCACAAGATGGGTCATGTGACTGGAGCAATCAAGGCTCCAAATGAATCAGAGAAGGAAGCGTTTGCTAAGTGGGAAGATGCTGATGGGTATGTGATGGCAATTTGTTTAGAGCCATGACTGATGATGTGATGCAGATGGTGGAGGAGTGTGAAACTGCTGAGGCGATCTGGAAGACATTAGGGGACATGTATACCAATGAATCTGATTTTATACAAGTTCATGAGTTGATATGCAAAGCTGTTAGTATGACACACACAGAGCGGGTAACTAGTGTTTGTGTTTTATACAAAATTGAAGAATGTGTGGGCTGAAATTGATCAGAAGCGGGCTTGCAAGATCAAGAATCAGGAGGATATTATGTGGTACCAAAAGAAGGAATTCGAGTGGGTTAATGTGTTCTTGAGAGGACTTGATACAAAGCATAGCAGTGCCAAAGTAGAGTTGCTCAGAATGACAAATCCTCCAAACTTGACTACAGCTTTTACATACATCCGCAAGGATGAATCTCAGCAAGAGAGTCTACAGAAGACACAAACAGAAGTTTCAAGCTTAGACATTCACGCTAAGGTTCATGGGCCTCCTCATTGCTATGCACTTCCTTATCATCAAATCTCGGCCCCACTGTGCCAACAGGACCCTCCACCAGGTTTTTCCAATAAACCCCGTCGTTGTTCCTACTGTGATCAGCTTGGGCATGTCAAGGAGACTTGTTGGAAGCTGAATGGGTACCCCATTAAGCAGGAATATCGACCTAACGGGAAGGCGGCTATTCAGATAATACAGGAGCCGAATTTCTATGGAGTGTCGGAGAAATCTACTCCCAACTCATAGTGCTAATAGCGGAAGTGCACCACAAGCAATAGAAACTCTCAAGAAATAGATGAACCAAGAACAAGCCACCACAATATATGGATCTCAGAAGAACACAACCAATATGCATAGATAACCAATACTTCTTATTCTTAAAGAAATACAAAGATTACAAGAAAGATTACAACTCTCAATCTCTCTCTCTCACCTTTGAAATACTTGGCACAATCTCTCTTGAAGTTGAATAATGATCACGGCATAGGATATCTAAACCCTAGAGTTTACGGCCATATATATAGCCCTCAAACAAACCCTAAAAGATAAACACAAATATAGCAAATTGGGCCTTTCTCTCGTAAGCCCAAAAGAAACAATCAGCGTCGGTGTCGGTCGACTGCCCCCAGGGCCGGTCGACGGCATCGTGTAACATCAATCCCGAGGGCTGACTAGTCGACCGCACCCCTAGTGTCGGTTGACCGTCCCCTCCTCTGTTGGACGCCTACACTCGAAGAACCCCCAGTCGACTGGGTCGGTCGACCGCACCTCTAGCCGGTCGACCACAACCCTCCAGACTTCTCTTCTTCTACTTGCTGCTTGTCTTCCCTTGCTTCTTTGTCTCCTCTTCTTCTCCAACTTCAAGTACCCCGTGCCTACGTGTATTTGAGGCCACAATTCCTAACATGGAGTAACCGGTCAGGACCATACTATAGCAAGTACTGTGGCTCCAACTGCTTCGATAGTTGGTCGAGGTAAAATGGGTACGGTTTTACATATTTTTGGCTTTGTTGGTTCCGATAGTTGGATTATTGATTCGGGTGCCTCAGACCATATGACTTATGACAAATCTTATTTTATGAATTTGTCTCCTCCACCAATATCTAGTGTTACTAATGCCAATGGTGAAGCTTTTCCAATTTTAGGAATAGGGTCAATTAGTATTACCCCTACCTTAGAACTCCATAATGTTTTATATGTTCCTGATCTGTCTCACTATTTAATATCTGTTCCACAATTGAATACTAAATCTCAGTGCTCTATAACCTTTTATCCAATGTATGTTATTTTTTAGGATCTTCTAACCAGGGTGATAATAGTCGGGGGTATCTGAGAGGTAGGTTGTTCAATCTGGATTAGATGTATGCAGGGAAGAAACCAGGAGCACAGTCCTGCACTGCCTTGATTTCGAGTTCTGACAAGTTAAGAGAGGTATGGCTGCTGCATCGTTGTTTAGGGCATTCATCTCTTTGTGTTATGAAAAAGTCCATGCCTACCTTATTTATTGGTGTGGATGAGTCTGTTTTTCATTGTGAGACATGTATTTTGGCCAAGAGCCATCGTGCCACTTATTCTCCTAGTATTTCAAACAAAAGTTTCATTCCTTTTGAATTAATACATTCTGATGTTTGGGGACCTTCTAAAGAGTCTACTGTGTCGGGTATGCAATATTTTGTGCTGTTTATTGATGATTGTACAAGGTTGTCATGGGTAGCCTTTCTTAAAACCAAAGATGAAGTTTTTTTAGCCTTCCAGGCTTTTCGTACACATATCCAAACACAACACAATAGCACCATTAAAGTTCTTTGTTCCGATAACGAGGGGGAATATGTGAATCATGTTTTTAGAGAGTTTTTCCAAACACATGGGATTGTCCACCAAACCACTTGTCCATAAACACCATAACAAAATGGGGTGTCTGAAAGAAAAAACCATCATCTTCTTGATATGACTCGTTCCATTCTATTTAGTGCTCATATGCCTAAGTATCTATGGGGAGATGCTGTACAAACTTCTGCCCATCTAATCAATCGTTTCCCATCTAGTGTTCTCCAGGGTAAAATTCCTTTTGAGATCTTTGCATCTCATGTTTCCATACCATCCTTTCATAATCTCCCTGCCCCGTGTTTTTGGTTGTGATGTGTTTGTCCATGTACCTAAAAACCAGAGTTCTAAGTTGGATGCCTGGGCGATTAAGTCTCTTTGTTAGCTATGGTGGCTATCAGAAGGGTACAAATGCTTCCATCCACCAACTCGAAAATATTATGTCACTATGGATGTGACCTTTTATGAAGACATGAGCTATTTTTCATCGACTGATACTACTCTTCAGGGGGAGAACTCATTTTTTGAAGAGTTGTATCATGGTAATGAAGATGAAGTGCAGACAGAGGAAGGAGGAATACACACAGAAAGTATTTCAACGGGTCGGATGGAAGTTCTCTCCGCATCAAATCACAACACAGAAGCTATAGGCGTCCAGACGATAAATTCAATTACAGCTGGAATGAAGAAAAATCGACCAGTCAAATTGCTAGTCTCGATGAGTCAACTGCTAAAGATTCTACTACCCCCTCATTCATCACTCGCATTCCTACCACTGACCCTCAGCTCCCTGGTACTGAAGATCATCCCTCTGAGGTATGTATACACACTGATAATAGTGAGTCTAGGGTTGAAAGATATGTATTACCTAGCAGATCTACTCATAGTCAACCAGCCAAAAAATATGAACCCACTGTTCATGCAAAGTCAAAATATCCAGTAGCCAACTATGTGTCTATCCAGAGATTGTCTAAGTCATATGAATCATTTGTGAATCAAATATCAGCTATATCAGTACCTAACAAAGTGCAGGATGCATTGGATGATCCGAAGTGGTCAAAGGCGATGGAGGAAGAGATGGAGGCATTGCAGAAGAGTAATATTTGAGAACTTGTACCTCTTCCTCGGGGTAAGAAAGCAATTGGTTTTCGTTGGGTGTTTACAGTAAAACATAATGCAGACGGGTCAGTCAACAGGTATAAGGCACGCCTTGTGGCAAAGGGATTCACTCAAACATATGACATAGACTATGATGAGGCATTTGCACCAGTAGCTCAGATGAAGACTATTCGTGTTTTGCTTTCCCTTGCTGCTAATCTGAATTGGCCTCTGCGATAGTTTGATGTGAAGAATGCCTTCCTTCATGGCGAGTTGAATGAAGGGGTGTATATGAGTCTTCCTCCTAGGTATGTAGCTGTTTCTTCTGGTGACTGTGTGTAGATTGCACAAATCATTGTATGGTCTCAAGCAGTCACCTCGTGCATGGTTTGGGAGGTTTTGCACAGCCCATGCTCAGGTTCGGGTATAAACAGAGTAACTCATATCATACTCTGTTTTTCAAGCACCAACAAGGGAAGATAAGTATTTTGATTAACTATGTTGATGATATGGTGATTACTGGTAATGATGATGTGGAGATTGACAACCTACAGTTACAGTTAGCTTCTGAGTTTGAGATGAAAGACTTGGGTGACCTCAAATACTTCTTAGGAATTGAGGTAGCAGAAGGAGAGAAGGAATCTTCTTGTCTCAACGGAAGTACATACTTGATCTGCTGACTGAAACATGTATGTTAGACTGCAAGCCTATTGATACTCCTATTGAGCAGAATCATAACCTAGCAGAGTACCCAGATCAGGTTCCTACTGATCGAACTCGTTATCAGAGATTAGTCGGGCGTTTAATTTATTTAGCTCATACTAGACCAGATATTGCTTATGCAGTAAGTGTAGTCATTCAGTTTATGCATAATCCTAGTAAAAGCCATATGGATGCTGTTGTGAGAATTTTGAGATATTTGAAATTAGCTCCGAGAAGAGGAGTAATGTTTTCTAGGCACAATAATATCTTGGAGGTGTGTGGTTTCACAGATGCAGATTGGGCTGGTTGTATCACAGATAGAAGATCGACTTCTAGTTATTTCACCTTTGTGGGAGGTAATCTTGTGACATGGAAGAGTAAAAAACAGAAGGTTGTAGCAAGGTCCAGTGCTGAAGCTGAGGACAGAGGTATGGCTTAGGGGGTTTGTGAACTTTTGTGGTTGAGAAATCTCTTACAAGAATTGGGATTTGAACTTAAAGGTGCAATGCAGTTATACTGTGACAATCAGGCAGCTATTAAGATATCACAGAATCTGATGCAACAAGATCGCACTAAACATGTGGAGGTTGATCGTCATTTCATAAGGGAAAAGCTAGATGCACAACTTATTAGCTTCCTTTTCGTTCCTACTGAAGAGCAGCTAGCAGATGTTCTTACAAAAGGTGTTTCAAAGAAAGTATTTTATAACTCACTGGGCAAGTTGGGCATGGTCGATGTTTATGATCCAACTTGAGGGGGAGTGTTGAAGTGAGTCCAGATTGATGGTTGTCCAAATTGGCTGTCACCTACTTGGTTGGTGGTTTTTGACAAATCACCCTCCACCAAACTTTCTCTACACCTAACCTCATAACCCTCCTATAAATAGGCTCCATTCTCTCTCATTTCTATCATTAAAAAAAAATCACTTTCTCAAACTCAACAATTTGTATTCATTCTTCTCTTCATTTGTATTCGTTCTTCACTTCTATCAAATACAAGTTATATTTTGACTGAAGATAAAACCAGAAGGGAAAGAAAAAGGATGATGAAAATGATGACAATAAACCCCACCATCATAGAACCAATAATGAAGGGAAAAGGATGATGAAGATGATGATCAAGAAACCCAAATTTTAGAAACCTTTGAAAGGAGAGTTGGGTTAGGAAAAAAATGGAGTCTGAGCTTGAAAGGGGAAGGGAATATAATCAATCAGGGGATAATTAATGAGGGTTTTAACTGGAACTACGAGTGCATATTAGTCACTAAAAGATTATGTGTATGACACATGATCTAATAACAAATGGCACGGCGAGGGAAGGGGTTTGGTAAAAAGTAAAAGAAATGTACAAGGGGGACTCATGTAGTAATGCAAGTGGCTTTTCTTGCATTTTCTGAGAGTACAGGAAGGGGATAGTGCAATTTAGCCATTAAAGAATTATAAAATCATATTGTTATAATATATTGCTATAAATTACAAAATAAATATGGTTTGAATGTACTCAAAGTTCAAGCACCTTAAATATTTTTAGAATATCAATGAACTATATGAGACTTTACTGTTGGTTTTGTGTGTGAATCCAAGTGCTTATGAATGCATGGAGCATTGAGGTGTTGAAGACTGACCAAAGGAAGAAAGTAGAAAAAAGATAGCAGAAAAAAGAAGAAAAAAAAGCAGCAAAACTGTGGGTGGCGCTTGACGGGCGTCCCACTGTTTCTTTGGGTTTTCGGGGGATTAAAGGTATAAGTACTGTAAGCCTAGGGTTTGCTTCATAATTGATAGACGTCATCTTGTAAAGCTTGTACTTTTGGATACTTCTAGATGAAAGTATTGTTTCACTCTGCACTCTATTGTTTCTGCGAGTTCTTGTTTTGTTCTTCATTCTTGTGTCATTGTACAACTGATTTCGTTGAGGTTTTTGCCTATCATCTACAGAGAATACCAAAACACTAGATACACGAAAGTTGATAAGCCTGATAGTGCAGAGATTTATGACAAAACAGATACCGAATAAAAAACATACGGTAGCAGAATTTTCAATCCATGGTAATTAACTGATCCATTATATTTCATATTGAGATTGTAGGATACTCCATCTTATCAAAATTTGAAACTATATTCAAGTATAAATCACACCGTGGCATTACAATTCAAATATATTTCTCACCTTGAGCTCCGAAGCAGTGGCTACATTGTGTGATAGTATCAGTTTCCTAATTCTTTCAATTGGATCACGGACCTGCAAGTATTAACCAATCAGATTATATTGACCGAGCAAAAGAAAGCACTACCAACGGAATTCAGTTAGTCAACAAACCTTCCTCACGCCAGTGATCTCATCACGGGTGCGATATGTGCTCCCTGGGTCTGACATGGAATGGCCATGATACCTGTATGTGTCCATTTCAAGGATCTGCATATAATCAAAAGAATCAATGAAACTCAAAGTAAACTAAAATCAGTAATATGCACAGAAACAAGTATCTCAATATATGTGTCCATTTCAAGAATTTGCATATGATCAAAAGAATCAATGAAACCATAAGTAAACTAAAATTAGTAATATGAACAGAAACAAGTATCTTAATAGATCTCCGAAGTATTAGACCCTTCACCCAATTCAGACTAAGGAACAGTAAGTGAGATAATAGTGAGACTTCTCTGATTAGATTTCTTCATACACAATGTTAGGACTTAGGACTGAATTAGTAAGGCATAGTTGCATCTCCTAGTTGTACCCTTCACATGATGATCCTCAATCAAAAGAGGACTTATTAAGAAATGAAAACCCTTGGATGCTACACAGTTTTGTAATAAGGAAACGACCTCTAATGCATTACTACAGTTAATCTTACTATTAACTGTTATTTACACCTATGGTATTAATATTAACATTTCTATGAAATTCCATTAAATTTTTTTTGGTATTGATATTGGTTGAAGATATAAAAGTTCCTTTTATGACGATGTTCTTTAACTATCAGTCTATCAATGATATCACTGGTATTGTAAGTGTGAACTTTGTTGCGCTCACACTACAAAAAGAATAAACCTAAAATGCCATATTTCGCGGTTGAATTTGAGAAAGTTTGACTTCAAAAAACAGAGAAGTACCAAGTGAAGAGTTACGAAATAAGCTGTGAAACATGAAAAGAAGTGGGAGGAAGTCAATTTCTAATGTTGAAAAGAAAAATGGAGTTCTATAATTGAAGAGAACAACATTCTCTATGCATGACAAGCGGGTAGTTTCCAACAATAAATGCTATCACAAAGTAGCAGTGATATGGAATGGCTAGAAAACCTTTTACACATAAATTTTTATATGTTTTTTGTAAATAAAAACCTTATTTACTTATATCGGAAGATGACAAATCAGCCAGCAATGGAAATGCTTTCCATCCAGCTCTAGCCTGTTAGAATATAAATATTAAAACCCTCATCCTTACCACAACTTCGAAGTTTTGGTCCATTGGTAGGGTCATTAATATGGTATCAGAGCAACCCAGGTTCGAATCTCACCGGCTGCGCTATTTAAATGCGGATTGAAAAAAAAAAATACCGCTGCGTATAGTCCAGGTCTTGGCCCAAAAAGATGGCCCTCAACCTGCGGGGGCGTGTTAGAATATAAATATTAAAACCCTCATCCTTACCACAACTTCGAAGTTTTGGTCCATTGGTAGGGTCATTAATATAGCCTTTATTTGTGCCTCATTGTTGACTGTAACTCCTTAAATCCTTATGGATACTATATTATACCATACGCCCATCTTCTACATGTTTTAAGGCAGTCTTTGAGAATTGGAAGAAAGTGAAGAAACCAACTTCTTGTTGGGATTATGCAAGCCGCTCTCTCATCAATAATTTCCTGAATCCCTAATTTGGCTCTAGGAGAGGATTGACATAAAACTGATATTATAAAATAAACTAGTCAAAACCTTTCATGGAGAATTGCACTTCTACATGAAATACATTTTGATAGAAAAAAGCTTAGACAACCACGATGACGATAACGATTTTCTCAAACAATTATTATGAACTCAATAGAATCAAAGTTCAACTCCTTACAATGTAACTTATAAACCACATTGCTCATTTCTGTGAAAAAAAAGTAAATTTATCAGCTATCAATTAGCAGTCAGAACAGTCAGACTTCTTAACTCACCTAAGGCAATTCTTAACTTCTTAGTAATAAGAAAGGGAAAAATAAAAAAAAGAGAGATATAAAGGATTAAGATCTCACGATGGGTCCATTTCTTAAAGCATGCTCTTTGGCAAACTTACATGCTTGCTTCACAGCAAGTGCATCCATCCCATCAACCTGTTATAAAAGAATAATAACACACATAAATTGAGAACATATAGTCTAGTTTAATCAATTATGATAAAAACATATACTTGAAACATATGGTAGAAGTTTGGGTTAGTTCTTAGCACTGTTAAAATAATAGCAGTACTAGCACATGATTGCTTAATGACATTCCATTATAATCAGTAGGTAACTGCTAAATTACATAATTAAAAGGAAAGCAGCCTGTGATCACATAAAGGTCATGAAATGCAAGAAATAACATGCTCCTATTCTGCAAAACTACACAAATTACTTTTTTTTGAAAGAAAAACTAGACAAATTACTGTCTGAAACAAACATGTAATAATTACTTCAATAAAACTTATACAAACAGCAATTTGCACATAATTCAGGGAAAACAGTTGCCACCAGTAATAAAAGTATCCATCCGAAAATAGGTCTATTTATCAGTTACGAACCATAAAGCATAATGTATATTCACTACATGTCAAAGTTTGGTTCGCCAAACGGAGTAGCATATATAATTTATGAGTTACAACAATGCCAGAGCTAGTCACAGTAACTGAAATAACAGAAATTGATATTTTGGAAGTAATCTATTTATTTTCTTTGGTTTGGTTGGAAATTATTAATGTACTAGATTTGCCCGTGGCCACGTGCCTACGGCACGTCTTCAGAACGATACAGCATATGAAAAGTCTTGTAAACAGTAAATCAATAATTATGTAGCTGAAGTTTGAATAATATGACAATAATTAGTTGTAAATAAAAGTTCTTGTTTCCATTAGTATATGATTAAAAATAATTATAAATTGGGGTATAAAAGTTCATGTTTCCATATATATATATATATATATATATATATATATATATATATAGAGAGAGAGAGAGAGAGAGAGAGAGAGAGAGAGAGAGAGAGATATATATATATAGATAGATAGATAGATAGATAGAGAGAGAGAGAGAGAGAGAGAGAGAGAGAGAGAATTAAATTAATAAATGAGTTGTTTTGGAGGGGAAATTTTCATTAGAGGAGTGAATATTGGGGTAGATTGTTAGGGGCACAGTAGCATAGGAGGACTTGGGAGGGTAGACATCAAATCAGTTTCCATGTTATACATCTTCTGGAATGTAAGAGGGATGAGGTCAAAGATTAAGAAAAGACTTATAGGGGATACAATCGCTAGGAGTAGACCGAGTATTTGTGCGTTGCAAGAAACTAGAATTGTTAATCCATCCGCTAACGACTTTCGCGATCTTAGGTATATAGGGGATTTCGAGTGGAGATTTAAGTCAGCTGTAGGGTATTCAGGAGGTATTGCAATTGGAGTGGATAACAATAGTTTTGAGATAGTGAACGAGTCGGTTGGGGTTTTTTCGATCACGGTGAGAATTAGGCACAGAAGTAACAACAAATTTCAAATGGTGACAGCGGTCTACGGTCCATACGAATCAAGTCTTAGGGATCAGTTGTGGAATAAATTAAGAGCCATTAGGAATTCATGGATGGGCCCTTGGGTAATTGGAGGTGATTTCAATATCACCAGATTCGGGTACGAACATAACGGTAAAGGCGCCAGTTGGGCTGATAGATGTGATTTTAACTTTTGCATTGAGGAGCTAGAGTTGCTGGAGTTATCAAGTACGGATAGGAGATTCACGTGGTCGAATATGCAGACGAACCCCATTCTTGCGAAGTTAGACAGAATTCTAGTTTCATCTGAATGGGAAGAGGATTTCCCAATGGCGTCTGTCAAAGCTCTCTCTCGATTGACATCAGATCATAGCCCCTTGGGATTAGATTGCGGGATTGGGTTCGATAAATCTCGGTATCAGTTCCGGTTCGAAAAGGCTTGGACACTTCATTCAGGTTTACGGTCGATCATTCAGGAATCCTGGAGTTCTGGGACGAGTAATGTGGGAGTGATAGGGATATGGGTCGAAAAAATCAGAAGGCTTCGTAGAGGTTGAAGGAATTGGGCATCTAAAGAATTTGGAGAAAAAAAAGACTGCTACAGAAGTTGCAAGTTAGAATTGAAGAGTTGGAATTATTGCAAGAGCAAGGTGACCTATCGGCTATTCTGGACGATGAACTCAGGTCAAGCAGGCAAGAAATTTACCAGATCAAACAGATGGAAGAAATGTATTGGAAGCAACGTTCTAGAATACAGTGGCTTAAAGAAGGGGATGCAAATGTAAAGTTCTTTCATAAGACAGCTAATGAGAGGAAGAGGCATAACAAAATCAAAGGGCTGAGTATTGATGGAGTTTGGACGGAGAACGAAGATTTAATAAGGAGGCATTTAGACGTTCAATTCAAAATTTTACTTGGAGGTTGAGCGGTGAATAGATGTACATTAAGTCCAGATATGTGGGAGTCCTTAAGATTAGACGGGAGCGTAGGTATCGAAGGAGTTTTCACCGAAGAGGAAGTTCGCGAAGCGATAAAGGATTTAGGTCAGGAGAAAGCTCCAGGTCCGGACGGATTTCCGTTGTTCTTTTATAGCATGTTCTGGGACATCATTAAGTTGGATTTCATGAATATCTTGAAAGATGTCTATGAAGGGACAACACCATTAGAGAGGCTTAACTATGCTAACATCATCCTAATTTCCAAGAAGAAAGAGGTCAAAACGATAGACGATCTAAGACCTATTAGCCTTATTAACGGGTCGTTCAAGATTATAACAAAAGTTTTTGCACGAAGACTAGCACCCCACTTAAATGATGTGGTGGGGGAGGAGCAGAGTGGATTCATCAAGGGGAGAGACATCATGGATTGCATTGCTTCGGCCCACGAAGTGGTGTATAGAGGATACAAAGATAAAACAGACGGGTTTGTCCTAAAGCTTGATTTTCAAAAAGCGTACGATTCGGTTGAATGGGATTTTGTGGATGAAGCTCTCATCTTGAAAGGGTTTGGATCGAAATGGCGACTCTGGATGCAAATGTGTTTAAAGGGCGGAAAATCAAACGTTCAGGCTAATGGACGGAGTGGCAAAGAAATTATGTGTCATAGAGGGCTACGTCAGGGCGATCCGCTGTCGTCACTTCTGTTTACCATTGTCGCTGACAGGTTAGCGGAAATGGTCAAAAGAGGGAGAGACGGAGGATCAATTGGAGGAATAGCGGTTAAAGGCATAACCGAGTCAATCTCCATTCTTCAATACGCGGACGATACTCTGATGTTTGGGAAAGCCACGGAGGAAGAAGCAACAGCTTTGGGGATTCTCATCAAATGCTTTCAAGCATGGTCAGGGATGAAGATCAACGCGGTCAAAAGTAGTGTCATTGCTATCTGCAAGGGGAGTGCAACCTCAATAGAGATTATTGGGTCTAAATTAGGGTGCGTAGTGGGTGCATTTCCAGTGACTTATTTGGGGTCGACATTGAGGCCGGGTTCGATGACTCGAGATGATTGAAATCATCTTATTGAAAAAATCGGTAAAAGATTGGCCGGATGGAAAGGCAAGTTTCTCTCTCTAGGTGGAAGATTGACGATGATTAACTCGGTGCTAAGTTGCATACCAATATATATGATGTCCATGTACGAGCTTCCGAAATGGGTCATTAGCAAAATTGATAGATTGAGGAAGAGATTCGTGTGGAAAGGCACGGGCGAGAATGGCAAGGGGATACACCTCATTCAATGGGGCAGGGTGTGTAAACGTAAGGAGTTCGGGGGCTTAGGGGTTTTAGATCTTAGAGCAATGAATATGGCTTTGCTGAGTAAGTGGTGGTGGAAGATGAGGAATAAGAAGAAACTATGGTGGAGTAAGTCATTTGATTCCTACAAGAAGAGGAAAAAAGTCAAATTTGGGGGAGTAATAGGGAGAGGGAAAGGTTCTCCCATTTGGAAGGGTTTAGCGAAAGTGGGGACGATATATCACGACAATACCATTTGTAGGATCGTCAATGGAAAGAAAACAAGATTTTGGAAAGATAAATGGCGTGGTAGCAACACTCTTATCAACCTCTTTCCGAAAGCAGCGGCAGCAGCATTAAACATAAACTCCCTGGTAGCAGACGTTTGGCAAAACAAAACGTTGACCATAAACGTTCATGGTAATTTAAATCAGGAAACGTTGGAACATTTGCGAAACCTGAATTGTTTCATTAGGACAGAGGGAATTTACACAAATAGACTGAAGATGAAAGAGTGTGGAATCTAAACTCAAGTGCGACATTCACGGTTAGGTCCATGTATAAGTGGTTGAATGACGGGGGTCTAAGGAATAACAAATGTGACATCATCTGGGGTATACCGGTTCCTCTTAAAGTCAAAGTGTTTCTGTGGCTGGTAAAGAACGATGCAATTCTACGTAAGATCAATCTTAAGAAAAGAAGCTTGATTAGCAACACTATCTGCGAGAGGTGCGAGCGCGAAGTTGAGGACACAAACCACTTGTTGTTCCTTTGTCCTAGAGCGAGTAGTATATGGAAATCAGTGGTTTTGGGTTTTGGTAGTACATAGTGTCCTAGGTCATCCTCAGATGTGTGAGGAGTCTTCAGAAATAATTTGGGCAAGAAAGAGAATAGACAATTGTGGGATACAGCAGTAGCTGCAACCATGTGGGGGTTGTGGTTGGATCGTAATGAATTTTGCTTTCAAAAGATTAGTCATAGATACTCAGTCCTGCTGCATAAAATTTTCTCATTCGCTCACGATTGGAATGTTATCACAGGTGGAAAGAAAAGAGTACGTCTGGGAGATCAAGAGTGAAGCGCAGTTGGGGTTCAGGAGCACTAGCGGGTCGGCATAGTGGTCCTGCTTTTGTTGATGTCTGGTTTCGTTATGTGCAGATGTCTACTCTTTGATGTTCTTCTTTAGGTTATTTTGGGGCTATGTTATATGTAATATTATCTTCGATGTACTATGTTTCGTTAATTTATCATTAATGAAGCGATGACAATAGTCATCTTTTATCAAAAAAAAAAAAAATTGAATTTGAGTTTTAGGGGAAAACTTTTGGAGGGAAAATGTGTTTTGGGGGGAAACTTTTGGAAGAAAAATGTGTTTTGTGAGATTAGATCTGGGCCTTTGATTTTGGGGGAATTGAAGGAGAGCCACTGGATAGCTTTCTTTGTGTTTTATTATATAGACTAGATTTGCCCGCCACGTGCCTATGGCACATCTTCATAACGATACAACATATGAAAAGCCTTATAACAGTAAATCAACAACTATGTAGCTGAAGTTTGAATAATATGACAATAATTAGTTGTAAATAAAAGTAAAATGTTTTAATTAGTATATGGTGAAAAATAATTATAAATTGAGGTATAAAAGTTCATGTTTATATATATATATATATATATATATATATATATATAGAGAGAGAGAGAGAGAGAGAGAGAGAGAGAGAGAGAGAGAGAGAGAAATAATTGTTAAAAATCAATTAATGTGAATGTCTCTCCATTATCCCATTTTCTCCACTAACCCCATGATCTCCATGTTCTCCACTCACCATTTACTCCATGTTTGTCCTTTCAACTTCTTTTGTAAGCCTATAAATAGGCCTTTAGATGAATCATTTGGATGGACTTGGAGAAATCATTTGAATACAAATTATACCTTATTCTCTTGTCTCTTTTACTTTCTAGCATTGTCTCCATTATTTTCACAACACGTTATCAGCACAAGGCTCTACTTCAACTATTCGAGCTCAGCTTGAAGTTTATAGACACTGAACAGTTTCAAAGGCTACGGGATTTGAAGCAACTTGGTAAGGCTCATTGATTTTATTATGTTACCTTTTATTTTAGAACATGGAGTCACCCCAGTTTTTTCAAACTTGTAAGCTATGCAAATAAATATTTCTAATTTTCTTAGATATGTGTCAATTGCTTGATAGATGCCAGTATTAAAAACGAAATGTTTGTGAAGCAAAGGATTTTCTAATAGTAGAGGAGGGAAATTTCCTTCAAAAAAATAAAATAAAAATAAAAAAGGGAAATGTAAAAGCATGTTTCGATTGACTTTCTAATAAGGCATGAAATCTGATAATCGTTGATTGACAAACTGATTCTAAGTAGGCTTGCCAACCAAACCAGACAAATAAAGAACTTTCAGTACAAATTTTTGGCAAAGTAGCATGTTCGGAAGCTCCCTCGTAAGTGAGTTTACGCTCATGCATTGCAATCAACTAGCAACTTTCTAAAATTCTTGTCTGCAAAATACTAAAGACTGTAGATCTAATTTGGGGATGACGCGAAAGAATGAGCAAACCTGATCAATCTTCCTAAAATAGTCCATGTAGATTTGATAAAAGGAAATCACATAGAAATACAGATTCTTTTTCCTTATGGTATTGTTGTGGCTTCCATATTATTATGGAAACACCTTGGAGGAAGAAACAAAGTCTTGGTGGTGTCACTGCACTAGGCTGTAGAATTTATTTTATGTTCTTTTATTTGTGATCCAATTTTCATTTGAATAATAATCTCCTTGAGCAACTACATGACTGACCTTCGAAGCTTCAGTAAATTATTGTGTCTCATTCAATCACAATTTCCACCTTCAATCTGTTTAGTTTGTAGATGCATGAGCCTGGGTGTTTTACCATATAAGTTACTCATGCTCTTGCTTTGCTTTGTACACTCCACTAATTCTAGCAGTCCATCATAAGATTAAGAGACATAAATGACGATATCAATTTCAGAATTGCAATGGATGTGATTGTGAAACGCTACTTTTTTTCTTTATTCGAGATTATGAATATGTATCAATCCAAGATCCAAGTTAGGGATATATGTCTTGCAGAGAGTGCTACTACACACACCATTCTTAAAGATAAGAATTATTTTTCTAATCTGAGAAATGATCAAGCACATGTCAATATCATATCAGGCTGTGCAAAAATAATTGAAGGCTCCGGAAGAGCAAATTTTATAATGCCAGAAGGCACAAAATTCATAATTGAAAAAGCATTATTTTTGCCTAAGTCTCAAAGAAACTTATTAAGTTTTAAAGATATTCATCTAAATGGATATCATATTGAGACTATGAATGAAAGAGGTAATGAATATCTTTGTATTACCTCAACTATGATGGGCAAAAGGTGTGTGTTAGAAAAATTACCAGCTTTCTCATCTGCATTGTATTATACAACTATAAGAATGGTTGAATCATATAATACAGTAAATATGAAGTTTACTGATACTGTAACTGTAAGCCAGAAGTTTACAGATATATTTAAGGTTTGGCATGATCGGTTAGGTCATCCCGGTTCAACGATGATGTGGAAAATTATCGAGAAATCATGTGATCATTCATTGAAAAACCAGAAGATTTTTCAATCCCATGAATTTTCTTGTGTTGTTTGTTCCAAAGGAAAGTTAATTATAAGGCTCTCACCAGCCAAAATAAAGAACGAATCACTATCATTTTTAGAATGAATTCATGGTGATATATGTGGTCCGATTCATCCCCCGTGTGGACCGTTTCGATATTTTATGATTCTAATTGACGCATCAACGCGATGGTCACATGTGTGTTTATTATCTTCTCGTAATTTGGCTTTTGCAAGATTACTTGCACAAATAATTCGGTTGCGGGCACATTTTCCTGATTATCCAATAAAGACAATTCGTCTTGATAATGCTGGTGAATTTACATCCCAATCTTTTATAAATTATTGTATGTCAATTGGGATAAAAGTGGAACATCCAGTAGCCTATGTTCACACTCAAAATAATTTGGCAGAATCATTTATAAAACGGATCCAATGGATTGCTAGACCAATGCTTATGAAATCAAATCTCCCCGTTTGGGTCCGGGGACATGCTATTTTACATGCAGCACAACTTATATGCATCCGGCCAACCAGTTATAATGATAATTCTCCCTTAAAATTGGTTCATGGTCAGGAACCAAATATTTCCCATTTATGAATTTTCGGATGTGTGGTATATGTCCCAATTAATCCACCACAACACACAAAAATGGGACCTCAAAGGAGGACGGAAATATATGTTGGGTATGAATCTCCATCTATAATCAAGTATATTGAACCGACGACTGGAGATTTGTTTACTGCAAGGTTTGCAGATTGTCACTTTGATGAATCACTATTCCCAACATTAGAGGGAGATAATAAACAATTGGAAAAAGAGATTTCATGGAATGAATTATCATTGAAAAGCTTAGATCCTCGAACAAAAGAAAGTGAATTAGAAGTTTAAAGGATAATTCATTTGCAAGGTAATGCAAATCAATTGCCAGACGCATTTACTGACCACAAAAAAGTAACAAAATCTCATATTCCAGCTGTAAATGCTCCTGTCAAAATTGATGTCCCTGAAGGACAACCTATAATTGCTTGTGAGTCTAAGGCACGCTTGAAGCGTGATAGACCACTTGGTTCCAAAGATAAACATCCTCGAAAAAGAAAAGAAGCAAATAACCATGATTATCAAATCGAGGATGTCTCTCCAGAAGAGACTATTGACATAGTTAATAATGAAGAGAATCAGGTACCTGAAATTAATGAAAATGAAGAGATCTCGATTAACTATGTCATCACGGGAAGAATATGGGACCGGAATAATATAATTGTCGATAATATTTTTGTATATAATATAGCGCGTGATATCATAAATGAAAATGAGGATCATGAACCTACCTCTGTGGAAGAGTGTAGAAATAGAAATGATTGGCCAAAATGGAAAGAGGCAATTAAGTCTGAATTAGACTCGTTTGAAGAACGAGGAGTTTTTGGACCTGTAGTCCGAACACTAAAAGAGATCAAACCAGTAGGTTATAAATGGGCATTTGTACGAAAAAGAAATGAACATAATGAGATTACTAGATATAAAGCACGGCTTGTCGCACAAGGTTTTGCCCAGATGCATGGTGTTGATTATGAAGAGACATATTCTTCTGTGGTGGATGCAATAACATTTCGATACTTGATATGTCTGGCAGTGCATGAAAGACTTAAAATGCGCCTCATGGATGTGGTCACGGCCTATTTGTATGGTTCGTTAGACCATGATATATATATATATGAAAATCCCTGAAGGATTTAAAGTGCCAGAAGCACATAGTGATAATTCTCGGGAAATTTACTCAGTTAAGATAAACAAAGCGTTATATGGATTGAAACAATCAGGACGGATGTGGTATAACCGTCTGAGTGAATTTTTAATAAAAGAGGGTTATAATAATGATCTTATATGCCCATGTGTGTTTATTAAAGGTTTAGGATCAAAATTTATTATAATTGTTGTTTATGTTGATAATTTAAATATCATCGGAACTCCTGAAGAGTTATTACAAGCCGTGCAATGTTTAAAGAGAGAATTTGAAATGAAAGACTAATGTTAATAAAGATGTGTTTAGACCTCGTGAGGAACATGAAGAACTAATTGGTCCTGAAGTACCATATCTTAGTGCCATTGAAGCATTGATGTATCTTGCTAACAATACACGTCCTGATATATCTTTTGCGGTAAATTTATTGGCAAGATATAGTTCCTCACCAACTCGAAGACATTGGAATGGTGTGAAACATATATTTAGATATCTTTGAGGGACCATGGATATGGGCTTGTATTATTCTAACCTGTCCAAATCAGATTTAATTGGGCATGCAGATGCAGAATATTTATCTGATCCACATAAAGCCCGATCTCAATCAGGATATGTGTTCACCTGCGGAGGAACAGCAATTTCATGGCATTCTACAAAGCAAACACTAGTAGCAACTTCAATTAATCATGCAGAAATATTGGCAATCCACGAGGCAAGTCATGAATGTGTTTGGTTGAGGTCGATATCTCAATATATCAGGGGAACGTGTGGCCTTTCAGTCGATAAAGATATCCCCACAACCTTATTTGAAGATAATACAGCATGCATAGCTCAGCTAAAGGATGGCTACATCAAAGGTGATAAAATGAAGCATATCTCACCAAAGTTCTTCTTCACTCATGATCTTCAACAAAAGGGTGAAATAAGTGTTCAACAGATAAAGTCAAGTGAGAATCCAGAAGATTTGTTCACTAAGGCTCTACCCATGACAATATTTGAAAGATGGTAAACATGATTAGGATGTGTCGTTTGAAAGATCTAAAAGGATGATCTTTTCAGGGGGAGAAAAGATATGCACTGCACTCTTTTTCCCTTCACCAAGTTTTGTCCCATTGGGTTTTCTTGGTAAGATTTTTAATAAGGCAGTATCGAGGCATATTCTTATCCACAATTACGAGACATTCAAGGGGGGGTGTTAAAAATCAATTAATGCGAATGTCTCTCCATTATCCCATTTTCTCCACTAACCCCATGATCTCCATGTTCTCCACTCACCATTTACTCCATGTTTGTCCTTTCAACTTCTTTTGTAAGCCTATAAATAGGCCTTTAGATGAATCACTTGGATGGACTTGAAGAAATCATTTGAATACAAATTATACCTTATTCTTGTCTCTTTTACATTCTAGCATCGTCTCCATTATTTTCACAACAATAATTAAATAAATCAATGAGTTGTTTTGGGGGGGGGATTTCAATTTGAGTTTTGGGAGAAATTTTTTGGGAGGAAAATGTGTTTTATGAGGTTAGATCTGGGCCTTTGATTTTGGAGGGATTGCAAGAGAGCCACTTGATAGCTTTCTTTGTGTTTTATTATATAGATTTTGCATAATTCCACACATTTCATTTTGAGGCATGATCTAATCTATATAAACGTCTATGACTAGAATACACATCCCAAAGTAGGAAAAAATTGACAGGCGGAACTTAAAATACATTCAAGATCCTCAAGATGAGATCCGAGTGATTTTATTGCATCCAGAAAAGATACAGTCAACTCAATATACATGGTACCTACCTATATTAAGTTTTGGAACTTAAAGATGCAGAACATGTACAAACTAGCCACGTTATTCGCAATGTCATTCTTATAGTAGACCTTTGTATTAAGGATCCTAACAATAATCAGTTGAAGGAATGCAAACAACCCCTCCTTATCTCTGCATGAGTGCTAAATCTGTTGCAACAACATCTGTTGCAACAAAATTCTCTTGTAAGCCCCAAGCCTAAATGCTTTAAATACCTATGTAATCAATGAGAAAGAGTGGAATAAAATCATCTTCTATCTTTATCTTGGTATCAGAGCATTCGTTTCTTCACGATCTCGTTCCAAACTCTCTCCCTCCCACCCCCACAACCTCCATCCAACCCTCATGGCAACTCTTAACATCCAAAACATTGCCCATTTCATTCACATTAAGCTCACCAGAGAAAATCATCTTCTCTGAAAATCACTCTTCACTCCCATCCTCCAGAACTATAGCCTTCAAGGCTACGTTGATGGTACCAAACTTTGCCCACCCAAGTTCCCCGTTAATTCTGACGGAACCACAGCCACCACACCAAATCCTTCTCTCACATATTGGGTTAAGCAAGACCAGATGCTTCTAATCTGGCTCAATGCTACCATTTTTGAAGATCTGCCGCCATATGTTGTCGGTTGCAAAACATCCAAGGATGTATGGGGAATCTTGGAGCGTTGTTTCGCGATGACGTCTAGATCCCATATCATCCAACTGAAGATGCATCTTCAGAATGTGCAGAAAGGAACCAAAACCATTGCTGAGTTCCTAAAAGCGATCAAAGAAATATCTGATGCACTGGAAGCTGCTGGTTCTCCAATTACCGATGAAGACCTGGTGGTTTATATTCTACACGTACGGTTTTCCTGCTGAATACGATGGATTCTCTACATCGATCTGTGTTCAAGAAGACACCATCACAGTCGAAGAGCTTCATGATCTTGTTATTGGCGAGGAGCTATCGGTTACGGAGCGCACTCGCATTCAGGCCTCTCCAGATTCATCCACTCATGCACCGACTTCTGTTATCCACACCAACAATAATGGAGTCAGGCCCTTCTATGTGGACCCTAACTACAGGGGTAAGCTTTGTAATTACATTCCTAATTATAATCCAAAGACTCATGGTGTCAAGTCTCGTTCATCCAACTCCACTTCTCCGGCAACAACACCATCCACCATTACTCGCCCAACATGCCAGATCTGCAATACTCAATGACACATTGCACCTAACTGCTATCAAAGAATGAACCCTGCATATCTAGTCACCCAACCTCCTCAATGCCTAGCTGCTATGGTAGAACACTCTTCATCTCCTCCACTTGATTGGATTGCAGGTAGTGGAGCAACCAATCATCTAACAGGCGATCTCTTGAACCTCTCAATGCACTCAGAATACCAAGGTGAATCCTCAGTTGTCACTGCAAATGGATCTCAACTACCTGTGAATAATATTGGTACCACATTGCTACAAACACCCCAACATACTTTCTATCTTAAAGATGTCATGCATTCTCCATCTCTTAATTATAACTTAGTCTCTGTAAATCATTTTGTCTCTGATCATGATTGCTCTCTAACCTTTACATCAACCAATTTCTTTGCCAAGGACAATCGCACTGGGAAAATTCTTTTTTTAGGCACCGAATAAACATGGCCTCTACATCCTTCCAAACTCGTCCTCTTTTTCAACCCCGATATCACTCCGTACTCATGATCCAGGCACTACACTTTGGCATCGCAGATTAGGTCATCCATTTACTTTGGTTCTTCGTCGCATTATCACCAGAGCTTTTCCCAAGTCGTCTTCATATAACACCATCCTCTTCATGTCAGGCTTGCAACTTAGAAAAAAGTCACAAAATTCTATTTAATCTTTCTACGTCCAGGTCTCTTGTTCCTTTAGAATTATTGCATTAAGATGTTTGGGGACCTTTCCCTGTAGTTTCTAATTCTGGTTTTTGATTTTATGTTCTCTTTGTAGATGACTACTCCCGATTCTCATGGATATTTCCTTTATATAATAAATCTGATATTTATCAAATTTTTGTTAACTTTAAATTGCAAGTTGAGAACAGGTTCAATACCAAAATTAAAACTCTCTGGTCAGACGGAGAGGGAGAATATTGCAGCACCAAGTTTGAGAACTTTCTTCAACAACATGGAATTGCCCATCCGTATTCTTACCCGCACATACCAGAGCAAAATGGCATCTCAAAATGCAAGCATAGGCATTTGGTTGACATGAGTAGGACGATGTTATCTCACTCAGGCGTACCCTTTTCCTTTTGGGTCGAAGCATTCTTGACGGCAGACTATACTATTAACCGGCTTCCTTCACCAATATTACAAAATGCCACTCCATACACTCTTCTATTTGGGAAGCCACCATCAATTGAACACTTACGGGTGTTTGGCTCATGCTGCTATCCCTGGATAAGACCTTACAGCAAACACAAAGTTGACCACAGGAGTCGCAAATGTAGATTGTTAGGATACTTTGATTCTTACAAAGGGTATCGTTGCTTTGAAATAGCCACATCCAAAGTTCTACTCTCCAGGCACATAGTGTTTGATGAAGATTATTTTTCATATCTTGGCAAACCATCTACACCACCAGCTACTCCCACTCCATCAGTCATCATGGTTCCTTCTTTACCTGTTTGTCACCGTATCCCATCACAACAACAACAAGACCATCAAACAAATTCGGATATAGCATTGAACATATTTCTCCCTCTACCTCCCACAATCTACAAATATCTCCAGAAACAATACCACCTCCATAATCCACTCTACCATCTTCACCTTCATTACCTACAACACCACCACCTCTGCCTCCACCGCCGCCACCACCACCACCACCACCACCACGACCATCATCTTCCACAAACAATATCCATCCAATGACAACCAGATCCAAAGAGGGCATCTTCAAACCTAAGGTGTACCTAGCCACCAAACATCCCCTCTCCCTCTCTTCTATTTCCAACTCTCTACCATCGATACCAGAGTGTTATTCTCAGGAAATCAAAGATCCTAAATGGCGCAATGCTATGGTCACCGAACTCAATGCATTAATGTAAGCTAACACCTGCAAGTTGGTAACCCCTTGTCCTACACATCGACCAATTGGCTGCAAGTGGATCTTTAGAATCAAACAACACAAAGATGAGACTATTGATCGATTCAAAGCTCACCTCGTTGCCAAGGGCTTTCTCCAACAACTAGGCATTGATTATGGAGACATATTCAGTCCGGTTGCAACGGCCGCAACAATCCGTTTACTTCTCTCAATTGCGGTCACCTATAACTGGCCGCTCAGACAGATGGACATCAACAATGCCTTTCTTCATGAAAATTTAGAGGAGAAGGTCTTTTTGGTTTAGCTGTCGGGGTTCCAGGATCTCCACTTTCCCAATCATGTATGTCTTCTACAACGTTCAATCTATGGCCTTAAACAAGCACCGAGAGCTTGGTATCAATGTCTCTCCACTACTTTGCTCGACATGGGCTTTCTCATCTCCCCAAGTGATGCATCTCTTTTTGTTCGACATTCTAATGGATCCATCACAGTGCTTCTACTGTATGTTGATGATATCTTAATCACAGGCTCCTCTTTGGATGTGTGCTCCACTCTCATTCAAGATCTAAGCAAAGTGTTTCCTCTCAAAGATCTTGGCACTGCTAATTATTTTCTTGGCTTGGAACTCACCAGGAACTCCACTGGTATGATAATCTCCCAAATCAAATACATTACAGACCTCCTACACAAATCTCATATGGACGGCGCAAAGCCTTGCAGAACTCCAATAGCAACCGATCAAAAACTTGATCCAAGTTCTGGTGATCCCCTTACCGATGTCACTGAGTATCGTTCTTTTGTTGGTGCTCTCCAGTATCTCACTTGGTCATGACCCGACATCACCTTCGCAGTCAATCAGGTGTGCCAGTTCCTGCGAAACCCTTGCACCCCTCACCTGGCAGCTGTCAAAAGGATCATTCGGAATTTAAAGGGTACAATCACAAGTGGTCTCCACTACAAACAGGGATGCCTTGACATCCATGGCTACTCTAATGCCATTTGGGCAGGGTCACCCTATGACCGTCGTTCCACCACTGGCTACTGCATATATCTGGGTTCCAATCCCATTTCATGGAGTGCTAAGAAGCAAGTCACTGTAGCCAGGAGTTCCACAGAGGCCGAGTACAGGTCATTAGCACACACGGCCACCGAAATCAGCTGGTTGTTGTTTCTTTTTTGAGATCTGCATATTCCGGTTCTTTCCACACCGACAATTCACTGTGATAACTTAAGTGCTATAGCCTTGGCCTCCAATCCTGTCTTCTATGCAAGAACGAAACATGTGGAGGTAGATTATCACTTTATTCGCGAACTCATTCTTTATCGACGAATTCAGATACGCTATCTCTGTAGCACTGACCAAATCGCTTATATATTCACAAAGGGACTATCGACAAATCGGTTCTCCTCGCTGGCTCTCAAGCTTCAAGTAGCTCAGCCAACATTGAGCTTGAAGGGGTGTATTAAAGATCCTAACAATAATCAGTTGAAGGAATGCTAACAACCCCTCCTTATCTTGCATGATTGCTAAATCTGTTGCAACAACTCCTGTTGCAACAACATTCTCTTGTAAGTGACAAGCCTAAATGCTATAAATACCTACGTAATCAATAAGAAAGAGTGGAATAAAAATCATCTTCTATCTTTTATCTCTCTGCACACTAATTTATAGATGCAAGGTAATAAGGCATGGACACTTCCATGATCCCATGTATTGCCGATCTAAGAAATCCCAAGCCAAACACTCCTCTGTACAGAATACAAAATTTGAAACTCCATAAATACCCTCTCCTAGAAAGCTACACTCAACAAATTTCCACAGCCTACTTCAACAAATGTAAGTATCATCTACTAATCAATTTTACAATGCTTGCGAAGAAATATACCAGACCTCTACCATATCCATTGAGTTTAGTCCGCTCTCTCTCTCTCTCTCTCACCACATATGCAACAGAAACACTATCATCATAATGGTAACTAACAATAATAAAATAAATGCGCAATAAAGCCAAAAGAAAGGAAGAAAGAAAGAAAAATAGATAGATAGATCATAGAAGGAAATATAAAGTACTGAAAATTGTGACCTTTAAACCAGGAACATAGTCTCCACGCTTGTGATAGGCTGTGTTCTTTGTCGATCTCCATCCTGCTGTCCCCATTCCATCTATTTAACAAAAAGAAACATCAACAACACAATCCAAAGCCAAAGCAACATAATTAACGAATTATCAGTAACAACAATCACCACTTACACTGATTATTCTCACAAACCAGAATCACGGGTAAATCCCACAGTGCTGCTATATTCATCGCCTCAAACAGCTGCCCCTGATTCGCTGCCCCATCCCCATACATCGTAAAAGTCACAGCCCCATCCTTCATATACTTCTGCCCCAATGCAATCCCACATCCCAACGGTATCTGAGCCCCGACAATCCCATGCCCACCATAAAAATTTGCATCCTTTTTATAAAAATGCATTGACCCTCCCTTTCCTCCCGAGCAACCATCCCGCCTTCCCATCAGCTCAGCAAAGCACTCAACAAGGGACCCACCACGACTGATAAAGATGCAATGGTCCCGGTATGCAGTGATAATGGAATCTTTCTTCGTGATCGCAGATTCCAACCCAACAGAGACGGCCTCCTGACCATCGTACAGGTGGCAGAAGCCACGGATGAGTTTGGATTTATAGAGAGAATCGGCAGTGAGTTCCATACGACGCATCAGAGTCAAGGATCGGAAAAAGGAGACAAGTTCATAAGAAGAGGTGGAGACAGAGGTACTTGGTAGGTCGCAGTTGTGGGCGATGAATGGAAAAGAGGTTTCAATTGTAATGGTTGGTCGGTCAATAGAAGGAGAAGAGTATGGGCGAAATAAGCGAAGGAGAGTGGAGGGAGGGGAGGGGATTCGGCGGAGAGTGAAGGCCATGGTTTTTGGGTTGTTGTCTACGAGTTTGGAGCTGGGAAGTAATAGATGGAATTTTTAAATGATGAGAGGCGGTGGTGATTTGGCGGGTAGGGGGTTTTGTTTATGTTATCAGTTAAGAGAAAGGTGATGTGTGTTGGTGTGATTTGAATGGCTGAAGGAAAGAAGGTTTTAATGTGGCTTATTTTTTTTGCACAAAGTTGAAGACGTGTGTGTAACCTTTGTGACTGTATGAGTATAAGCATCTTACCATGACAATGACAGTTTGGGCTTGTGTACAGTAAGAGATCTTCTCATTGTCCATGATTCTCCATAGGTTAAATATATCTGGATACTGTAAACAAAAACCTATCTAACTTAGTTTGATGAAAATGAAATTAGTGTAATTAGCATAATCAGCCAAAACAATCTAAATATTCAATATAAAGACATTCTATTAACATGGATTTGCCAAATTCAACTTGCTCTCACATTTATTGCAACTAATGTTGCGACACTTGCAACCATCGAAATTGACCACCTCTGTTAGTAATCTCCACGGCACAAGTGATACCTATTACTGTCAGCGTCAGCTAGCGGTGGCAGCAACCACCTTCTCCTCATTCTTCCACTTCTAACAGTAATTATTGCTACAAGCAAATGGTTGCAACTGCAATCGTTGGAATAGTAGTTCATGGAATTCAACTTGCATATGCAACAATTGGATTATAGCTGTGATCGCTACCAACAAAACAAACCCCCCTTAGCATGCAGTATCACAAATAATATTTACATAAATCTCGAAAATCACTCTCCTAAATATTCCTACCAAGAGGAAGAAACTAAGGACAGTGACAGATAATTAAAATGGAAGAGAGGAGAAATAAGTTACAACAATACCTCTATATCTTGCCTCCCACCAAACATGATCACGTTAACAGGTAAATCAAAAACATCAGGTAGAAGGCTTTCCTGAAATATGAACAGATGTTATCAGATACATCCAATAAAAAGAGAGAAGGATACTAAAGACAGCAAAAGATGATTAAAATGGACGAAGGAACCAATACATCTAACCAACTAACATGTAGGCGAAAAATAGATTCCAACAAGTACAACGGCCCACCACAGACTCATAGAATGTACTACAGCTATTTGGGTACCTCTTGATCTTAGACAATTACTATTAAACACTACTCATGCTCTCCCACCACCGATATGGAACTTTATGCACTCGTATCTACACTTACACGTGCAAGAATCACCTCGTCCAACAGCCAATAATTCATCCGTGGGCCCCCAACTCAAATTATAACCAGCCACCACATTATCAAATCATGGCCCAACTCTATACAACCAAGCCCATAAACCACACTATAGGCCCACTCTAATTATTTATATTATTATTATTATATATATATATATATTCTTAAGATACAGGGTATTACATAAACCTTTTATTCACTGTCTGTACTTAACAAAATAGAACTTGACAGATTTTGTAGGGTCCATTCCCTACGTCCGACAAGAGAATCTACCGTTAACCTTCTGTTCTTATCACAGCACTGCAGGAATTAACAGACGAGACTACGCATCCCGTGTTCACAGACAAGTGGGAAGGCACCGCACGTGTCCCCTTGACAGGCGAGTACAACCACCGGATTAGTGCCTGTCATAATAGTACATAATGACGGTTTTAAATCTATAAGATAATATTATCGAGTTCACCAATTCCATTCTGATTTTAGTTATAACAACTGACCATCTATTATTCGTAAGTAATTAGTGAAAAGCTAGTCAAATATTTGCTAGTTATTTATCCTAATCTCTTCATATTATCCCAAGTGGAATCCAACTCAGCTTCCAATCCAGACTTGAGAGTTGGCCCCATCCACCCAACAAAACCAATGTCATCGGCGACTTGAACTTCATCGATCGCCTTCGCCTCTAGCTTGAACCTTGACCATGTCTCCGGCCCGCGATCAATCCTTCTGTAGTTAATAATTTGATGGCTCACGAGAAATGTCTTATCCAAGCACTTGGATTGATAGTAGACATTTATAAAGTTTTCAATCCTTCCACAGTGATAAGGTTACTAATAACCAATCGTCAATTGGATTGATAGTCCTAGGGTGATAACCATTGCCCTAAACAATCAACAAGCTAATTTACATAGCCATTAACATCTCAATATAGTAGACATTTATAAGTCCAATTCAAAACATGCTCAATTCATGATTCATATGCTAACTAACCACTTTCTAACTTCATTGTATAACTTTAATATGAAAATAACTTACATATACCCAATAAGTAAGCTATCCATCCAATCTACAGCTGGTGCTAGTTGCAAAAATTACAATCACCTACGTAATGAAATTACATGTTTTTAGATTCTACAGAAAGGTCTTTGAATCTACTTTACTTGTTGAAAACTTTCTCAAAATAAGTCATTTTAGTGATGAAAATGACCTCGCACTGATATGTAATGTCAACCAGTGTATACTTCAAACTCAGTTAAAAATAACTATGATCTCAAAATCTCATGAAATTTAGTATGCATGATTAAGATACATATAGAAAGTACATATCCAAAATTTAGCTCAAAACTCCAAGTACACAGAGAGTTATGATATTTTGGGTCACGCCCCGCTTCCCAAAAATACGGAATGCAAGCACGTAACATTGGCCCAGCGAATGACTTGTGTCATTCAAGAACTGTTATCGATTCAACTCTACAATATAAACAAGAAGTAATACAACCACGCATGCATTAAAAGAGTAATCACATGAATAATAATACTTGGAATTTAAGCATAAAATAACCAACATAAAAATAATCCAACATCTGGAATTAACAAACAATATTCGGGCCAAAGCCCACAATACAACAATGTTCAATTATTAAAGTTAAAAAAAGAAGGAAACAATAATTATTTAAACGGTGCAGCAACCCAAGTCTTTCATCATTGTTGTTCTCCTAGTCCATCAGGCAATTCTCCCTGAATACCTATAAGCTGCTCATCTAAATGAGAGAAAAAATGTCCTTAGAGCAAGTCGTGGAAAGCAAGTAGAGAAGCAGAGGAACAATGACAATAACGGTATAACGATGAATTTCAATGAACAATGAAATCAATAGTATCGAACAGTGACAAAGCAATAATAGTACCATGTGCAATAACGATGATTTATAATGATAACAATAAACAATAACAATAATGGTAAACAATAAAGATAACACTGTTCAATGACGATAACAAAATACAATGACAATGCGACTTAAGTCTATTATTCATTTTTAATCCTAACTAATGCACGTACTACTGCATCCCATACTACAGGTTCCATGCATACAATCAATTTCGTTTAGACTAAGGCGGTAGATTCTATAGGTCATGTACTCGGCACAATATAATATCTCAATAATAATCACTGGCTATTGAGCAATTTCTTGCACAATAATGATAACATTGGCCATTTGCAAATTCTTGCATAATGACGATAACACTGGCCACTTGCAAATTCTTGCAAGATGACGATAACACTGGCCATTTGCAATTTCTTGCAAGATGACGATAACACTGACCATTTGAAATTTCTTGCGACGATAATTTAGGACGAGGCCCACATTCCCGAGTACAGTCACTATATTATCAACTACCATAGTCAACCCTTAACCCCGGCTTGATTAACATTCTTTTATTTAATTAACATACGATAATGCGGTTAAATAGAGACGCTAGAAAGATGACAACACAACCCTAAGATCTTGCAATATACTCTATATAATTAAATACACCAAATTCAACATTATAGATTCAATTATTTATTATTAAACATGGAAACCCAATTCTGGACAGCAGTAGGTTGCTGTACCAAAATCAGAATTCTCATTGCTACAGGATAGCAAATGTGGATCCATAAGAAGGTCTAGAAATTAGAATCCTACCCGGTTCCAACGCATATAAGTAAGGTACATAAAAGTTGTGGCATCAGGTGTCAAAACAGCAAACTACACAGAATTTGTGTTCAGTCAGAACTTGTAAAATTGTGTTTATACATATGAAACAGGACTAAAACTTCATTAATTAATTCCAGGAAAATTAGGAAATCTTCTCTAGTGTGTCTAGTATCAGCATACAAAATATTAAGTCATTATCTTACAGGTAGCATGGTTAAATTAATTTTGAATCAGAGTATGGCAGCAGTTTTTAGAATCTGGAATTGTACGACACAACAGCAGTAAAACTGCGATATCTCACAAACCGTAACTTGGAATTCAATTCCGTCAAAAGGGTAGTACACTAGACATCTGGGGCTACATTTCATATTCAGGAAGTTATTGATTTTGGTGACATTATCTAGGTCGAAACAGCATGGTAATGTTCAGGTTGGCAGTAAATTTCAGGGTTTGAATATATTTTTTATGCATAAAAAGATTAGAATGTTATGAACGATGAGTTAGGGGTCGACAATATAAATCACAGCAAGTTAAATCTATGTGAGCATGGTATTAAGATGTATAATGTCCATAATCTTACCAATCACAATCAACTAACACACTAACATCAACCATATAAGCCATCAACACTAGTATGCAATCTACAATTATTGTGAGATGTCATGACATGAAATATAATAATAATTCTTATTCCTATATTCAATAATTAACTACATGTATGCATGTAAGATCTCTATACATTGGAGGCAAAAGATGGCACGAAGTCAAGACTACTACTTGGTTTTGCTCGTGTAAATTTGTAGCATCCCAATGATAGATAACAATAACAATATACGATAATTAATTTGGATCTACTTGCGGAATTCAATAAACATTTTTGAATATGATACAATAACTATTCGAGGGGAAATGACTTGCCTTTAGGACGACGTTAGAATAATCCGAATATGCGAAGAATAACGGGATCGGAATCCCGGCGATACGGTGACGAGCAAACGATCAGGATAATCACGATCAGGCATAGATCTCGATGATCAAGATGGTGATCAAGATGAAGATCAAGCGAATCCAACGGCTGAAATCGAATATAAAATATATAAGAATCAGAAGAGTACCAAAAGAGTAAATATATCATGACTGACAATTTGATGAATGAGAACAAAAAGTAGATCAAATGTTTAACTCACCAAGTTGAAGACGAACGAGATAATCGAGACGATCAAGGGCCAAGATCAAGTGTGATCGGTCGATCGGACGACTGAGATTGAAGATCAAGATCAGATCAGATCGGGAGGAGAATCGGGCGGCCAGGATCCAAACCATCAAGATCAAGATCACAATCATGATGGGGATCAGACAGCCAAGGATCCACTATGATCGAGACCCATGATCAAGCAGCAACCCACGGTGATTTGGCTCGTGGCAGCGTTGGGCAAAGCTGGCGGTGGGCAGGCGGCAGACGATGGTGCGGGAGAACGACGGACAGCAGACATCGCTGTTGTTCCGGTGCTACTGAACAGCGACAGCGACGCTGCGCTGGGATGAAGACGACAGGGGTACAGGGTGGCAGAAGGCAAAGAGGTGTGCATGGCGACGGCAGGGCGTCAGGCCGAGGGGCTACTTTATGGCGCCTGGTGGTCGGGTGGCGCTGCAAGCTGGCGTTGCCTCTGTCGTCAGCCGGAGACAGGTCCGTGGATGACGACGCTATGGCATCGCGATAAGGGGAGGGTGCGACAGTGTTAGTGTAGGTGCCCTAGAGGCAATACAATGATATTATGTAATCAGTATTATTGACATTATGTTCTATTTGATTATATTAATAATTTATTATGCTTCGTATTTACTGCGTTATAAATGTTAGCATGATAAATGTCCTTAGATTATTAATACGAACTATATGAACATGAGATTATATATAGTATAATAATCTTAAATGTCCCTAGTCGAGTATTATTATTATTAGGACAGTAATAATACATTGAGACTAGTATGTTGATTGATTGATGACCACCTCTCATGGGTCATTAGTATAGAGATACTAAAATCAATACATAGGTAAATGTAAGAGTACATTGTACTAGACAGACCCACTGTGAGATTCAACATGGAATAAATAAATAAGTGTCATAAGTAATCTCACTGTGATAATGGTGTAATGGTCCTCTGACCTGAAATCATTATATTTCTACATGAGAATTAATGTACTTTGATTCTATCAAAAGTTATCTTTAATCGGATAATGATAAAGATAGTATTGGGTTCATTATGAATCGTGTGAGAAATGTGAATGATCTAGATGGAATTTAACCCTCCTAATTTTAGGAGCGATATTATCGGCCTCTTGTTTGAGTGAGACTATGAAATGCATGGCCATGCTCAAATATTGATTTGTTTGAATAGTCTACTCATCGATCAAGAAAATAAAGATTAAATTATTAAGAGGATGACACGAACCATGCCTCTAGTTTAATCTATAATATCAAGGTTAAAAGGATTATATTACACGGAGACATTAGTCACGAAAGGTTTAATTGAATCACCAATTATTATTATTACTTGGGTAGCAATGATATATTACTAGATGCCGCTCATTGTTTATAATTTTATTGTTAGATAATAAAATTATTGCCAACGTAATAATAACCTAAAGGGTCACACACTTAGAACGTTTAAAAGGAGTTTTAATTTAAATTCGGAATTTAAATTAAATGATTACAAATTCGAAATTAGTTATTTAATTGAGTTGGACTTGATTAATTAAAGTATAATTCGAATTTAACTCATTAAACCAAATCAGTTATCATTAAACCAAATCAGTTTGGCCAAACCGATTAGGGTTAAGCCCACCTCATTCTCTCTTATAAATACATAGAGATGTATTGGTTTAGGGTTTATCTTTTGGCAAATTCGTTTTCCATAGAAAACCCTAGCCGCTCCAACTGTTGAGAGGCAAGAGAGAGAGAGAGATAGAGGCAAGCATCATCGGCTAGTACCGGCTCCCTTGATCGTTGGACAATCGGACGTTCGTGTGGACTGCTTTAGAGACGCGGATCTTGCTACAAGGGTTGCGTGGTGATTGTATAACAGGACCTCCACTTTTCAGCCTTCGTAAAGCTCTTAAAAGGTAAAATTTCGTTTCTCCATAATCAGCCATGTCTTGTACACGGATCCTAGGGTTAGGGTTTCGGATTTTTTTTCGCTGCGTTTGTGCCCCGAAACCCAACAATGGTATCGGAGCAGCGTGTATAAGGGGCTGATTTGGTTATGTGTTTACTGCATTCGATGCATGTATGCATGTTTTATGAATCTGCCTTGATACGGTTATATGATATGTCGATTATAATATGTTATGTCGATCATATATGATTCTGTTATGCTATATATTGTGATTTGATGATACAGGTATGTTTTACAATCTGCCATGACTGATCAGTAAGCGATTTTGTATGTTATGCATGATGTTTGGTTTATATGGTGATATAAACTGATGGACAGATTGTGTTTGGACACGATCTGTAAACTGGGATGTGATATGAATGTATATGATACATGGTTCCGGAACTGTATATGATGCAGTGGCGGCAGAGACTAAAAGATATGATCTGTTGTTCGAAATCGATGATTTCTGAATAGGGATAGTCTTCTGGAATTAAAAAAATTTCTGATTTCGAGCTGACCTGGCAGCTCGACCCCAGCCAGGGGCTGCCGCCCCCGGACCCCTGCTGTATATTTTTTTTTTTTTTTTTTTGTGTTCTTAATTGTTTACTTGAGCATGGTGCTAGTTATGGCCTTAAGACCCTTAGATTAATGGTTTATGGTTTTGGTTTTATAAATACGACTTGCATGTCGTTTTCTTCATTCTTGTAATTATCTAATCTTGAATGTAACTCGAGTTTTATTATGTAAGTACATTAGTATAAGTTGTTTTGAATTATTCAATGTAATGTACTTGAAGATTGAAGGACGATCCAAGAAGTGGAGCAACCAAGGAGAATGAAGACATGTAATTGTATTTATATTTTCCACCATAGATTGACCTCGATCCTTTCATTAGCTTGAAAGGATCATGTAGAATAAAGGCCATAACCAAGCACGTTTACATACTGCACTTTACATATTGATGTATGAATGCATGTATAGAATACATTATGATGCATGCTTCAATTAGATTAATAATGTATTAATGTATGTATTAGATACATCACCCATGCCATGCCTGCTTAAGCAAGATAAAATCTGTAACGATTTAAGATGAACATTAAACAAACGATCATGAGATTCTCGTGTTTATGAAACACGACAATTAAATATGAATTTTCATTGATTCAACGATTGAATAATTTTGTCAACAACCGATTACGAATCTGTAAGAAAAGAGGTGCCAATAATGCCGTCTGTGTGTTAACCTCTGATCTGGAAATCATTCATTCAACGAATTTTTGATTTGAAATATTTAGTTCCAAGACAAATTGGGAATCTCTTTATGATGGGATCATGATCGTTTATAAGTAAACCCCTTAACAAAATATTAAGTTAATTAGATGTTTTCCAATGAATTAACACTCATCAAAGCCTAGATCATAAGGGGTGGGTTTGCCAAAGTAGAGCACTCCTTTTAATCGTGGTTAGGTGCGAAAGAATAAATGTGATATTCGTCATGTTAATCATTGGGTCCAACTTAACTAAGTCGTCACAATAGGATTGTGGATAGTGAACTTAGAAGCATAGAGTTTGGCGAAGAATTTATTAGATAAATTAGAACAATAGTTGTTCACCAAACTATTCAAGAATTATATGTGATATAATTGACAAATGTTGTCTACCTAAATAGTTATGTTTTGGGAGAATTGGCCAACGCTGACTCAAGGCATAATAAAATATGGATCTTGGCTCACTAGAAAATTAGTTTCCGAATTGATAGTAAGGGCTATTAGTTTGAACAAAATAGTGGGAGGTATATTAAGTTGAATGTACCATAATCACTTGAACATAATTATTAATTATTTGACAATCTAACTTATCTTATGCATTTTAAACATTGTAGATACTAAATGGCGCAAAACACAAACAACTCTTTCTCTGTGCGATCAGTCCTTGAGAAGGACAAGCTGACAGGAACAAACTTCCTTGACTGGTCTAGGAATTTGAGGATTGTCCTCAGGCAGGAGCGTAAGCTCCATGTTGTTGAAATTCCTCCACCGGTCCATCCTGGTGACGGTGCAACTCGTGCTCAACTAAATGCTTACCAGAAGCATATTGATGATGTGACGGATGTTGCTTGTCTCATGCTTGCAACTATGAGTGCTGAGCTTCAGAAGCAGCATGAGCATATGGATGCTTATGCTATGCTTGAGCATCTTCAGACGATGTTTCAAGTACAGGCTCATCAAGAAAGGTTCAATACGTACAAAGCACTTTTTAACTGCAAGCAAGGAAATAACCCGGTTGGACCGCATGTTCTGAAGATGATTGGGTATTTTGAATACCTAGACCGTTTGGGCTCCGGGCTTTCTCGAGAGGCTCAAATAGATATTATCTTGCAATCTTTGAACAGCAACTATGCCCAGTTTATTATGACTTTCACCATGACCGAGCAAGACAAAACACCCACTGAATTGTTGGCACTGTTAAGAACCACCGAAGCCAACATGCAAAAGGCACCTGAGAATGCTCCCATAATAATGGTGGGCAATAAAGGTGCTAAGGGAAAGGGGAAATGGAAGGGCAAGAAAAAGATTGGATCTAATGCAGTTGCTCCTTCCAAGCCCACTTTCAAGAAGGCTCTCAAGCCTAAAGGTGGTGTTGCTAAACCTGATAAGGGTGATTGTCACTGGTGCAAGAAACCAGGTCATTGGAAGAGAAACTGTCCAGCTTATTTGGAAAGTCTGAAGAGCGTGAAATCTCTGAATATTTCTGATTCAGGTATTTATGTTATAGAAGTCAATTTATCTACTCCTACATCTTGGGTATTGGATACTGGATGTGGTTCTCACATTTGTATTAATGTGCAGGGACTTCAAAGGAGTAGATCTTTGGCAAAGGGAGAGATCGACCTACGCGTTGGCAATGGAGCAAAGGTTGCTGCTATGGCCGTAGGGACTTATTATTTATCGTTGCCCTCTGGGCTTATTTTAGAACTTGAGAACTGTTATTACGTGCCTGCGATTTGCAGAAACATTATTTCTATTTCTTGTTTGGACAAGAAGGGTTTTTCGTTTATAATAAAAGACAATTGTTGCTCTTTTGGTTTAAATGATTTAACTTATGGTGTAGCGCGTTTATTTAATGGTTTATATGTTCTTGATCTTGATTATACTCCCGTCTATAATATGAATAAACGTCTTAAAGCAAATGACTCAAATCAAACATACCTTTGGCATTGTCGATTAGGCCATATAAATGAGAATCGCATATCCAAACTACATAAAGATGGATTTTTGGATAAGTTTGATTTTGAATCATACGATGAATGTGATGCTTGTTTACTTGGTAAAATGGCAAAAGCTCCTTTTACTAAACAAGGTGAAAGGGCCAACGAACGATTAGAACTGATACATAGTGATGTATGTGGTCCAATGCATTCTATGGCAAGAGGTGGTTTTTATTACTTCATAACATTTACTGATGATTTCAGTAGATTCGGATATGTGTATCTTTTGAAACACAAATCTGAATCCTTTGAAAAGTTCAAAGAATTTAAAGCTGAAGTAGAAAAGCAAATAGGCGGAAGTATTAAAACTCTTCGATCTGATCGAGGAGGTGAATACTTAAGCCATGATTTTAAGAATTACTTAAAGGAGTGTGGTATAGTATCACAACTCACTCCTCCTGGAACACCACAATGGAATGGGGTTTCTGAAAGGAGAAATCGTACCTTGTTGGACATGGTACGATCGATGATGAGTCATGCTGATCTTCCAATAAGTTTCTGGGGTTATGCCCTAGAAACGGCTGCATATACACTAAACCGAGTTCCAACTAAAGCGGTTCAAAAGACTCCATATGAGATATGGACTGAGAAACGTCAAAGCATGTCATTTATGAAAATATGGGGATGTGAAGCGTTTGTGAAACGTATGATCTCTGACAAGCTTGGACCAAAATCAGATAAGTGTTATTTTGTGGGGTACCCGAAGGAAACTAAGGGTTACTTCTTCTATAATCCGACCGAGAACAAAATAGTTGTTTCTCGCACTGCTGTATTTCTTGAACGAGAGCTAGTCTCCAAAAGAAACAGTGGGAGGAAAATAGAACTCGATGTAGCTCGAGACCCACAAGATAATGTTGAACCTGAATTGGAACTTGAGCAGGATATTCAAGATAATATTCAAGATGACACTGCTCAAGAAACACAGATTGTTCGTAGATCTGGTAGGATTCGCCAAAAACCTGAGAGATATTATGGATTTCTCTTAATAGAAAATGGTGATTTGATGCTCATAGATCAAGATGAGCCCCTCATCTACCAAGATGCTATGAACAATCCTGACTCTGAGAGATGGCTAGAAGCCATGAAATCTGAAATGGATTCCATGTATGATAACCAAGTATGGACTTTGGTTGATCCACCTGAAGGGGTAAAACCTATAGGGTGCAAATGGGTTTTCAAAAAGAAAATCGACATGGAAGGAAATGTTCAGACCTATAAAGCTAGGTTGGTTGCAAAAGGTTTCAAACAAATTCATGGTATTGACTATGATGAAACTTTTTCACCTGTAGCTATGGTCAAATCCATTAGGATTTTGCTTGCAATAGCAGCTTATCATGATTATGAGATCTGGCAGATGGATGTCAAAATAGCCTTCCTTAATGGGAGCCTTGAAGAGGATGTGTACATGACACAACCTGAAGGTTTTGTCAGTCCAAGGGATGCTAGAAGGATATGTAAGTTGCGTCGATCCATTTATGGACTGAAGCAGGCCTCAAGGAGGTGGAATATTCGTTTTGACCAGACAGTCAAGGAATTTGGCTTTATTCAAAACGAAGATGAATCTTGTGTTTACAAAAGGGTTAGTGGGAGCCACGTGGCATTCATAGTATTATATGTTGATGATATATTACTTATCGGGAATGACATACCTTCTTTACAGGCTGTTAAGACTTGGTTGGGAAAAAATTTCTCCATGAAAGATTTAGGCGAGGCGACCTATATATTAGGGATCAGGATCTATAGAGATAGATCCAGAAGATTGATCGGCCTAAGTCAGAGTACATATATTGACAAAGTACTGCATCGTTTTGGGATGCAAGATGCTAAAAGGGGATTTATCCCGATGTCTCATGGGATATCGATCTCGAGTGACAATAGTCCTAAAACATTGGATGAAAAGGACCGCATGAGTAAGATTCCATATGCTTCTGCAATTGGATCTATCATGTATGCAATGATATGTACTCGTCCTGATGTGTCGTATGCTTTGAGTATGACGAGCAGGTTCCAGTCTAATCCAGGTGAAGGTCACTGGACAGCTGTCAAGAATATTCTTAAGTACTTGAAGAGGACTAAAGATTCATTCTTGGTATATGGGGGAGAAAAGAGACTAGTGGTAAAAGGTTACACTGATTCTAGTTTCTAAACAGACAAGGATGATTCTATATCCCAGTCTGGTTTCGTGTTTTGTCTCAACGGAGGTGCTGTAAGCTGGAAAAGTTCAAAGCAAGAAACAGTAGCTGATTCTACAATGGAGGCTGAGTATATTGCTGCTTGCGAAGCAGCTAAGGAGGCAGTTTGGATCCGAAATTTCATCACAGGGCTTGGTGTGGTTCCATCGATCGCAGATCCTATCAATCTTTATTGCGATAACAGCGGAGCCATAGCACAAGCAAAGGAACCAAGATCGCACTCCAGGGCAAAACATATACTTAGAAGATATCACCTTATTCGTGAGATTAATGAACGAGGAGATATACATATATGTAAAGTGCAAACAAATGATAACGTAGCTGACCCACTGACTAAGGATTTGTCGCAGCAGAAGCACGAGGGTCACACTAGTTCCATTGGTATTCGATACATGAGTGATTGGCTCTAGTGCAAGTGGGAGATTGTTAGTGTAGGTGCCCTAGAGGCAATACAATGATATTATGTAATCAGTATTATTGACATTATGTTCTATTTGATTATATTAATAATTTATTATGCTTCGTATTTACTGCGTTATAAATGTTAGCATGATAAATGTCCTTAGATTATTAATACGAACTATATGAACATGAGATTATATATAGTATAATAATCTTAAATGTCCCTAGTCGAGTATTATTATTATTATTAGGACAGTAATAATACATTGAGACTAGTATGTTGATTGATTGATGACCACCTCTCATGGGTCATTAGTATAGAGATACTAAAATCAATACATAGGTAAATGTAAGAGTACATTGTACTGGACAGACCCACTGTGAGATTCAACATGGAATAAATAAATAAGTGTCATAAGTAATCTCACTGTGATAATGGTGTAATGGTCCTCTGACCTGAAATCATTATATTTCTACATGAGAATTAATGTACTTTGATTCTATCAAAAGTTATCTTTAATCGGGTAATGATAAAGATAGTATTGGGTTCATTATGAATCGTGTGAGAAATGTGAATGATCTATATGGAATTTAACCCTCCTAATTTTAGGAGCGATATTATCGGCCTCTTGTTTGAGTGAGACTATGAAATACATGGCCATGCTCAAATATTGATTTGTTTGAATAGTCTACTCATCGATCAAGAAAATAAAGATTAAATTATTAAGAGGATGACACGAACCATGCCTCTAGTTTAATCTATAATATCAAGGTTAAAAGGATTATATTACACGAAGACATTAGTCACGAAAGGTTTAATTGAATCACCAATTATTATTATTACTTGGGTAGCAATGATGTATTACTAGATGCCGCTCATTGTTTATAATTTTATTATTAGATAATAAAATTATTGCCAACGTAATAATAACCTAAAGGGTCACACACTTAGAACGTTTAAAAAGAGTTTTAATTTAAATTCGGAATTTAAATTAAATGATTATAAATTCGAAATTAGTTATTTAATTGAGTTGGACTTGATTAATTAAAGTATAATTCGAATTTAAATCATTAAACCAAATCAGTTTGGCCAAACCGATTAGGGTTAAGCCCACCTCATTCTCTCTTATAAATACATAGAGATGTATTGGTTTAGGGTTTATCTTTTGGCAAATTCGTTTTCCATAGAAAACTCTAGCCGCTCCAACTGTTGAGAGGCAAGAGAGAGAGAGAGATAGAGGCAAGCATCATCGGCTAGTACCGGCTCCCTTGATCGTTGGACGATTGGACGTTCGTGTGGACTGCTTTAGAGACGCGGATCTTGCTACAAGGGTTGCGTGGTGATTGTATAACAGGACCTCCACTTTTCAGCCTTCGTAAAGCTCTTAAAAGGTAAAATTTTGTTTCTCCATAATCAGCCATGTCTTGTACTCGGATCCTAGGGTTAGGGTTTCGGATTTTTTTTTCGCTGCGTTTGTGCCCCGAAACCCAACAGACATGAGCACAGTGTAGCACCCCGAATTTCCAATATAATATCTTAGAAATACGTGCCACAATTCCAGAATCTACTTCAATGTAATCATAAACATAGCAACCAAATACAGGAAAAATTAAAACTTTTTATTACATCAATTGTTTATAAAGCACAGCGGAATACAAAACACCTTGAATTATAGATTTCTTTCCCTACAACAATTTCTTTTACAACAATACATAACCCATTACAACACTTTAACTCAAGCATCCAAATCCCAAGCTATAAGTAATCACCTGTAAAATATGAGGCTAGAGATTACCCTAACCCCAAAACTAAAGGGGTCTGCCATAATGGTGTGAGTGACATAAAAATAAACAACGAACAACATAAGTAAAGCATAGATTCATAAACGACATGTAATAAATAAGAATACGTAAAATATGACATAGCAAGGAAACATGAAACATCAGGTGAAACTGACTATGTGTCAAGTGTGGAAAACAGGAAACCATATGCATAAACCAAATCAAGAAAACACAAATTCTATATGCTGACTCTCTAATATGTACTTGTTGGAGTCTATGCATCTCACTCTACATAGGTTCGGTGCAAGCCCTTAACGTCTCCACATTATAGGGTTTAATCCCCCGCTATGCAAACTAATCCTAACACGATGACTACTACGAGATAAAGGTAAACTGTGAGTATTAGCCTATGCCCCGAAAATTCCGGAGGTCAATCTCTATCCACAGATAATTCCAGAGACTATTTCACTTACACATGGGAATTATCGAGAATATCCCACGACGCAAGCAATGACACCTCATCACACGAATACCACATGTGTGTTGCCTCGATCCCGATAATTCCGGAGATCAATCCCACACCATAGGTAATTTTGGAGACTATTTTACTCACACCTGGATAATTCCGGGGATTATCTCACACCGCAAGCCATACTGAGGTCTATAACCCATGTTCTCATTCATCATATCACCACTAGTATCTGTCCTTATTATTTTGGTTATTTAATTACTTTACGAATCTCCTATAGTTGGTGTACCCTACCGGACTTAACTCAACAACTGATCAACTAAAATGCCTCAACAGGCCCAAACGGAAATTTCCAACTGCCGGTATACTAGGGTCACACACACCCTCTAGAGACTCACACCCAATATCAAAACTAATCTTCCAACAAAAATTGCTCAGTTAAACCACTTGAAAACATATGTTCAGTAGAAGATAAGGTATAGAATAGTAAGTTATAGATTAAAACATTTAGAGAATAAATCATTTAAAAGAACATTCAAATATATAAAGATACATCAGTATCAGTCAACTATAGATAAGCGTAAGCCGACTGTCCAGAAATAAAATTCAATAGCTTTAAGAAATTAATTCTAAGTATAGCAGTCGAGTGTAAAAGGTCATAGGTCGACTGTCCAGAGAAAATCCAATTCTTAGGGTGACATCAAAACAGAGCAGACTCAGTCGACTGTAAAGATGAGTCAGTCGACTGTTCTACGAGATAATTTAAAATTTCAAGAAAATTATAGCAGCCTGGCAGCGACGGTCGACTCGAAAGTCACACCGGTCGACTGTCGACCTGCAGACTGCAGATTTTGGTTGTGCATATTTCGATCGATACGCAGTTTTACTTTATGAAAATGATTTCTACCAAAAGCATATTTCTTATTTGATCGAATACAACTTGTAGGATATATAATCGTCCATAAAAACTAAATCAAAACTACTTGAATTTATAAAAAATAGCGATTTGTTAATTTCTTTCAGTCAAACCTGAATTGTGCATATAATCAAAAATATAGTTTCTTAAAAAAGTTTAATTATTTATTGAAATAGCTTCGTGTTCAGATCCAAACCATATCAATACCAAAATCTCAAAAAGATTCCCAATTTAGTTGTATTCATCAACTCATCCAATTTATCTCAAATCCAATTCTCAAGACATGATCTCCTAATTCATCAGTCCTTCTCAATATTTCCTCAAACTCAATCACCATTATTAACTCATGAACATGAACAAATCTAATATTTCTATCATCAAGATGTGTTCATCCAAACTCAATGATAATGAGAACTCACATCATCCACATGTAAATCTATCCATAGATACTTATAGGGTTCATAAAAGGTCAATTTTTAATTCATCAATCCATCCAATCCATCAAGTACATATTCATACTCAAACCCTAACATGCTTTCTAGTAGATGAAATACCATATACAGCATTACAAGAATAAAACAAAACAAATTATATCACTCACATACAACATGCACAAAACAAAATAAAACAAAACAAGTCACTCACCTTGTTGAAGAGATCCAATCGAATAAATGAAGAATAAGAAAAAGCCCTTCTTTTGTAAAATCCAAGATTACTCCTTTGAAACTCCAAGAAATTAATGGTAAAAATATATTTTATTTTTGCAGAGGAGAGTGACGGCTGTAGTGACTATAAAATAGGCCAAAATCTGGAGTTTCTAGGGTTTTTTTTCAAGTTTATGGAAACATCCCTTAACAAATTATCACTTTACATATATAAACCTTTCTTTATAAAGTAGTTAAAATAAGTTAAATAAATTAAAATCAAATCAAATCCTTTTACTATTGAGTTTTCCAGCAATCTAGCACAGCCCAGAAATAAAGAAAATTCGGATTTTTACTCAGGGTGGCAATTTTGCACAAAAGTCCTTCTTTTTGTAATATTTACAAATACATCATAAAATATTAGTAAAAATCCAGAAAATTCAGAAATAATATCTACTAATAAATATTAGATTTTCCAGTTAAAATATATAACTTTTACTTTCCAAGAAAATATTTGCACAAGATCCAACATAAATTCCATATTTGCAAAAAACACCATATTTGTTTAAATCTTTACCAAATCAACTCTAAATAAAATTTAAATAGATTTTATTTTTAATGATGATCATGGCCAGACCAAGAGTGAGAAAAAATGAATTTTTATTATTTGTTTGAGATACAAACGGCTTTTTTACATAAAAGCCCCTATCTTTCAAAGTATTTATAAAAAATAGTTCTTTACTCAGAAAAATCCCAAAATTTACTCAATTATAAGTAGGAGAATTTATTAAAAATATAAAATTGGTTATTTTCTCCCAAAATATTTGCACGAGTTCTGCACGTGTAAAATTGACAAATTCGTAAAATAGTTAAATTGATTTAAATAAATCTAAAAATTAAAATATCATAAAAAAAGAGAAAAATAAATCATAAATCATAACATTTTAAGAATTCAAAATTCATAACTTTGCACGTGTATTGCACGTGCAAAATTGCAGTTTCAAGAAAATAGTCAAAATAGTCAAAATAGTCAACTTTACAAATTTAATATTATTTAATAATGCAAAATAAACATTTTATTTTGCAGGGTATTACACACAGGGATGAGGAGAGGGGATAAGTTTAGGCGGTTGTATAGTGAGAAGGCGGCTAGGAGTTTACGGGAGTAGAGGAATAGGGTTATGAATATATATAGGGTTGAAAATAGGGTTAGGTGCAGATGGGTTTGATATAGTGGGTTTGGGAGTTAAACGGGTATGGGTCTTAGGAACGTAAACAGGGTAGTGGCTTAATGGGTATTAGGTTGAGTATAATGGGTTTTAGGGTTAAATGGGTATTAGGATATTAAACAAGGTATTAGGTTATTAAATGGGTATTGGGTTTTTTTATAAAAAAATCCAAGAAGGAAAAATAAATAGGATTTATAAAATACAAATTTCACAATTTCTCATAGATTGCAAAACAATCTTTTACAGGGTTTAATAAAATTAATTTGAAAATACAGTTAGATTAATATTTAACTTTTCACAACAATTAGGATAGTCACATAATAATAATACCGATAATAATAATAATAATAACACAATAATTGGATTTGTATTATAATATAAAAATCATTTGAAAATAACAATAAATACAATTAATGAAAAGAACGGATTTTAACAGGAGATACAAAATATTTTTGAAATAAAAATGAATTAAAGAAAATGAAATTTTTTATAAATAACCCAAACCCAGATAATACGCAGAAAAAGAAAATACACTCAAAATACAAGAAATGGAAAACAGGGGTTACATTTTGAATAAGATGTAAATTTTAAGATTGTCTGAATACTGCTTCTCAAACAGAACAACAAGTTGCAATTTAAATAGATAATAATTTATATTAAAAAATTATGAAACTTGGTAGAAATGTTCTACACTGACTTAGGATACTTTTATAAAATTTTCATGTTCAAATTCCTTTTTTATCATAGAGTTATGCTTTTCAGGGTAACAAGTATGCATAACAAAAAGAAAGTCGAAACAATTTTAACCCAGTACAGATACATGATTTTTATTAAATATCAAATTATATCTAAAAATTATGAAGATTAATGGGTTTGTTGTAGACACATATAAGAACCATGCATAAAAATTTCAGCTTAAGAATCCTTATATTTTAGAATGTATGAATTTCCAAACTGAACACAAAATTATTTAGCCAGAACAGAAAAACAATTCAATATTTTTCTTACTCATTACAGATGTTGTATTTTCTAAAAAATAAGTATGGAGATTTGATTTTTGTAAGTCAAGCATGTTCATTTTATACAGAATAGAAAATTTATATCATATCATTAGAAAGATGGATTTAATAGAAATACCAAGCCATATTCAAAAATTACAAAATTTGGTATAGTTATTAGGAACACATACAAGATGCTACTATAAAAATTTCAACTCTAATTTCCATCAGAATAAAAGGTTATCATTTTTCTAATCAATCATGCTTAACCTCCTCAAGATCATGACTTTTTCTATCAATTAGTATTCTTAGCTCATGTATTATTCTATAAGTATATCATAACTTACTATCATGATAATTTCAACCATACAGCAACAAGATCATCATAAAAAGATTTTATTTTAACAAATAAAAAGTTTAGAAAGACACTCACAATGTAGATTTGTTGATATTTCCTCTCTAGCTTAGCCCTCACCTCCTCCTAGCTTCCTATGCTTTGCTTCTCCACTTGAAAGCTTCTTCTCTACTAGTTTAGTTTCAGGACTGTATATATACAAGCATTCATGTATCGAAGCAAATACATACATACATATGCTATTATTTAAAACACACACACACACACACACACATATATATATATATATATTTAAATGTGTATAAGAAAATGTCTTCAAAATAAAATTAATATTTCTGGGATATTAGATTTCTCCCTCTTTAGAATAGTTCTGTCATCAGAACTATGCTCGGTTAGCAGAAAAGAAAGAAAAAAAGCATACAAAATCACAAAAATAACGCTGGGAATGAGTTCTTTTTTCAGCTCTTCGGCTCCCAAGTGGCTTTTTCCACAAGCTGATTTCTCCAGAGTACCTTGACCATTGGAATAACCTTGTTTCTTAACACCATCTCTTGATGATCTAGGATCCTTATTGGTTGTTTTTATAGGAAAGATTCACTTGCAAGTCTTTAGGAATCTCTGGCAGTTGATGGCTCCGATCCGACACATATTTTCTTAACATGGAGACGTGGAACACATTGTGCACTTGAGATAATTCTATGGGTAGCTCTAACTTGTACACCATCTTACTGATTCTCTTCAGAATCTTTTATGGTCCAATGTATATCGGGGCTAACTTGCCACCTTTTCCAAATCTAATTATGCCCTTGGTCGGTGAGACCCTCAAGAATACTCAATCGCCATCGTCAAATTCCAGTTCTCTTTGGCGATGGTCGGTGTAGCTTTTCTACCAGCTCCGTGCTATCTGCTATCTCTTACTGATTAGCTCGATCAATCTTTTCTGAGATTTGTTGAACGATTTCGGGTCCAAGTATCTGCCGCTCACCTACTTCATACCAACATACGGGTGTTCTACACTTCCTTCCATATAATGCTTCAGATGGAGCCATAATAATACTAGCCTACTAGCTATTATTATAAGCAAACTCTACCAAAGCTAAGTATTTTTCCCTGCTCCCTCTGAAATCCATGACACATGCCCTCAGCACAGCCTCCAAAATTCTGTTAATTCTTTCGGTCTGACTGTCCGTTTGTGGGTGAAAGGCTGTACTGAAATCTGTTCTAGTCTCCAAAGCTGACTGTAGACTTTGCTAGAATCATGATGTGAATCTCGCATCTCTGTCAGATACTATCGACATTGGTACTCCATGTAGTTTCACTATACCTTCGATGTAAATTTCTGCCAACTTCTCCAATGACCAGGTTATCTTCAATGGAAGAAAATGTGCAGACTTCGTTAGACGGTCCACGATAACCCAAATTGAGTCATTACCCTTAACACTTCTGGGCAGGCCCGTAATGAAATCCATACAGATATTTTCTCATTTCCACTCTGGAATGGGCAGCGACTGTAGTAATCCTCCAGGATTTTGATTTTCTGCCTTGACCTTTTGACATGTACAACACTTGGCCACAAATTCTGCTATATCCTACTTCAATCCAGCCCCCCAATAATACTATTTCACATCCTGATACATTTTTGTACTCTCCGAATGGAATGTTGGTCGGGTGTTGTGTGCTTCTTTCAAGATGTCTTCCCTTAGATCTTTATCTTTTGGTACGTACAACCGATTTTCGAACCACAATAATCCTTCTCCATACATTTCCACATTCGCTCTGTAGATATAATGTCGCCACAACTTCAAGACAAAAATTATTGCAGCTAGCTCCAAGTCATGTGTAGGGTAGTTCTTCTCATTTGGACAGAGTAGTCTTGATTCGTAGGCTATGACTTTCCCTTCTTGCATCAAGACACATCCAAATCCCAAATGAGAAGCATCACTATAGATCACATACCCTTTATCAGCTTGAGGTAAGACCGATATTGGTGCAGAAATTAATCGGTTCTTTAGTTCTTGAAAGCTTTCCTCACACTTCTCAATCCATTCGAAGCTTTTATTCTTCTTGGTCAATGTTGTAAGCGGTACTGCTATCCTTGTATAATTTTGGATGAACTTTCTGTAGTACCCTGTCAAGCCTAAACGCTTATTACATCTTTTACTGTCTTCGGTTGATGCCAATCTTTCACCGCCTCTATTTCTGTGGATCAGTGGTCACTCCCTCCTTAGAAAGGTTATAGCCCAAGAATGCCACTTCTGTCTTCCAGAATTGACATTTGGACAATTTTCCATAGAACTGATGCTCATGTAGTTTGTTAGTACTGCAGTTAAATGTCCATCATGTTCTTCCTCTAACCTTGAGTACACTAGTATGTCGTCTATGAAAACTACAACAAATGAGTCGATGAGTGGCCGTAGGATACGGTTCATCATATCCATGAAAATTGCTGCAGTGTTAGTCACTCCGAATAGCATCACAAAGAATCATAGTGTCCATATCGAGTTCTAAAAGCTGTCTTGGTTATATATTCTTCCTTGATTGGGACCTAATGGTAGCCTGATTGTAGATCGATCTTTGAAAACACTGCCGCTCCCTATAGTTGATCGAACAAATCATCGATCTTGGGAATTGGATATTTATTCTGAATAGTGACCTTGTTTAATTCCCGGTAGTCAATACACATCCTTGTAGATCCATCCTTCTTTTTAACAAGTAGCACTGGTGCTCCCCAGGGTGAAGCACTAGGCTTGATAAATTCTTTCTGTAGTAGCTCTTCAATTTGCTCCTCTGGTACCTTTACTTTTGCTGCAGCTGCTAAGATCTTTCCACCCTTCTTCTTTCCTTGGAATATAATTTTCGATTTCCTGGGTGCCTCCATGGTCACCCTCTTTCCTTTGCAATCAATGGTTTCTTTGTGCTTCGACATCCAGTAATATCCAATTATCACATATGTTCCCACAAAACCCAACTCCAACAAATCTATGCTTAGTAATTCATCTCCAATCTGTAATTTACAATTCTTATAACATACATTGGTAGTTAGAGTGGCTCTACATGGTGTTGCTACCTCCAAAGCCAATTCAGGGGTTGCCTTGTGAATGTAATTCAACTTCTTAGAAAAAGATTTAGACACAAAAGTGTGAGATGACCCACAGTCGAACAAAACACTTGCTTGGATTCCATTAATACTTACCCATCCAGTTACAAGAAGTTACAACTTCCATTAACTTCCTTTTCAATTCCAAAATACAAACCAAAATGAGTTACATTCTAACTTACATACCGGTAATAAATTCTTCATTCTCCTCTACATCATTCTCAGCCAGTGCGAATACTCGTCCTTGACGAAAAGTGACAAAAAGGCTTCTTCCCTTTGTCCTTAGTCTTTTGGGCTGATCCGCTGCGGTTCTCCTGAAATTGGGGGTAGTTAGCATGACATGTCCAACTTTTCCACAATTATAACATGTATGTGGATCGGTCTGTGAATTATTCTTCAGGCATTGATCCTTGAAATGTCCTTGTTCCCCGCAAATAAAACAACTTCCCAACTTAAAAGCTCCTGTTCTTATACTGGATTTCTGGTGCTTCTGTTTTTGGCCTTGCTTCTTGAAGCTTGAGACTGGAACAGAAATCTTCCCTTTACTCCAACTCCCTATCTTCCCTGGCGACAACTGGTTCTGATTCATATCCATTTCTATGACAGCTGCCCGACGAACTAACTTGTCGAACCTCCGAATACAAAGTGACACCATTTTTTCCTTAGTGCATGCCTTAGTCCTAACTCGAATCTTTTCGGCTTTTTTACCTCGTCGTGCACCAGTTCTGGGGCATAACGGGATAATTGTGTAAACTTCGTCTCATACTCTCGAACTGACATGTTTTCCTGCTTTAGATTTAGGAACTCCATGGCCTTCTCTTCCTGTACATCTAGAGGAAATAATGCTGCCTGAATTCTTCGAGAAAATCTTCCCACGCTATTGGCCCATCTCCTATACTGCACTTGACAGATTGCTACCAGACACTTGCTTCCTTCTCTGGTAGAATGGTTGCTGATATGGCTAAAAATAGGATTAAATTGGGGCCGTTCACATCAGACACGAATCTTAAAGCTCAGGGGTAAAACGGTAATCTCACCTACAAACGGGTCTGAAATGGGAAGTGGGTCTTTATTCAAAGCCCAATAACCCATGAACGGATCCACGTCAACTGGGTACGGGTTCCAACCCGCTGCACACCCGATCCAGCAAGATACAATTGAGGTCCCTGATTAGATCTTAATCAACGGCCCTGATTCACATCTATCTTTTCACTGGAAATTAAGGATTACATTCCTTATCTGATTACTAGGAGAATATTCCTTATCTAATCACGGGGATTACATTCCTAATCTAGTCCCCAAGACGCCTATAAATACCCCCCATCCATCGCCATTGAGAGGTAATCAGTATTTTCTCAATTTACGCTCTTTCTTCATCATTTCTGATTACTGACTTGAGCGTCGGAGGGTGCGTTGCCGGGATCAACCCCGGTGTCTCGCACTTTTTGCAGGTTAACGGCGGGAGTCAACGGTCAATCTCCGGTGGAACAGGTTAGAGGTTTGCTATTCAGGTTTTTCACGAATCCACAAATACTATCTGTTTACCCCCACACCAGATTTAGCGGTAACAGATTGGCGCCGTCTGTGGGAAGACCAAACGAATAGCAGCCCCTCTTCCTGTTGGTCCGATCTTCTCCAGCCATGCCTCCGAGAAAAGTCAGGTCCAGAGGGTCCAACCGCGGGCCCAACCCCGCCGATCAGCAAGAGGTAGTCCCCGTCCAACCCGCTCCGCAGCAGGGACAACCCCCGCTTCAAGTGGAGGACCCTCTTCAACAAGATCAGCCTCCTCTTCAGAATCAGCAACCCCCCAAGGGTCCCACCGGTCCTCAGAACGCCGGTGCGGGGGGCTCCCACATGAAGCAACCTCTCCATCTAGACCGCATCTCCATACACAAAGCCTCTACGGATTCCATGGCCTCTCACAATCCTCAAAACCGGCAGAAGGTGGAGGACCTACGCTACCGACTGGACGAGAAGCGGGCCCGAGAGGGAGCCTCCCGCCAACAACGTCCGGGTGAGCGATCCCCTCACCGCCGAGACTACAGAAGATCCCCTGTCCGAAGGGGAAGGAGGGAGTCCCTCGAGCATTACAGAAGAAGACATTGTTCCCCCGTCGGGCAGCAACACCCAAGGAACGATGAGGCACCCATCACCCGTGCCGAGTACCAACAATTCCAAGCAATGGTACAACAGGCCCTCAACCTCCGTCCTCACAACAACAATGCCCAAAGGGGTCCTACTCCCCTGCGGGTCCAGAGTCCTCACCACCAACAGTGTACTCCTAGCCCTCGCCGTTCCCAGGGTTACCATCGCCACAGTCCTCACTCCCCCTCCTACGAAGACGAGTCCAGAGGCTCGTTCGACTACAATCGGAGGGACGATGCCCTCTACCGCCGTCTCCATGAGATGGAGAGGCGCATTGGCCGGATCAACCGGGGAGAGGAACAGAGGGGAAGGACCCTCTGTCCAAGCCGACCTCCTTTTTCCCGAACCATAATGGATGCGCCAGTGCCAATCGGCTTTAAAACTCCTCAATTCGAGACCTACTCCGGGGAAACTGACCCCGTTGACCACATTGAGAGCTTCAAGACTCTCATGCTCATCCATCAAGCTTCCGATGCCCTGCTATGCAAGACCTTCCCCGCAACTCTCAAGGGTCCGGCTCGAGAATGGTACTCTCGCCTTGCTCCATCCTCGATATTCTCATTCGAACAGTTCGAGACCCTCTTCGTCACCCACTTCATGAGTAGTCGTCGAACTGAAAAGACCAGCATTTCGCTACTCTACCTTAACCAGAAGAAGGGCGAGAAGTTGAGAGACTATGTGAAGAGGTTCACAGCTGAAGCCAGGTCTATAGCTTCCCTCGACCAATCCGTCGCAATGGCCGCCTTCCAATCCAATGTCTTCAATTCCAGCCTCCGTTCCTCTCTTGCTAAGAAGCCTCCACATAACTTTGCCGACCTCCTTCTCAGGTGTGAAAAGTACATTCGGGCCGAAGAAGCCCTCGACCCCCTTGCTCTGGAGGAGACATCTTCCGGGAACAAACGGAAGAACACAAGTGGAGAGGGGTCCCAAAAATCCCAGAAGGACAGTAATGGCCAGCACCGTTCGACTCCACGTTTTGAGAAGTTCACCCCCCTCATTACTAATATATCAGAAGTCCTTATGGAGGTGGACAAGGAAGGACTACTCCGCGCTCCCCCTAGAATGAACACACCTGGCAAGAAGAGGGACAAAGATAAGTGGTGTCGCTTTCACAGGGACCACGGCCATGACACGGATGATTGTCGGGCTCTCAAGGAGGAGATCGAAGAACTCGTACAGCGGGGACACCTGACCAAGTTCATCCAAAAAGAGGGGGCCGAGCTTCCCCTCTGAGGAGCCAACAAACGAACAGAAAGGCTCGCTGAGCTTCAAGACTCAGAACCTCCCAGCTCCTCCCAAGAGGTCTTCACCTTATCGTAGAAGTAGAATTTTGATTTTCAATAAGACCGATGCTTGTAACCCGGCCAATAGCATGTAATAATGGCTCGCCCTATTGAAGCAGCCACTTAGTTTATTTCAATAAAACTTTACGTTTTTTCATTGGAAATTGTTGCTCTTGCTACATCTCAATCTCTCCGAGTCACGACTCGTTAAATGGCGATTTCGGAGTCCAGTTTCTTCTACATGGCTCCTCCCGCAACTCACTAAACTCTAACGATGGTTCTGGAGTCCAACACTTGGTTCGATTCTGCTTCGAATAACTTGCTCTTAAGCGGGTTAGAGGTGGTTCGCCATTCGGAATTGCTCCCACAACCGTTGAATAACTCTAACGATGGTTCCGGAGTCCAACACTTGGTTCGATTCTGCTTCGAATAACTTGCTCTTAAGCGGGTTAGAAGTGGTTCACCATTCGGAATTGCTCTCACAACCGTTGAACAACTCTACCATGGTTCCGGAGTCCAACACTTGGTTCGATTTTGCTTTGAATAACTTGCTCTTAAGCGGGTTAGAAGTGGTTCGCCATTCGGAATTGCTCCCACAACCGTTGAATAACTCTAACGATGGTTCCGGAGTCCAACACTTGGTTCGATTCTGCTTCGAATAACTTGCTCTTAAGCAGGTTAGAAGTGGTTCGCCATTCGGAATTGCTCCCACAGCCGTTGAACTTTTCTAACGATGGTTCTGGAGTCCAACACTTGGCTCGATTCTACTTCGCAAGTTCGCTGTTAAGCGAGCTAGAAGTGGTTCGCCATTCGGAATTGCTCCCACAACCGTTGATTCCCTCACTTAAATAACGAGTTCGGAGCTCACCACTTTCTCCTAGAGTTGCTCCTCAAACTCGTCTCACAAATGGCACTCTCCTAGAGCCAAGCTCCTCGCTCCGCTCGCCTCCAAAAGCGGACCTCTTCTCAACGAGTTCGGAGCTCACCACTCTCTCCATGGGTCGCTCCTCAAGCTCGTCTCTCAAATGGCTCTCTCCCAGAGTCAAGCTCTTCGCTCCGCTCGCCTCCAAAAGCGGACCTCTTCTCAACGAGTTCGGAGCTCACCACTCTCTCCATGGGTCGCTCCTCAAGCTCGTCTCTCCAAAGGGCTCTCTCCTAGAGTCAAGCTCTTCGCTCCGCTCGCCTCCAAAAGTGGACCCCTTCTCAACGAGTTCGGAGCTCACCACTCTCTCCTAGAGTTGCTCCTCACACTCGTCTCACAAAGGGCTCTCTCCCAGAGTCGAGCTCTTCGCTCTGCTCGCCTCCCAGACAGACCTCTCCTCGAACAAGTTTGGAGCACAACTCTCTCCTAGAGTTCCCCCTCACACTTGTCTCACAAATAGCTCTCTTCCAGATCCGAGCTCTTTGCTCCGCTCGCCTCCGAAGCGGACCTCTTCTCAACAGCTCCGCTCGCCTCCCAGACGGACCTCTCCTCGAACAAGTTTGGAGCACAATTCTCTCCTAGAGTTCCCCCTCACACTTGTCGCACAAATAGCTCTCTTCCAGATCCGAGCTCTTTGCTCCGCTCGCCTCCGAAGCGGACCTCTTCTCAACAAGATCGGAGCTCACAACTCTCTCCTAGAGTTGCTCCTCAAACTTGTCTTCCAAATGGCTCTCTCCTAAAGCCAAGCTCTTCGTTTTGCTCACCTCAAAGGATGGGTCTTCCCACGGCTCTTACAAGGGTCTTCCTGGCACAAGGGTTTTCCCAGCACAGCTTCTCCGCCCCTAGGAGTGGAGCTCCTCTTCCAAAATCCCCACGACCAAAACACTCCTCAACTTCATGAAGACAAGGATGTTGCGGGGCTATTTTGACCATGAAGGAGGGTGAATCCTCGTCTCACTCCTAAAGAGAAGTTATAGATCTCCGGATTAGCTTCGAAACAAGGGGTCGTACGCCCCGAGCCGACCTCCGTAGCACCGGGAACATCAAGAAGAACTCTGCAGGGAAAAAATCGGAGTTCGGCACAAGCTGCCGAGCGTTCTCGGAACCGACCTCGCTACGGGGGAAAAATCGAGTTCGGCACCAGCTGTCGAGCGTTCGTGGAACCGACCTCGTTACGGAGAAAAAAATCAAGTTCGGCACCCACTACCGAGCGTTCGTGACACCGACCTCGTTACGGGGAAAAAATCAAGTTCGGCACCCACTGCCGAGCGTTCGTGGAACCGACCTCGTTACGGGGAAAAAATCAAGTTCGGCACCACTACCGAGCGTTCGTGACACCGACCTCGTTACAGGGAAAAAATCAAGTTCGGCACCCACTGCCGAGCGTTCGTGGAACCGACCTCGTTACGGGGAAAAAAAATCAAGTTCGGCACCCACTGCCGAGCGTTCGTGGAACCGACCTCGTTACGGGGAAAAAATCAAGTTTGACACCCACTGCCGAGCGGTCGTGGAACCGACCTCGTTACGGGGAAAAAATCAAGTTCGGCACCCACTGCCGAGCGTTCGTGGAACCGATCTCGTTACGGGGGGAAAATCAAGTTCGGCACCAGCTGCCGAGCGTTCTCGGAACCGACCTCGTTACGGGGGAAAAATCGAGTTCGGCACCAGCTGCCGAGTGTTCTCGGAACCGACTTCGTTACGGGGGAAAAATCGGACCTCGGTACCCCTTCGCCGAACGCTCTCATATACAAGAAACCAAACAAACAACACAAAAAAGAAGATGGGGGGTCGGGTTCAGACCCGTTAAGGATCCAAACCCAAACTCTCTCTCTCCTCCCATTCTTCTCCAACAAAGTTGGCGCCGATCCCAAGCAAAAACCAAAACTCTCTTCAACCTCATGAATGCAAGGATGTTGCGGGGCTATTTTGACCATGAAGGAGGGTGAATCTTCGTCTCACTCCTAAAGAGAAGTTGTAGATCTTCGGATTAGCTTCGAAACAAGGGGTCGCACGCCCCTAGCCGACTTCCGTAGCACCGGGAACATCGAAAACTCTCCTCAACCTCATGTATACAAGGATATTCTCTGGCTATTTTGACCATGAAGGAGGGTGAATCTTCATCTCACTCCTGAAGAGAAGTTGTAGATCTCCGGATTAGCTTCGAAACAAGGGGTCGTACGCCCCGAGCCGACCTCCATAGCACCGGGAACATCAAGAAGAACTCTGCAGGGAAAAATTCGAGTTCGGCACCCACTGCCGAGCGTTCTTGACACCGACCTCGTTATGGGAGAAAAATTCGAGTTCGGCACCCACTGCCGAGCGTTCTTGACACCGATCTCGTTATGGGGGAAAAATTCGAGTTCGGCACCCACTGCCGAGCGTTCTTGACACCGACCTCGTTATGGGGAAAAAATTCGAGTTCGGCACCTACTGCCGAGCATTCTTGACACCGACCGTTTTACGGGCTTGAGTTCGGCACCAGTTGAGTTCGGCACCCGCTGCCGAGCGTTCTTAACACCGACCGCTTTACGGGCTTGAGTTCGGCACAGTTGAGTTCGGCACCCGCTGCCGAGCGTTCCTGACACCGACCGTTTTACGGGCTTGAATTCAGCACCAACACAGACCCACAAAAAAAAAAGGAGAGACAAGGGGCCGGGTTCGGACCCATTAAGGGGACCCGGACCCTAACCAAAATGCCACGTCACCCTCCTTCTTTCTCCTCTTACGTTTGGCGCCAAAACCCCAGAAATGAAGAACCCAACTTCTTCTTCGAACGAACCCGCACCTCCATCTTCGAGCATGTCTCCCATCGCCGAGCTCACAAAGTCTTCGCCACCTGCAAGAACTTCGAACTCATCACGAAGCTTCGTCACCGAGCTCATCTGCCGAGCTCGCTCCGTCGCCAAGCTCGTCTCCACTCGCCATCAGCTCCCTCTTCGAAGCTTCGCCATGGCTGGCCACGATGCCGAGCTCCGACATCTCCTCAAGCTCCGTCTTCTTCAACCTCCGACGCAGTGCTCCACCTCCACCGACCTTCGTTTAGCTCCATGGCCAAGCTCGAGCCCCTCTTCGTCGAGCGACACAGTCGCCATGCCGAGCTCCATCTCCAATGCCGAGCTCCCCCCTCTGTTGCCGGCTGCCTTCGACGTTTCCCTCGTCGAGCTTCATTATCTCCGAGTTCATCTTCAACCTCAGGCCTCGCCGAACCAATGCCGACCAAGGCACCGAGCTCCTTCTCCAACAGCTCAGCTCCAAGACGCCGAGCTCACCTCCATCGAGCTCTACCTCCGACAAGCTCCGTCACCAAGCTTCGAACCACCGCCCCAGAACTCCACAGAACTCCTCACTCTCGCTCGATGAGCTCGCCGACCTCGACTGCGTCCGCCATGACTAACACCTCCATCGTCGAGCTCTCCCACAGTCGAGCTCCATTGCCGCCTCAACGAGCTCCGAACCACGCGAGCTCCGTCTCCGTCGAATCAATGGCCGAACTCCATTCCTCCAAGCTCCATTCCGACGCCGTCGCCACTGAGCTCCGCCATCATCGCCACTCGCTGAGCTCCGAGTCTTCGCCGAGCTCGAGCTGCTATCGAGCTCCCCCTCTACTCACGATCGCCATCATCGAGCTCCTCTCCTTCGAGCTCCCCTCGCCGAGTTCGACCGCAGCGCCCGTCGAAGCGCCACCCAGCAAGCTACGGGTCTCCTTCTCGTCTCCGAACGAACTCTCCTCCACCTCGAGCTCCCCAGTCGAAGCTTCGCCAAAGCTCTGCCTCCTTACTTGGCACTGCTCGGAGTTTGAGTCGGAGAAGGAGGCGAGAGGGAGGGCACGAGAACAAAATGAGCGGGAGAGAAATAAGCAGAGGAGAAAAAAAAAAAGTCAACGCTCACCGTTGACTTCGCCACGTGTCGTCCACGTGGACTTCGACCACTTTTTGCCAAGCGTTCGTGGAACCGACCTTGTTACACCAAAAAAATGGCCTCTTCTTCCTCCTCCCGATGCGCGCTCGCTTGATCGTGATCAACGCATACGATCGCGCCACGTGTCCAGGTAATATTCAATTTATTTATTTATTTATTTATTTATTTGTTTTAATTATTTAAAAAATCCGAAAAAATATTTAAAAATCGGAAAAAATTATATAAAAATTCTAAAAATAATTATAAATTCAGAAAAATTATTTTAAAATTCTGAAAAATATAATTATTTAATTAGAATAAATTATTTAATATTTTCGATAATTAATTATTTAATTCGAAAAATGAATAAAAAATTCAAAAAAATGAGAAAAAATTCAGAAAAATCTGGAAAAATCACCAAAAATCCAAAAAAATCTGAGGATATTTTTGGGTATTTTACAAGCCTAGAATAACACCGTTACACCCCCGAGCAAGATCCAAATTCCCTTAAAGAACACCGATAAAATCCCGTACGCCATTAGAACAACAAAACTACTCCTCAAAGACTGAAAAACTCAGTCTTTAGGAGTGGGGGGCTCGTGATATGGCTAAAAATAGGATTAAATCGGGGCCGTTCACATCGGACACGAATCTTAAAGCTCAGGGATAAAACAGTAATCTCACCTACAAACGGGTCTGAAATGGGAACTGGGTCTTTATTCAAAGCCCAATAACCCATGAACGGATCCACGTCAACTGGGTACGGGTTCCAACCCGCTGCACACCCGATCCAGCAAGATACAATCGAGGTCCCTGATTAGATCTTAATCAACGGCCCTGATTCACATCTATCTTTTCACTGGGAATTAGGAATTACATTCCTTATCTGATTACTAGGAGAATATTACTTATCTAATCACGAGGATTACATTCCTAATCCAGTCCCCAAGACGCCTATAAATACCCCCCATCCATCTCCATTGAGAGGTAATCAGTATTTTCTCAATTTACGCTCTTTCTTAATCATTTCTGATTACTGACTTGAGCGTCGGAGGGTGCGTCGCCGGGATCAACCCCGGTGTCTCGCACTTTTTGCAGGTTAACGGCGGGAGTCAACGGTCAATCTCCGGCGGAACAGGTTAGAGGTTTGCTATTCAGGTTTTTCACGTATCCACAAATACTATCTGTTTACCCCCACACCAGATTTAGCGGTAACAGTTGCTAACCTGACCTTGCTGTCATCTGGTGTCTACAGTACGTCAAATACAACCTCTACTTGACGAATTCAGTCGTCAATAGCAGTCGGGTCTGCCTGGCCTTCATAAACTAGCGGCTTCATCCTCTTAAAGGACTCCACCATTTTGACTATGTCGGCTGTAGTGTTCCCCCGGTTGCTTCCTTGTGTACTGTTATGGCATTAAGTTCTTACTTTCCTCCACGAATGCTCCCAACATTTGGTAGACGCGAGAAAACTCAAACTCGACATTGAGGCCGGTGCCATTGGCCCCACTACAACATTGTTTTTGGCAAAGTTGATGATATAAAAATGGGATGAGAATTTGTGTTGTATTTGAGATGAGGGATTTCTATAAAAATGGAGAGAGGGTGTTAATGCTGCCGGCCAAGTGGACAAGGAGGGAAGGGGTGAGGTGACTAGCTCTTGGGCTTCCTCGACTCTTGCATTCAAAATTAACCAGGGTTTCGCGACATATTACTTAATATATTTTGAACCCGACAAGGTATGATTGTTGAAGGCCTTGTCGGCTACTCCGTGGTTTCACTACATGGAGTACTAGTGTTGATAGTATCTGACAGAGATGCGAGATTCACATCACGATTTTGGCAGGGTCTGCAGTTAGCTTTGTGGAGCATAACAGATTTTTGTATAGCCTTTCACCTACAAACGGTCGGTCAGACCAAAAGAATTAACGGAATTCTAGAGGATATGCAAAGCATGTGTCATGGACTTCGGAGGGAGCAGGGAAAAATACTTAGCTTTGATACAGTATGCTTATAATAACAGCTATTAGGCTAGTATTGATATGGCACCATACAAAGCATTATATGGAAGGAAGTGTTGAACGCCCGTATGTTGGTATGAAGTAGGTGAGCGGCAGATGCTTGGACCTGAAATCGTTCAGCAAACATAAAAAAAGATTGAGCTAATTAGGAAGAGATTGCAGATAGCACAGAGCCGGCAAAAAAGCTATGCCAACAACTGCTGAAGAGAACTGGAATAGAAGGAAGGCGATTCAGTATTCTTGAGGGTCTCACAGACGAAGGGCGTAATTAGTTTTGGAAAAGCATGCAAGTTAGCCCCAAGATACATTGGACCATACAAGATTCTGAAGAGAATCAATAAGATGACAACAAGTTAAAGCTACCCGCAGAATTATCTCATGTGCACAATGTGTTCCATGTCTCCATGCTAAGATAACTTATGTCAGATCCGAGCCATCAACTGCCAGAGATTCCTGAAGACTTGCAAGTGAATCTTTCCTAAAAAGAACAACCAGTAAGGATCCTTGATCATCAAGAGAAGGTGTTAAGGAACAAGGTTATTCCAATGGTCAAGGTACTCTGAAGAAATCAGTTTGTGGAAGAAGCCGCTTGGGAGCCAAAGAGCCGAATGAAGAACTCATTCCCAAAGTTATTTTTGTGATTTTGTATTCTTTGTTCTTTCTCTTTTTCTAACTGAGCGTAGTTCTGAGGACAGAACTACTCTAAGGAGGGAGAAATGTAATATCCCGAAATATTAATTTTATTTTGAACAACATTTTCTTGTACATATTTAAATATATATAAGCATTTTTTAAAAAAGAAGAGCATATGTATGTATGAATTTGCTTTGATACATGAATGCTTGTATATATACAAATTATATGTAATAATGTATAATACATAAATACTATTTTACCCTCCATTTTAAAACCATGGTAATTATTAAACCAGGCAATAAATTTTTTACTATGGGGCAAATTAAAATTCTATGTTCTTAAAGGACCATGGTTTTTTTTTCCTTTTTTTTGTTGTTGTTCAAAATGAGAGTTCCCATGATCAAATAGGTGGCACTCATGGCAATTGCCACCTCACCCCCTCCCCCCCCCCCCCCCCCCCCCCCCCCCCCCCCCCCCGCAAAAAATTTTTTTTTAGGGAAGCTTGTTTCCTTTTCTATTCATTTTTCATCCCATATTCTCCTTTAAAAAAAAGAAAAAGAAAGAAGAATCCCTAAAAATACATCACGATCATCCTACTCCATTCTCTCAAAATTCAAGTCCTGAAACTTAACTAGTACAGAAGAAGCTTTCAAGTGGAGAAGCAAAGCATAGGAAGCTAGGAGGAGGTGAAGGCTAAGCTAGAGAGGAAAGATCAACAAATCTACATTGTGGGTGTCTTTCTAAACATATGATTTGTTAAAATAAATTTTTTTTATGATGAAGTTGTTGTTGTATGGTTGAAATTGTCATGATAGTAAGTTATGATATACTTATAAAATAATACGTGAGCTAAGAATACTAATTGATAGAAAAAGTCATGATCTTGAAAAGGTTTAGCATGATTGATTAGAAAAATGATAACCTTTTATTCTGATGGAAATTAGTGTTGAAATTTTTACAGTAGTATCTTGTATGTGTTCCTAAATACTATACCAAATTTTGTAATTTTTGAATATAGCTTGGTATTTTTATTAAATCCATCTTGCTACTAATGAGACAATTTTTTTGTTTTGTATAAAATGAACATGCTTGACTTACAAAAATCATATCTCCATGTTTATTTTTAGAAAATACAACATCTATACTGAGTAAGAAAATTATTGAACTGTTTTTCTATTCTGTCTCAATAAATTTGTGTTCACTTTGGAAATTCATTCATTCATTCAAAAATATAAGGATTCTTCAGCTATAATTTTTATGCGAGGTTCTTATATGTGTCTACAACAAACCCACTAATCTTCATAATTTTTAGGTATGATTTGATATTTAATAAAAATCATGTTTCTGTACTGAGATAAAATTATTTCGGCTTTGTTTTTGTTGTGCATACTTGTTACTCTGAAGAGAATAACTCTATGATAAAAAGGGAATTTGAACTTGAAAGTTTTATAAGAGTATCCTAAGTCAGTGTATAACATTTCTACCAAGTTTCATAATTTTTTAATACAAATTATTATCTTTTTAAATTACAACCTGTTGTTCTATTTGAGAAGTAGTATGCAGACAGTCTTAAAATTTCATCTTATTCAAATTGTCATAACTATCTGTATACTTGGAGTTTTGAGCTAATTTTGGATATGAACTGTCTATATGTATTTGGATCATGCATACCAATTTTCATGAGATTTTGAGATCATGGTTATTTTTAACTAAGTTTTAAGTATAAACTGGTTGACAGTATATATCAGTGAGAGGTCATTTGTATAACTAAAATGACTTATTTTGAGAAAGTTTTCAACTGATGTAGATTCAAAGATGTTTCTGTAGTCACTAAAAAAATGTAATTTCATTAAGTAGGTGATTAATTGTGATTTTTATAACTGGCACCAGCTAGCCCTAAGATACATTGGACCATAAAAGATTATGAAGGGAATCAGTAAGATGGCGTACAAGTTAGAGCTACATGTAGAATTATCTCAGGTGCACATGTGTTCCACGTCTCCATGTTAAGAAAATATGCACCGGATCCGAGCCATCAACTGCCAGAGATTCCTAAAGACTTGCAAGTGAATCTTTCCTATAAAGAATAACCAATAAGGATGTTGATCATCAAGAGAAGGTGTTAAGGAACAAGGTTATTCGAAAGGTCAAGCAACTCTGGAGAAATTAGTTTGTGGAAGAAGCCACTAGGGAGCTGAAGAGCCGAATGAAGAACTCATTCCCAGAGTTAGTTTTGTGATTTTGTATGCTTTGTTCTTTCTTTTTTCCAAACTGAGCGTAGTTCTGAGGACAAAACTATTCTAAGGATGGAGTAATGTAATATCCCTGAAATTTTAATTTTATTTTGAAAGACATTTTCTTACACACACACACACACACTATATATATATATATATATATATATATATATATATATATATATATATATATATATATATATATATAAGCATTTTTTTAAAAAATAGCATATGTATGCATGTATTTGCTTCGATACATGAATGCTTATATATATACAAAATTATATGTAAGAATGTATGATACACAAATACTATTTTACCCTCCATTTTAAAACCATGGATTAAATTTTTTACCATGGGAAAATTAAAAACCATGTTCTTAAAGGACCATTTTTATTTTTTTTTTGGAAATGAGAGTTCCCATGATCAAATAATAGGTGGCACTCATGGCAATTGCCACCTCACCCCTCCTCCTCTTTGGCCGACCACATACCCTCCCCCCCCCCCCCCCCCCCCCCCCCCCCCCTCCAATCATTATAGGCAAGCTTGTTTCTTTTCTATTCATTTTTCATCTCATTTTCTCCTTCAAAAAAAAGAAAAAGAATGAAGAATCCCTACAAATCCATCACCATTATCCTACTTCATTCTCTCAAAATTTAAGTCTTGCAACTTAACTAGTAGAGAAGAAACTTTCCAGTGGAGAAGCAATGCATAGGAAGCTAGGAGGAGGTGAAGGCTAAGCTAGAGAGTAAAGATCAACAAATCTACATTGTCGGTGTCTTTCTAAACTTATGATTTGTTAAAATAAAATATTTTTATGATGATCTTGTTGTTGTCTAGTTGAAATTATCATGATAGTAAGTTATGATATACTTATAGAATAATACATGAGCTAAGAATACTAATTGATAGATTAAGTCGAGATCTTGAGGAGGTTTAGCATGATTGATCAGAAAAATGATAACCTTTTATTCTTATGGAAATTAGCATTGAAATTTTTATGGTAGCATCTTGTATGTGTTCCTAATAACTATACCAAATTTTGTAATTTTTGAATATAGCTTGGTATTTTTATTAAATCCATATTTCCACTGATATAAGGCAAATTTTCTATTATGTTTAAAATGAACATGCTTGACTTACAAAAATCATATCTCCGTGTTTATCATGAATTTAGAGTTGAAATTTCTACTGTAGGTTCTCTTATATGTTTATATCAATTCTCCAACTTTTCATAACTTTTGGATGATGTTTGATATTTTTAGAAAATACAACATCTATACTGAGTAAGAAAAATATTGAAATGTTTTTCTGTTCAGTCTCAATAATTTTTGTATTCAGTTTGGAAATTCATTCATTTTAAAATATAAGGATTCTTAAGCTGAAAGTTTTATGCATGGTTCTTATATGCGTCTACAACTAACCCACTAATCTTCATAAATTTTAGATATGATTTGATATTTAATAAAAATCATGTTTCTGTACTGGGATAAAATTATTTCTACACTGTTTTTGTTATGCATACTTGTTACCCTGAAAAGCATAACTTTATGATAAAAAGGAAATTTGAACTTGAAAATTTTACAATAGTATCATAAGTCATTGTAGAACATTTCTACCATATTTCAAAAATTTTTAATACAAATTATTATATCTTTAAATTACAACTTGTTTAACTGTTTGAGAAGCAGTATGCAGACAGTCTTAAAATTTACATCTTATTCAAATTATCATAACTATCTGTGTACTTGGAGTTTTGAGTTAAATTTTGGATATGTACTGCCTATATTTATCTGGATCATGCATACCAAATTTGATGAGATTTTGAGATCATGGTTATTTTTAACTTAGTTATAAGTATACACTGGTTGACAGTTCTGTAAATTCTGAGAATTTGTATACATATCAGTGTGAGGTCATTTTCATCACTAAAATGACTTATTTTGATAAAGTTTTCAACTGATGAAGTAACGAATATTCAAATACCTTTCTGTAGAATCTAAAATCATGGAATTTCATAAAGTAGGTGATTAATTGTGATTTTTGCAACTAGCATCAGTTGTAGATTGGAAGGATAGCTTACTGATTTGGGTATATGTAAGTTATTGTCACATTAAAGTTATACAATGAAGTTAGAAAGTTGTTAGTTAGCTTGTGAATCATGAATTGAGCATGCTTTGAATGGACTTATAAATATCTACTATATTGAAATGTGAATGGCTATGCAAATTAGCTTGTTGATTATTTAGGGTAATGGTTATCACCCTAGGACTATCAATCCAGTTGACCATTGGTAATTAGTAACCTTATCACTTCAAATAATTGGATAAGACATTCCTCGTGCGCCGTCGGATTATTAACTACGGAAGGATTGATCACGGGCCGGAGACAAGGTCGAGATTCAAGCTAGTGGAGAAGGCGATCAATGAAGGTCAAGTCGCCGATGATATTGGCTTTTTTGGGTCGATGGGGCCAAATTTTAAGTCTGGATTGGAAGCCGAGACTCTGACTCCCTGTCTTCCCTTACAACAGCTGGTTCTGATTCATATCCATTTCTGTGACAGCTGCCCAACGTACCAACTTGTCGAACCTCCGAATACAAAGGCACCATTTTTTACCTTAGAGCAGGCCTTAGTCCATACTCAAATCTTTTCTCCCTTTTTACCTCGTCCGGCACCAGTTCTGGGGCATAACGGGATAGTTGTGTAAACTTCGTCTCATACTCTCGAACTGACATGTTTCCCTGCTTTAGATTTAGGAACTCCATGAGCTTTTCTTCCTATACATCTAAAGGTAAATAATGCTACCTGACTTCTTCATGAAAATCTTCCCGTGCTATTGGCCCATTTCCTATACTGCACTTGACAGATTGCCACCAGACACCTGTATCCTTCTCCAGTAGAATGGTTGCTAACCTGACCTTGCTGTCATCTAGTGTCTCGAGTACTTCAAATACAACCTTTACTTGATGAATCCAGTCGTTAGCAGTAGTCGGGTCCGCCTGGCCTTCAAAAACTGGAAGTTTCATCCCCTTAAAAGACTCTACCATTTTGACTGTGTTGGCTGCGGTGTTCCCCTGGTTGCCTCCTTCTGTACCCTGTTATGGCATTAAATTCTTACTTGCCTCCACGAAACTCCCATCATTTGGTAGACGCGAGCAAACTAAGATTCGACATTGAGGCCGGTGACATTGGCCCCACTGCCTTCTGTTGATTCTTGATTTTGATGATTACAACACAATGCAAAGTTTGTTGTGCTACTTCTTATATATTACAGGATATACATAAAGGCACAATGTTCTAACAAGCTTTATAAGGTTCTTAAAGCAAGTTGATCAAGCAAAGCTACAAACAAAGCTCTTATAGCTAATTGATCAAGAAAGCTATAAGGTTGCCAGCTTCAAAGAAAAGGACGAAGGCTAAAGCTCCATCTCAAGACTCAAGACTCAAGACAAGACCTATGCTTCAATATGTTGTATTAAGTGTCTTGTAACAATTGTAACTTTTTTATTTCTTTGAGTCTTAGAAATTCTGTAATAGCCTTGTCACACACACTCACACATATCTTTAAAATAATTGAGTGTTATTCAAACTTAAAAAGACCAAAACAAGATTGAAAAAGCTCAGCTGTTAAGTACTAGTCGACCGCCATTAGGCACTAGTCGACTGTCCTAGTACGAAACTGTCTGAACTTATTCAAACTCTGACCAGTGACTCATAATGACAACCCAGTCGACTGTTCAAGTCATTTCGATAGTTTACTGATTTCAAAACTTGATTCTTCGAATTTAAAAGTTTTATTTCCGTTGGTTGACAGTTGGTACAACTGCTTCTCAACGTCCAGTGATTCTAACTTTATAAATAGAGTGTAGAAATCACTTGAAAAAGGTTACAAGACAATACTCTCTTTTACAAGCTTTCAAGTACTTATTTTCAAAAAGAGAACAAGAGTTCATAAGCTTTCAAATCCTCTAAGTTTTTGGTTCTCTAAAATCAGTCTAGTATAACAGTGATTTCGTTTTAAACTGATTTCGGAAGTTGACCTAATAGCCACGCACAAAATCATATTCACAACAAGGCTATAGGTTGATTGTAAACATTTTATTGTTGTTCTTCACTCTCGGGTTGTGAGAGTGGTTCCTCTCAGTTAGAGAGTAGGGCTCTAGGGTGTAGAGTCAGGTTTTCACTCTTGGTGGAGGAGTGGGTTGCTTTCTCTAGTGGTGAGAAAGGACTAAGGGTTGGACAAGGTTGTTGTCTACCGCCGTAGGGTATTCTTGTACATTTTTCAAGAATAGTGAAAAATCTCCAGTGGGTTGCTTGGGGACTAGATGTAGGTCATGAGGACCGAACCAGGATACATCGTGTGAACTCTGTGGTTGTATTTCTCTGAACTTGCATTTCATTTACTTGCTTTTTAAAGTTCTTTGTGAAACTAGTCTGGACAGTCGACTGTGTACCTTTTTAAATCGACTGATCAGACTTGTACTACATTCTCTCTGAAAACTTGTCTGGTAAGTCGACTGGTTCTTCTATAAGTCGACTGATCAGACTCTTCTTAAAATACTCTTCTTAACTGTCGCCCGAGTCGACTGGTTTCTCTTTTCAAGTCGACTGGACCAAAGAAAAAGTTCAATTCCGCAATTATTTTTATAAAACACTATTCACCCCCCTAGTTTTTCTTACCTTGCCTACAGGATCCAACACCTTCACCTTCGGATTGGCTACTGCGACCACTTTTAGTCCGTCCAGACATCTGACCTAATATTTAAAATAAGACGGATGCCTCATTATGATATTGGAAAAATAACAACCACCAGTAACATTTATGCCACACTAGTAATTAGACAAAACATAATGTTTAAGCTTCAGTCATTTCATAACATAGTCTTAGTAGTTACTTACAAGTACTACACCCAACAAAACATAATCCTAGTTGGCCAAAACATACAAAACATACATTTAAACTTGTTCCTACTGATCTACTATAGTGGACTTCACTGTACCCTGAGACTGTCCCAGTTGGGCTCGCAACTGGGACACCTAGGCCCGCAGCTGCTCACGCTTACACTCCAGGCGTTGAAACTTAACTCGATAAGTGTGCTTCATTAGTACAATTCTTCAGGCAGTCTTGCTCTTAAACCTTTTACATTTGACCACCACTTCTTTGGTGGCGAGCACCTGTAACACCCTAGAAAATTTAAATATGAATTTGGCATTAATAAATGATTATTTGAGAATTTCGTGATTTATTATATATTTTTCTGGAATTTTTACATTTTTTACGTGCAAAATACATGCAAATATTTTTCTTGGAAACTGAAAATGCAAAAACTTTATTGGGAAAATCTTATATTTATTAGTAGATAATTATTCTGAATTTTCTGAATTTTTACGGATATTTTATGACATGTTTGCAAATATTACAAAAAGAGGGATTTTAGAACATTTTTACAGATATTTTATGACATGTTTGCAAATATTACAAAAGGAGGGATTTTGTGCAAAAATTACCACTTGGAGTACAAATCCGAAAATTTTCCAAATTTTGGGCTATGCTTGATGGCCGGCCAACTCAGTAGTAAAGGGATTTGATTTTATGTAAATTGATTTGATTAATCTAACTAATTTATTAAAGAAAGTTCATATATGTAAATAAATAAATTGTTGAAAGATATTTCTTTAAGAGTTTCAACCCCCTAATACATTCAGATCCGGCCTATTTAAAGGGTGCTATAGCCATCTTCTTTCCTGTAATCAAATAAGATTATTTATTATTGGCTTTGTTGGAGTTTCGTAGCTAGGATCTTAGATTTTTGCGAAGGTGCTTTTCTTATTATTATTTTCTTCGTCTTCATTGATTCTTCATTGAGGTGGGTGATACTCTACTTTCTTGTTTTTTATATACATGTCGATTACGATGATTATGTAGTAAATGCATGCTAAAAGAGTATAGGTTTGATATAGTAGATATAATCGGATGATGGAGTAAACTTGTATGATCAAGAATATAGACTAATGAATGACTTTCTTGTGTGACTGATTTAGAATTGTAAAGACCTAATAATATTCATGAAAATATCATGCTGTACTTGTTTGATCGTGTGAAGGTTTGATTGTTATGAAATTAGCATGTATATTGAATTCCCTGTTACTATTCATGCCTGTGTATACATTCTGTTTGATTTTTTTTATATAAAACTTGATTATCGGTTGGGTTTTGGGATACACAAACAAGATACAATTGATTGACAGGGGATTAGTATGTGTATATCGATCATGAGATGTGGATTTTGATGGTAAGAAAACAAGAAATATATAAGAGAGGATGGGTTTTGATTTCGGGTCTGTGTGCATAGGCCGAAATTGAGTTTTGAGACTTTTTGCAAAGTTTTCGATTGAATTTGACAAACACAGGAACTGAGTTGTCTAACGACATATGTTTGCTGCTTGTACACGCTATTAGAACGATATATATCTATTTATCTCAAGTATCAGTTTTGATTAAATTGTGATTTGCAAGTTTGAGGTAAAAAGCATGATTTTAAACATGTTATTGTATTTTTGAAATTTCAGAGTTTTCTTCCACCTGTATGGACATGAACCATCAGTATTCTACCAAGTAATTTGAAGCAAACATATATATATATATATATATATATATATATATATATATATATATATATATATATATACACACACACACACACACACACACACACACACACACATACATACTCCTTGTGTGTAATAATTTGATTTAGCCGAAGTAATTTTCCAGACCAAATGTCGGTCGACCGCACAAATTTTGAACTAGAACCAGCGGTCGATCGACAAGCCTTTTTATTTGAAATTTTCCTCATGTCAGTCGGCCGCCCAACTTTTGTACTGTCTTGTGCAGTCGACCGACAGACCCTAATTTGAGCTTTTAACATATGTTCTTCGAATCGATTTTTCTTCAAACTTACAAATGAATGTTTCTATGTTTCAAATAAGAGTTTTTCTACTGAAATTACTATGTTTCCAGAGAGTGGTATTCCTAACTGGGATTAAGATGTAATTTGGAATCTTGCTTAATTTAAAAAGTTAAATATTAGAGAATTTGGGGTGATTGATGTTTTGTGATTTTTCTAAGATTTTGAGAACTTAATCCTCTGATTTTGATGAATTGTTCCAGATTTTCTTAATCAATTAATTGGATTTGTAAGACTATGAAAGAATTTGGTTGTGGAGAAATTGCTTAATATGAATAAGTGGATATTGAAATTTGCGTTAAAATTTGAGTTGTGAATCTCTAGAGGTTGAGTAGGACCCTTGTGTACCGGCAGTTGTGATTTTTGTGGAAGTTGACTAGTTAGGGTCTTCGTTCCTGACTTAGTTGTGTTAAGTCCGGTTGGGGTACATCAACTCTAGGGGAGAATGTAAAGTAATTAATAATAACAAACCTAAGGACATGAACTAGTTGGAGATGTGATGAAACGAGAGCAAACATGGGTAGAGGGCCTCATATGGTTCACGATGGGAGATGGCTTCACTGATTATCGGGGTGTGAGGAACAAGGGTCCAAATCACTTGCGATGTGGCTAGTCTTCCTGATCATCGGGATCGAGGGGACGTCCATCGGATATTTGCGTGATGAGGTACCATGTGCTTTTGTGGTGTGAGTTTCATTACCTGACCTTCGGGTTGAGAGTACTTGCATTAGGGGATTGATTCCACTGATTACCGAGTCATGGACTAGATACTCACGGCAAGTAATCACGGTAGTATGTTAGTTGCATGGTGAGGGATTAAATCCTATATAGTGGAAAACGTTAAGGGCTTACACCGGGCCTATGTAAAGTGGGATGCATAGACTGCAACAAGTATGCATTAGAGGTCGGCATATACATTAGTGGTAGAATGCTTTATGTTATCATACATGTTGTAAAAAGATTGAAAGTAAATGTGTAAATGTGGAACTGTGTTTTTAGTTAAAATGTAATTCACGGTGTTAATTTCCGATGTGCTCTGTAAAAGAAATGATGTAATAAAAGTTTTAAATTTACTGTGTTTGAGCTATATTTATAATTACAATTGAGGCAGATGCTAGGAAATTTGTGTCTCGTATTTCTAAGTTAATTATTGAAAATTCAGGGCGCTACAGAAGTTGGTATCAGAGCAAACTTCAATAGTAATATTAAATATGGTAAAGGGAATGAACCTAGGTGTGGATACTAGAGTGTGATTATCTAGGAGTGGACGTTAGAGTGTGATTATTAAAACATGAAACTAAAATAAATGAAATGATTTGAGTGTGATTAGAGTTCTGTAGTGGGCAATTAGTATGAATGTGATTTTGTTGTGGTGCTCTAACTTTCCACATGCTTTGTAGTATTCAGTGAAATGGCAGGACCCAGGACTAAAAATGGTGGAAATGGTGATGGG
>JACEHZ010000461.1:600000-760857 GCA_017893485.1 Hemerocallis citrina | reverse complement strand
TCTTGCCTCTACAATGCCCAACACCTCCTAATCTCCCTACCATAACCATTCTACTCAAAATAAATTAACCACACTAAATTTTATACGAAAATAAAATCAAGGGTTTACCTTTTCGAAATCCTTTCGAAAAACGGACTCCGCCACGATGTAGAGAACCCTTCAATTAGCCTATCCCCCAATTTGATTTGGATTTGGTGAAGGAACGAAGTGGATTGGAGCGGGAGAAGGGGAGGCCGATGGGTTTCAGCCGAAGGATTCGATCGGGAAAAAGAAAGAACGGGAAGGAGGATGAGGGAAGGGGGGGGTTTGGTAAAAGAAAATAATAATAATAATAAATATATATATAATTAATATGGAATATTTACATATAGCCCCTAATCTCCAAAATATTTCAAATAAATCCCAACTTTCACACTTTAAAAAAAATACATAAAATTGTCTCATAATAATTTTTCAAAAGTAGAAAATAAGGTAAACAATATTTCTTCATATAAAACTCGACCCATAACTCCAATATATCATTAATACCAATCTACTACAAATATCCGTACCAGTATCAATATTTAAATAAAATACATCAAAAATAATTTTCACCACTCAAAATATATAAAAACAGATACAAAAGCCTGGCCTCTCCTCGGAATAGCGGTCCTCTGACCAACAATCTGATGCTGGGGAGGAAGCGGTGGCCAAACTGGACCACGAGCTGGAACTGCCGGCTGGACAGGACCACGGACTGGAAGAGTCACCCTCTGCTGTGGACAATCCCGCAAAGTATGGTCAGGAGCACCACAAGCAAAACAGCGGTGATTGGCCCACCTACAGTCCTTGCGCTCATGCCCGGCAAGTTGGCAAAAGTCGCAAAAACCACCCCTCTGGGAATCAGAAGAAGAGTAAGGAACTGCTCTAACTGGGTGGGCGGAAACAGGCCTCCGAATAGGCCCACAAGAAGGCCTAGCAACAGCAACGGGAACAGTCCGGTGAGAAGAAGACGAACCACCACGAGCCTGCTCCTGAGCTCGGGCTGCCTCAAGAGCCTCAGTATAGGTACGCAAGCAAAGAGAGACAAGATGCCTCTTGATATCCTGCTCAAGTCCATTTGTGAATCTGCGAGCCCTATCCTCTTCGGTTGCTACAAGAACGACAGCAAAGCGGCTAAGTCTAGTAAACTCAGCTGCGTACTCATCCACTGACCTGGAACCCTATTGCAAGAAGTCCATGTTACAACATTGCATGAACAATTATGTAACAAAATTCAAAATAGAATAATGACTTAACCTGTTTTAGGGCCAGGAATTGCTGTTCCATCTCAACTTGAGTACTACTGGGGAAGAATTTCTCGAAGAATCTCCGAGTAAAAGTAGGTCAAGCAATAGGCCTCTCAAGTCGCTCAGGCTCGGCCATCCACCAGATATGGGCCAGATCCACCAGCTGGATGGAAACCATGTCCACCCGATCAGCCTCGGCAACACGAGCCGCTAACAACAAGCGCTCAGTCTGAATCAACCACTGTTCAACCTCCAAAGGCGTCTCAGTGCCGGAAAAATGGTCGGGATGCAGCCTTATAAAATCTGTAATTGTCCCTGGACGAGGCGGAAGATTTACCTGCATAGGCACAATAGGAGGCAGAACCCGGGCAGCTTCAAGAATAGCCATCACAAGATTACTGTGGTTTTGCTGCTGATTAATCAGTCGCTCAAGCACAGTAGTGACAGCCTTAATCGGATCAACCTGCGACTGAGAAGTAGAACCTCAGCGAGCCATAGTCTGCACAAAACCAAGACAATTAGCATCCAGAATCAGAGTTAGTATACATGCATTTATGTATGCATGGTTGGTGAAAGGTTGAGCAGATCCCAGTTCGAGCCAAGCTTGTCTAATATATTAGGCAACTAATACATTAGCCAAACCTGGCGCTCTGATACCACTAAAAACCCTATCACACCCCGCTTCCCAAAAAGAATACGGAATACGGATACGAGATAAAAGCCCAGCGAATGATTTTCATCATCCATAAGCTATTCAGGAATCTTTATAATATTTCACAAGATAATCAGAGTCGGAAGCAAAGGATACAACCAGGCATGCATAATTAAAACAAGATACCAACAAAAATTACTTGAAACCAAATATAATAATCTCAAATAATCAAATTCTGAACAAGTCAAATATTCTGGGTCACATCGCCCAAATACAAGATAAATATCCAAGTAATCAAGTACATTTTATTCAAGTTCAAGCAACAATAATAATAAAAATCATAAAGTAGAAAATCCAGCACTAATACATCATCTCGCTAATACCATCTGGCAGCCGACCATCCTGATCTGTAATTAGTAAATTTGCAGGATAAGGAAGACGAAAAATAAGTACCCGTCAATTGCAAGTTACGGACCACTTATAATGTTGAATACAAGTACATGGGATAGGTAAATCTAAATAACAAACCTAGTATGGTATAATCATGATAACAGAATATAAATTGTAGCATGGCAAGATAAGCAAATATAATAGCATGTGTTTATTGTCAAGTAAACAAGTGTCATGCATCAAGTAACTAGTATTAAGAATCATGTAATCATGTAGCATGTATTAAGTATCAAATCTCATGTATCATGTAGTCAAGTGTCAAGCAAGCATGTATCATGTTCAAGTATCATGTTCAAGTCTTGTAGTGATTACAATCTAGGTAGCACTTCATGAATTCTGGTTTTTTCTACATGGTTGCTACAACAAACAGTTTTGCTTTAGATTTCATAGGGGACCATGCAGGGCAGTGTACTTAAGGACAAGTTCCAAGTATCATGTAATCATGTATCATGTAAACAAGCTACAAAATCCAAACAAGCTCCAGTGTTATGTGTGTACGTGTCATGTATATTGTGTTAAGCTGCACATGTAAACAAGCTCCAATAACCAATAGGTTCTTCCGAGTACACATTTCTGTACTATCCACTACTAGATCTTTCCTTTAACCCCGGATTGGTTATTTTATAATTAATGTCAAACACGCATGGAGGTGTGCAAAACATATCAATTATATCATGTCATGATCATGTAACAAGTTCAAGTTGCAAGATAAATATATACGTGTGCAAGATATCTCATAAAAGAACTAAAATAAACAAATCTCAAGTTCAGGACAGCAAGACCATACTGTAGTAAAACAGTGATTCCCAGTATTACAGGCATGCAAATCTGAATCCGTCGAAACACCTAGAAAATAGACTCCCAACCAAATCTAGCGAGTATAAACAAGTCATATATTAATTCACAAAAACATAGATCAAAACTGATTTGAATACAAAAAATAGGTTCAGCCCGAAATCAGGAAAACGAATTCAAGAATAGAAAAACAGCATGAAAACACATTAAATAAATCCAAAAAAAAAATCTGGGGTATTCCCCTATATGTACAGTATCTAAATATAAAATTTCATAATTTTCCAGTGAAATTAGATCACTCATCCAAAATAAGAAAGCATCAAGAAACCATAGTTTGGCAAATCTGAAATTCCCAACACTACTGTACGAAAACTATGATATCTCGCAACCAGTGAAACGAAATCCAATTCCGCCAAAGGGATATGAAAATAGATAAAATATACTAACTTTCATATTTCACAAACATTTTTCATACAGTAAAATGAAATAGGGTAAAAATATGTTTCTTTACAGAACAGCGAGTAAAATACAGCAAGTCTAGTGTTCATAAACAAGCATGAAATAACATCTAAAACTCATCAATAAAATTCACCAAAATTCTGGGTAATCCCTAACTACATAAAGAAATACTGACCAAAGTTTTGGATCAAAATAATATGTGTGGCACAGTTAATAAAATTATTTAGTCATCAAGAACATCGAAAAATAAAATCTGGAAAAGATCGACACCTCTGTAGTAAAACAGTCATAACTCACTCATACGAAAACGAAATCAAGCAAGGTTATAGGGGTTTGAAAATAGACGAAATTCTCTAAAACTCATGTTTTATACCGAAATTAGGATACTGACTTCAAGACAGTCCAAAACAGCAAATAAAACAGATCAGCGACGAAACACAGATTTTTCTATTTAATAACAACTCAACATATATCATACAAAACTTGTTCTAAACACAATCAAACATGAAATCGAGTCTACCAAGTGTCTAAACATCATAAATTAGGGTATCTAGCATGTCCACACTAAGTATTTCACATGAGTCTCAACCAAATCACGAATTCTCACAAAGGTCTCACATACATGATCAAAATCAAGAACAGATAAATTCTAAGTTAATTCATGTCCATATTGTGTCGTGAGTCATCTATGGTCAAGTTTTCACAATAGAGATAAAACCTATCAAACATAACACAAACAAGAGTCGTCGCTAGACCCAACTACACTATAGGTAATATTTTTTGACTTGTATCAAACAAATGAATTGGAGTACAAGTTACTTGCCTTAACCGAATATGAAGAACGACGAAAACCAAGAGTAAGGAGCAAAACCCACGAAAAAAAATTCACGAACCAACGAATCCAAGCAACTAGAGCGAAAATCTCCACACGAACAAAAACTCCAAAAGCAGGATGACAATAGTGGCTTGCGGCCACAAGAGAACACCACGAGTAAGACTAGGGATTATATGTGGTGGTGCGAGGTGGTGTGAAGGGTGGTCGGGATGGCCAAGAGGGGGAAAAGGAGAGTGGAGGCTCGGGTTGAAGGAGATGGGGGGCTCGGGTTTGGAGGTAGGCCGGGAGGGGGAGTCGGCCTGGGGGTGCGGCTTGGGGTCGGCTGCGTGCGGCCGCGCAAGCAACGAGAGAGAGAGGGAGGCCGGGTTGAAAGAGGTAGAGGGACTAGGGTTAGGGTTTTGTGTAAGGGATGGTGTATTTATACGGAGGGATTAGAGTTAATAATACAAGTTGGGTTAATAGGTAATGGGTTGTAGGTATATAGGAGTAGTAATAGGATTTGTTTAATTTGGCTTTAATTAGGATACAAATTGTATAGGATAACTAATAGGATTGGGAATTTAATTTGGCTTTGGTAAATCTTATTAGGGATCAAATAATAGGATTGGGAAATAGAATCACAACCAATCACCACCACACACCCAGGAACAAAATTAAAAGGGACAAGAACAAAATGAAAGAAAGAACCAAATATTGAAGAACGAAGCAAAAGAGACAACCAATCAAACACAAAGAGCTCAAAAAGAAATAAAACAAATATATATTGAAAATAACTCCAATATACAGTTCAGAAAGAAAAATACAAGAGAGAGAATACACCAAAACGAAAAATATATTCAAAAATACACAAAATGAAAAACAGGGGTTACATATTGATATATAGTAGTGTATGTGAAAAAATTAAATACAATGTAGGTGCGATAAGTTACAAAAAAAAATCTAGAAAACAAGAGGGCTGTGAGAGAGAAGATCAAAAAACCAACAAACATGTATGATACAATTATAACTGCAAAAAAAATAAAAAAAATAAAAAGAGGGTTGTGAAATTTTGATACCGTTCACCGTGGATAGTCGTATATATAAAATGAGAGTGAAAATAAAATTAGAAGTAGAAGTAGAAGTCCAGAATTGAAGACTTGAAGAGAGCTTCTTTGTTTGATCACTTGGAGGAGTTGAAGACTTGAAGACGTAGTTGAATGTTGAATTCGATACGATCGGAATTTGTCGTTTGATCGTTTATATGTTGCTACCTTCTTTGTTCTATTGTTCACAAAAATTGAAATGAATTGAGTAATAATAGTAGACAGAGTAAGAGAGTAAGGTGTGAATTTTTAGTTTCGGTTTTATGGGTATTTATATGGAAAAAAAACAAAACAAAAAAAAAAACAAAAATCAACGGCTAAAAGAGCCGTTAATGAGCTCTCAGCCAAGAGTTAGGCCCATTGGACCCGTGGGTCAAACAGTCGACCCGCGCGGGTCGAATGTTTCACCCGTACGGGTCAAACGGTTCGCAACCCGTGGGTCGACCCGCGGGTTGGAGAGCGGGTCAGTACTGTAGCGCGGGTTATCGGGCCGGGTTGAACGGGTTCAATTCGTTTTTTAAGACCCAGGTCGACCTGTATCCATTAACGGGTTCGACCCGAACCCGAACCGGTCACTCACGGACCGGGTTAGTCGGGCGGGTCATGGACAGTTCACGGGTCGACCCGGCCCGTTTGCCATCCATATGCTTGCCTCTGCATATTTTTGCTCGAAAAATTAGGTTATTGGACCCTTGACGACCATTTATTTATTAAAATTAAGAGGGTTAGTTTTAAGTGAGATTTATCTAAACATTAGACTTGCAGGTTCTGGAAATTTCGCATCTTGAAATTATACAACTCTCTCCTTTCTACAACTAGTCTAATGCACGTGCGATGCACGTCTATAAAAAAGTTTAGTCATTAAATTAAATGAATTTGTATATTTTGATTTGACGTGCATGACACGGGGATGTTTAGTGAATGTAGTTTGCACGTATATTGCACGGGTTTGTCACGGGGATAATTTAATCATATAGAGATGCACGTTTTAATAATTTCAAAAAATAAAAATAAAAACTCTGGCATAGTAGAGATTAATTACCTCTCTAATAAAGTTCATCCTTCTCACCAACATGAAAGCGACACTTACCTGCCAATTATGTTCTTCTTATTCGAAAATCACCTCCTTTTCAATACCCTTTCCTGTAATACACCTAAAAAATACACACAAATAAAAGATTAATCTCGAAACTCCCCTGGACAGAGCGACATATAATTGTCCATGACTAATCTCGAAACTCCCATTTAATTTTTAATAGCATAATATAATCATAAAAAACCACTTTGTTACAGATTAAGGAGTAAGATTCATAATTAGCTCGACTAAAAATGGAAAGAAAAAAAGATAGTCAGAAGTACCAACAACAATCTAAATTGATCAAACTTAGAGTAAGATTTTGCTAGCACCCATTAGATACCTAGACTCAAAATAATCCTAAGTTATTAGCAAGATAGATATGTGTTCTAACTTGTAATTCTCTAAAGTCTCTAATTGAATTAAGAGGGTTGTATGTTGTGTGGACGATCAACACAAAAATTGGAGGGTTGGAAACATGAATCTGCAAGTGCAAAAAATTTGGCGTTTCTAAAGTCTTGTCTAAATAGTTCACAATCAGCAAAATTCATATGCAATTTTTCATAGTCAGATAAGAAAAAAATAGTGGTGTACACCTATGTTATAATGAATCAAGGATTCTTCAATTCATATCTGATGTTCCAGAAATCTTTTGATCTTTTCATAAGCCAAGAGCTAAATTGAAAAGCTTCAGTCACTCAAGCTATATTTGAAATTCCAAGTGCACAAACTCAATCTAAACTATTTTTTTTGTCTCAACTCATGGAAATAGTGCCTAAGAATTTAAGTAGGGAATACAACCCAGTCACAAATAAGAAGAACAGTCTGCAAATAGATAGAGCACAGACAATGGATCATATCACAGACGTACAGACCCACATCAAACAGACATATTATAGCTCATAAAAGCAAATAGAAAAAACACTGAGCCAAGATAATAGAAGATTTTTCAAGGATTAATTATTGCATACTCTGGCGCAAGGTGGGGATGCACAGGGCTGGGCGACTGAGCAAGGAGGCAGGACGGGGAGGCGCTGGCGATGGAGGCTGAGCGAGGAGGCGAGGAGGCGGGACGGAGAGGCGCGGGGGGAGGGCATGAGGAGGCGGAACGGAGAGGCGGGACGGGGAGGCGCGGGGGAGGGCGCCTGAGCGAGAAGGCGGGACGTGGGTGCAAGGCGAGCAGGCGGGACGGGGTGGCACGGGGGATGGCGTCTGAGCGGGGAGGAAGGACGGGGAGGCACGGGGGATGGCGTCTGAGCAGGGAGGAAGGACGTGGTTGCGCGATGGGTAGGGCCGACGTCGGTGGGAGGCGCGGGTGAGGGAGAGGAGAGCGGGACGTTGGGTGCGTGATGAGGAGGGCGCGACGTCGGTGGGAGGCGCGGGTGAGGGAGAGGAGAGCGGGACTTTGGGTGGAAGGGAGGAGGAGAGAAATTCAGGATTTAGGGTTTGTTCATCCAAAAGAAGATGAAGGGTTTTTGTTTTGTTTTGTTGGGATTGAACGTGTATCAGACGCAGACGAGTATGTATGGAAATTAAGTTTGGCCGTATATTGCACGGGTTTACTCACACACAAAATTAGGGTTTGTTTGTTTACAACCCCAACTCTCCCATTAAAATAGTAGAGATATTTCTTCATCCGACAAACAACAAACTTATCCCACATCTTACCTTAATAATCATCCGCCATTTGAGAAAGAATCGATCGCACACTAATCACCCCCAAAACCCATCAACTACTATCAATTGCATCTTATTCTTGACTCCACATTAACCCATCCCCCAAGATTACACGAGGAAAGAGGAGCAGTGCTGAGGCCGTCACCCCTCGCTTTCTTTCTCCTCGGTTTGCGCGTACCAGTCTGTCTCATCAGAACCACCTTCGATAATTCCACTATAGCCCCGCTGCTTCCCATCAAGCCCGATGCACGCTGATATGGATAAAAATTGAAGCCACACAATTCCAGTAAGTATCTCAAAGTTTTCAAGAGCAGAACAATAATATTATAACAACAACATGCCTATCAGAAGAATATGGGCTATCTTGAGGCACATCAGGTCAGCTAGATCCACATTTATGGCTTACTTGCAGCCTAACCAGCTAATTACAATTTCCAAATAAATCTCAAAATCTTATCCCTTAATCAGGCGAATTTCCAACCGAAACTTAAAAAATACATTTTCGGGTCTATCTAACTAATTTCTAACCTATAAATACCTTCTCCCACCTCCATCACTCAAAGGTAATCAATATTTCTTCATTAAAAACCCTAATCTTGATTCTGGGTTGTTGACTTGAGTATCAGAGAGTCTTATGCCTGAGCCACCTCTGTTAAGAATTTTTGCAGGGCTTTAAGCATTTTCAACGGGCCAAATTCAGAACTAGACGTTTTCAGTCATTTAGATTTAGATTATGATTGACTTTTGAGATCATTGTTTTCTCTCTCAATAAAAGAACTCATGTGATGGGTTCCACACTAAAATTAGCAACAACACCGACCAGATCAGCATCCCGCTGCCTCCCACTTTGCTAGTGACTTGACTTCACCTTGGGTATAGTCTCGACCCTCTTTGTCAAAGTTTTTTTTTTTATTTTTAATTTTAATTTTATCATATGTTTAGGTCGAATTTGAATGCATGGCTTAGGCCGTGATGATTATATTATTCTAATTTATCTGCTTCTATTAAACTTTATATATGGATCTTTAGGTTGCGTTTGGTTTGTTGTTTTGAAAACAGTTTTCTGAAAACAGTTTCTAAAAAGAGTTTTCTGAAAACAGTTTCTAAAAAGAGTTTTCTGAAAACAGTTTTCTGAAAATGAGAGTGTAAAAGCTGTTTGGTAATAATTTTTTATGAAAACAGTTTTTTGAAAATGAGAGTATAATGTATGTATAGGTTTGGTTGTATGTATATACTGTATACAGTATATATACTCTGACATATACATACATACTGATATATAATAATATAAAATATTTTATTATAATAAACATATTTAATAATATACATATATATAATAATATATAATAATATATAATAATTATAATAATATATATGTAATAATAATATATTCAAATTATATATTAAACAACTTATTATAATAATAATAATATATATAATAATATATAATAGTAATATATAATAATAACAATATATATTATAATAATAAAAATATATATTATAATAATAGATTATTATAATAGTATATATAAAATAGTATATATGAAATAATAGTATATATAAAATAGTATATATAAAATAATAAAATAATATATATATAATAATAATATAATATAATAATAGTATATATAATAATAATATAATATAATATAATAATAGTATATATAAAATAATATAATATAATATAAAAATAATATATATATATATATACATAATAATAATAATAATAATAATAATAATAATAATAATAATAATAATAATAATGTATATGTAACAATAATATATTATAAATATATATATAACAATATTTTATAATAATAGTATATTATATAATAATAAATATAATAATATATAATAGTAATATATTATATATTAACTAGATTTGCCCGTGGACACGTGCCTACGGCACGTATTCGAAACGATACAAAACACGAAAAATCCTTTAAACAGTAAAATAACAATTATGTAGCTCAAGTTTGAATAGTATGACAATAATTAGTAGTAAATAAAATCCATGTTTCTATTAGTATATGTTAAAAAATAATTATAAATGGGATGTAAAATCTAACTTCTTAGAGCTTTAAGTGTGAAAAATGATGAAATTTAACTGTTGAAGAGATATTTGATATTTTCAGTATAACATGTGCAGTAAAAAAACATAAAAATTCTAAAAATTTACAAATCTGAAATCTTAAAATCTAAATTTCCAAGTAAATAAAAAAAGAATGGGAGAGAGAGAGAGGGAGAGGGAGAAAGAGAGAAATATGAAAAGGTGAAGAGAGGAGAAAAGAGAGAAGAGAGAAGAGAGAGATAGTAATAAAGTAATGAGTTTTTTTAGTTTTGGGGGAAAATTTTGGTTTTGGGATTTAAAATTTTGGGAGGGAAATGTGTTTTGTGAGGTTAGATCTGGGCCTTTGATTTTGAGGGGATTAAATGTGAGCCACTTGATAGCTTTCTTTGTTGATGCGGTTTATTTCTGGGAGACGTGTGGATGCACCAGGTGTGAGTTCGGACTCGATTTGTATTTGAAGGAGAATGCTGCTCGTCTGCCGACCCTTGACTGACCGGGTGGAACTCGTGGCGACCTCGGGGTGGTTCGGAGATCTGGGCTCGGATCAGAGGATTCGGATCCGAGGTCTTGTGTACCTGCAGACGGTCCTGAAACACCGGGGTTTGTCCCGGTGGCGGACCCTTCGACGATCTAGTCAGTCTCTGTGAGAGAGTAGCAATAACTAGGAGAATTTAAGTGGCAAAAGATTGATTACCTCCCAAAGGTGGGTGAGGATCTAGTATTTATAGAGAATCCCAATCGGGTTTGGATCCGCTTGGGGGCCGGGTCTGAACCCGAAAGCCCATGGACCTGTCGTGGCAGAAGGCCCAGGGGGTTTAGGGCTGACGTGGCAATACCAGGAGTGGTATAGGGCTGACGTGGCAAAACCCTGAGCGGTATAGAGCTGACATGGCTGATAGTGGGTCTCCTGTGCTTCTGGGAGAATCGGAGGGCCTAGGCTGCGCCAGGTCAACCCCCTGTTTCGCCAGAGGGGGGGGTGCACCTGAGGTTCGGCGCCGACCCGGTAAGGGTTCGAAGCCAAGCTAGATTTGCCATTTTTACCTTTCTTGAGTGAGCGTTGTATTGGGCCCAGGTTGGGCTCGCAGGCCATTTTTACCCTATCACACAAGCCCCCCACTCCTGCGGGGGTGCGGGAGCTAGCCAGGGAGGAGTGTTCATGGTCGTGGAAATGGGATGGCAAATCATTGAATCTTCCGGAGGAGAGTACCCTGGTGCCAGACCGAACCTCGAGATAAAGAGAGATTATGGGTCGGTAGGGGTGATGGCGAGCCGTTGGATCTTCCGAAGAAGAGTACCCAGGTGCCAGACCGAACCTCGTGCTGGCGAGGGATTATGGGTCGGTAAGGGTGATGGCGAGCCGTTGTTTCTTCCTGAGAAGAGTACCCTGGTGCCAGACCGAACCTCGAGACGATGAGAGATTATGGGTCGGTAGGGGTGATGGCGAGCCGGTGGATCTTCCGAAGAAGAGTACCCAGGTGCCAGACTGGACCTCGCGCTGGCGAGGGATTATGGGTCGGTAAGGGTGATGGCGAGCCGTTGTTTCTTCCTGAGAAGAGTACCCTGGTGCCAGACCGAACCTCAAGTTGAGGAGGGATTACGGGTCGGTAAGGGTGATGGCGAGCCGGTGGATCTTCCGAAGAAGAGTACCCAGGTGCCAGACCGGACCTCGCGCTGGCGAGGGATTATGGGTCGGTAAGGGTGATGGCGAGCCGTTGTTTCTTCCTGAGAAGAGTACCCTGGTGCCAGACCGAACCTCAAGTTGAGGAGGGATTACAGGTCGGTAAGGGTGATGGCGAGCCGTGGAGCCTTCCTGAGAAGACTATTCTGGTGCTAGGAACTGGTCTCGAGCTGGCGAGAGGTTTAGGGGCCGGTCAGATTGTGGGCGACCCGTTGTGTCTTGGGAATGTTGAGCAGGGTGGTCTGCTGTCTTTGTGGAACATTGGGGGCGCCTTGGGATCTGTGTGAGGTTCCAATTCCCCAGGTGCATTAATGGCGCCGCCTAATAAATGTAGGGCGCATGGTCTTCCATCGTTTGGTCTCCCCTATGCCATAAAAGCTGGCCCCTGGGGGAGGCTATAAGTACCCCCCCTCTCCTTGTTCGTAGTGGGTCAGATCAATGCAAGGGTGGCCTATTGGCCCTTAAAGGTGTCTGCTCTGGCGGACGCCTGTCTCTTGTCAATTTTTACCCCCGGTTGTGTCGGAGAGGTGGTTTCTCTGCCGCCCCGATCTTCTCTCGGATCTGATGGCCCTGATAGAGCGGCCAGATCCAGGGGGGATCAGGGCGAGAGGGGTAACGACCGAACTCCGAGGGGTGAGCTGTTCGCAATTGTGAAGGGTCTGTCCTTCCGGAAGAGATGAAGGGCATTCTGGGCCAGTTGTTTGCAACTGCGAAGGTCCCGTTGCCATTGTTGGCCGAACCTTTGCAGTTGCATCAACTGGCTCGGAATGTTGCCCTTCTCTCGATCTCTGAGTGTTGATCTGCTTTCAACCAGGATGCTCGCCGAGGGCGGCGTCTTAAGGCTTTGAGCCTCGGATGGATAAGTTGTTCTCCGATTGGAGGTTGACTACTCTGCATTCAGATAGGGATCCAGGTGATGGTGGTTTCTGTCTCACCCTTGAACAGTTCGGGTCTTCGGATGACGAGTCTGTAAGCCCCGAGCTGTTCACGGGTGAAAGGGGAACCGACCTTGCCTCGGGGCCCGGGGCGTCTGTCTAAGGACGGCGCCTTAAATCTTAAGTAAAAACGTTCCCTCCTCCGAATATCTCTTCCGAGCTAACCTCCTTGCCTGGATGTCAGTCTGTCATTGGATGATGTCAGCAGCGCACGTTTCGAGGACGTGGCGCGAATTCCCAGGCGGCAGTTGCATGTCAAATAGATGAACAGTACTCGCGGAAATCGAGGAGTCGCCTTTATCTCCTATAAATATTCCCCCCTCTCCCCCATCAGTCCACTCCTTTCTCGCTGCTTTCTTTTCTTTTTCAAAAAATTTCTCAACCCTTCAGCGCTCATCTTTGCGGCTTGCTGTACTAGGATTGCCCTTCCAAAGTAACCCCAGGTGAGTTGGTAAGTCTGCTTAGTTTAGGCATAGATGGATAGGGCTCAGTCTGGCTCATCAGCGTCGACGTCTGGGGGGGGAATGAAGCCTGTCTCCGAATCGACGTCCTGGGAGGAGCCCATACTCGAGGGGGAGTCCGTACATGTCGATGAGTCTTCTGATACGGTTTCGTGGGAGGAACCAGTGGGTGAGGAGGAGGTATATGGCGCGAGGTCGTTGCGTTCTCGTCGTCCCTTCGTGGTGGAGAGCAGCGAGTCGGAGGAAGCGGATGATGGTTCGGACGGCGTCCGTGTTTTGGAGTTGACTTCCGAGGGAGAGGGAGGCGAGGGTGGCACCGTACGGAGATCCACCGTTCCGGGTGCAGGTCCGAGTTCCATGCTGACTGGTCGGGGGCCCTTATCCATTCCCTCGCCGGAGCGAACCAAGAAGAGGAAGAAGGCTCCGAGGAAGGCAGGATCGAGGACTGGTGGTTCGAGCCAGGGGTCTGTCTACCGCAACTTGTGGACAGGTTCGCCCGTGCAGCCGAAGCATTTTCGTCAATATCCTGACGACCTGTCCGACAAGGAGCTCTTTGGTGTGCAGGCCTCTTCGCCGAATCGGAAGAGGGTGTTGATGGACGCGATTCTGACCGTCTTGGATGGGGGGGACTTGGAGGTTTTGCAGCTGGCGTACCACATAGGTCCCAGCTATGAATTGATGCTGCCGAGCCCTACTTTGCGCCCAACCGATCCCCTGTCTGCTTGGTATTGTGTCTTCCCAGTGGACGCGTTCATTTCTGGACTGAGGCTGCCAGTCCACCCTTTTGTTCGGGAAGTACTGAACTGGGCTTCCCTGGCTCCGATGCAGTATGGGCCGAACTCTTGGAAGCAGATAATCTGTTTTGTGTTGATGTGCAAGGAACAACAGGTACCCCTGCGGTTGAACGTGTTCCGAGCGATGCTGATGATTAGTTCGGCGGCGGAGGGTATTTACTATATCTCCCCTCGGGGTAGGAGGAAGGTCGTTCACAGCCACCCGGACTCCATCAAGGATTGGAAGAAAAAATATCTGGTGATCCGGAGTGAGGAGCCCTGGGACATTCCGACCCGATGGAACTACTCCAAGCCGAGCCATCCCGCGCCGGGGCCGGGGGATCTAACGGCCGAGGAGTGGGGGTTTGTCGAGCGCCTTCGTTTGTCCCCTAGTATTGATTGGACGAAGGTGACGGAGGTCCACCTGGCGAGCGTCGGACTGAGCCCAGCCGTCCTGCGTATGTAGTTTGTTTCTTTTCTTTCGATCCTTTCGTACCTTCTTGCTCATTGCTCTTAATGGTTTTTTCTGTAGATATGGATGAGGCATCGATCAAAGCCAGGAGGCTCGCCATGAAGAAGGAGAATGCCGAGAAGAAGAGGGGGGAGGCGGCGAAGAGGCCGAGGGAGCTGCCCCTCGTTATCTCGGAAGTACCAACCGAGCCGAGGGTTAAGAAGACTCGTTCGGAGACGAGCAAGGGGGCTGCCCCTTCGAGGGGTAAGGGCCCCGTGGGGGCATCCGGTCTTGACAAGGGAAAAGGTCCCTTGATAGAGTTTGAGGAGGAGGACCCGGTGGTGGAGATGCTGCGGCAACGGTGGGCGCTGGACTGGTCGGTTCGGATGGGAGACTGTCTGACCGGGGAAGCCCAGGCCGTAGAGGTGGTGGAGAAGCTGGCGACGCCTGGCGATCGCCAGATGATGGAGAGCGAGCCCGTAGAGGTGGCCTTTACGCGCCTAGCGCAGGCCACCGTGTTGGTAAGTTTGTCGACCTCCTTCTTCCTGTTAGTCCTGCTTCAAGAGTTTTCTTCTTATGGGTGCCTTTCGGTCGCAGGCTTGCATGCAGGGAGCCAATGTAAAGAATCTCTACGAAGCGTCCCTGTCACAAGAACGTGCTCGGGCGGACAAGAGCGAGCGAGAGATGAAGGAGATGCGGATCGAGCTCGAGGGTTCGCATAAGAGGGAGCAGCAGATGAAGCTGGAGCTCGAGGCCAAGGACACCGAGTGGGGGAAGAGGGTGGCCTCTTTGAAGGGGAAGTTTGCCAAGGAGAAGGGGGAGTTGACAGCCGCGTTCGCCAAGGAGAGGAAAGAGCTGACGGATACGTGTCAGCGGATGGTGATCGCCGCCCAGGATGAGTGCTACGCGAAGGCCCTCAGTCATGTGAGGCACTTCTATCCGACCATCGATCTGTCCAACTTTGAGTATGACATGGAGATCGATGGGACCTCGAAGACTCCTGCCGAAGAGGGGCCCGCTGTCGACCCGGCCGTCGATCCTCCGGCGAACCCGATTGATGACGAGGAGGGAAATCGAGTTGTATAGTTTTGCCTTTCTTTCTTTTTATTGTGTTTGCCTCCAGCGGACTGGCCACCGCCTTTTTGTAAGAAGCAGCAAAATTTATGAAAAAGTGTCTATGACTTGTCTAGTGTTTTGGCATCGGACATTTCCGAATCTCCTTGCTTATGTGTTTCGAGTTGGTTCTCTTTGTAGGTTTCCTCTGAACCTAATAAAGGAACATGGCTAGGGAAATCATTTCACCCTTCGCTTCGGTTGATAGCATACGAGATGATGAAGGGGATGTGGTCCGGCCCTATCGTTTCGTGAGGAATCGGAGTGGGGTGAGGTGAGGTCTTCGGTGTTGATCTCCTAGCCTGGTATTAGGTCGGATCTGCCGAGGCGTTCTGAGTATGATACAACGAGATTTCCTTCGTATAAGATAGGGGGGCCGCTGAAAACGGCCCTTTACAAAGGAAAGCTTTACAAAAGGTTCACTTCTTAGCTAAGTTAAAACCTATGCTCTTTCTTCGCAGGAATCCACTAGGTGCTTGGTGTCGGGGGGGACCTTTCTTGCTTGACGGCAGGTCCGGGGGTAGGGCCGTCCTTCTCCGGTTCGATTTCGACGGCGTCGAGGGGGAATACTCCTCCCCCGACGGTGGTCATGTAGCACGATCGCGCTGCTTCTTGGCTGCCTCGGACGATGCCGACTCCTCGTGGGGTGGGAAATTTTAGCTTCAGGTGGTAGGCCGAAGGCACTGCTTGGAGGGAGCATAACCCGGGTCGGCCGAGTATGGCGTTGTAAGCCGCCTTGACGTTGACCACCATGAAGTCCATAGACTCGGTTCTCTTGACGGGAGCCGATCCTGCGGTAATGTCGAGGGTGACAATCCCCTCTATCACGACGGGGACGCCGGAGAACCCATGCAAGGTGTATCCGGCCGGCTTGAGCTTGCCCCTAGGTAACTTTAGATTCTCGAAGGCTTCAAGGAAAAGAATGTTCACCGAGCTGCCGTTGTCGACGAGGATTCGGCGAACTTCACAATTAGCCATGTAGAGGCTAATGACGAGGGCATCGCAGTGGGGGAGGCGAACGCCTTCGAGGTCCTCCCCTAAAAATGAGACTGGCATGGGTTGTAGCTTGGGGGAGGGGTTGTCTTGGACAGCATTCACTTCTCGGATGAAGGCCTTTCGGGAAGTATTCGATTCCCCTCCCATTGGCCCACCATGGACACAGTGCAAGATAAATGGCGGGTCTGCGGCTCCCTCGGACTCGGGATCTCGACTCTGGATGCGGTTCGGAGTAGGGTTCGGGGGCGAGTGTCTCCGGTTCCTAGTATCTCGTCGATCCCGCGGGACTTCTCAAGTGAATTCTCGGAGGTACCCCCTGGAGATGAGTTCCTCAATCTCGTCTTTCAGAGCCCGGCATTGGTCGGTGTCGTGCCCATGGTCTCTGTGGAAGCGGCAGTAGAAGCACTGATCTCGGTTCTTGCCGTTGTTGGGTCGGGGAGGTAGTCGAACAATGCCTTTGTCTTCGATCTCTAAGAGGATGGCGGATACGTTATGCGTCAGGGGAGTGTACTTCTCGAAGCGGGGGATCGGCGGGATCTTTTTTACGGCCCTTGCGTCCCTCGGAGCTTTCTTTGATGGCTCGACTTCTTCGGCTTTCCGCTTCCCCTTCGAGTTGGCCTCTCTGGCGTCTTCGGGGCTAAGGGCCTCTTCTGCTCTAATGTATTTCTCGACTCTGTTGAGGAGGTCGGGAAAGTCGACGGGGGGTCTCTTCGCTAGAGAAGCTTTCAGCTGTCCGTGACGGACGTTGTGCCGAAAGGCCGCGGAGGCGACGCCTGGATCAAGGGAGGAGACCGCCCTGGCTTCCGTGGTAAACCTTCGGACGAATACCCTGAGGGATTCTCCGTCTATCTGCCTGAGCCCAAGTAACGAGGCGCTGGTCCTTTCCGCCTTCCGACTGGTGACGAAGTGAGCGAGAAAATTGCCTTCTAGTTGGTCGAAGGAGTAAATGGAGCCGGGGGCGAGCTTTGAGTACCATTCACGAGCCGGACCTCGGAGTGTGGCGGGGAAGGCTCGGCATAGCAGGGGATCCGAGGCGCTGTGAATCATCATGAGGGTTTTGAAACCCTCCATGTGATCAGCGGGATCTCCCTCGCCGTCGTAGGTCTCAAATTGAGGTGGTCGGAAATTCCTGGGTATGTCCGCTTGAAGGATGGGGGCGGAGAAGGGAGGACGGATGGGTCTGTACCCCTGAGCCACTCGTCGGTCGCCGTCCCCTAGGTGATCGAGGCGGTCCTCCATTTCTTGGAGGCGCCTCAGGAGTACGCCGCCGTCTTCTGGCTGGATAGTTGATGTGTGCGACAAGTTGGCCTCGGCATCCGACCAGGTTTGGGAGTGGGAGGTCTCCTCCCTGGGGGCCCGTCGGAGGGCCCCGAGAATTTCTCTCCGGAATTCTCGGAACTCCTTGTGAGTGACGGGGGCTCCCTCGACCCTGTTCGGTCGGTCCGAGGGTTGCCTTCCGATGCGGCTGAGTGCTGACCTCCGTCCCTCGGGCGGTGGTCTTGGATGGTTCGGGGCCGGGTTGGAAGCGGCCCTTCCCCTGTTGCGGTTAACCTGTCGGTTGATGATGACTCCTCGGAGGTCGGGCTGGTCTTGGCGGGCGACGCTCCTTTGGGATCCCTGATGGGAAGCCCTGTGTTTTGAAGTGTGTGGACCGGCGTTAGCGATTGGTGGGGGCGAGTCCCGTCGGTTGACGGAGGAAGCAGCCCCCTTGCCCTTTGAGGCCATGAGAATTCGGCTGTCGAGGTGGCTTGATGGTCGTGCTTGGGTCGGTTTCTGAAGCAGTTTTCCCACAGACGGCGCCAACCTGATGCGGTTTATTTCTGGGAGACGTGTGGATGCACCAGGTGTGAGTTCGGACTCGATTTGTATTTGAAGGAGAATGCTGCTCGTCTGCCGACCCTTGACTGACCGGGTGGAACTCGTGGTGACCTCGGGGTGGTTCGGAGATCTGGGCTCGGATCAGAGGATTCGGATCCGAGGTCTTGTGTACCTGCAGACGGTCCTGAAACATCGGGGTTTGTCCCGGTGGCGGACCCTCCGACGATCTAGTCAGTCTCTGTGAGAGAGTAGCAATAACTAGGAGAATTTAAGTGGCAAAAGATTGATTACCTCCCAAAGGTGGGTGAGGGTCTAGTATTTATAGAGAATCCCAATCGGGTTTGGATCCGCTTGGGGGCCGGGTCTGAACCCGAAAGCCCATGGGCCTGTCGTGGCAGAAGGCCCAGGGGGTTTAGGGCTGACGTGGCAATACCAGGAGTGGTATAGGGCTGACGTGGCAAAACCCTGAGCGGTATAGAGCTGACATGGCTGATAGTGGGTCTCCTGTGCTTCTGGGAGAATCGGAGGGCCTAGGCTGCGCCAGGTCAACCCCCTGTTTCGCCAGAGAGGGGGGGAGGGGTGCACCTGAGGTTCGGCGCCGACCCGGTAAGGGTTCGAAGCCGAGCTAGATTTGCCATTTTTACCTTTCTTGAGTGAGCGTTGTATTGGGCCCAGGTTGGGCTCGCAGGCCATTTTTACCCTATCACATTTGTGTTTTATTATATAGATATATATAATAATATGTAGTAATAACATATAATAATAATAATAATATATAATAATAAAATAATATAATAATAGTACATATAAAATAGTATAAAATAGTATATATAAAATAGTATATATAAATAATTATATATATAATAATAGTATAATATAATAATAGTATATATAAAATAATAATATATTATAACAATTTTATATTATATAATAATATGAAATAATTTATTATAATAAACATATTTAATTATATACATATATATAATAACATATAATAATTATAATAATATATATGTAATAATAATCTATTATAATTATGTATTAAACAATTTATTACAATAATAATAAATTATATAATAAATTATATAATAATATATAATAGTAATATATAATAATAATAATATATATTATAATAATAATAGATTATTATAATAGTATATATAACATAGTATATATGAAAAAATAATATATATTTGATATGGCTAAAAATGGGGGTAAATCAGAATCGTCCAAATCGGGCACGAATCTTGAAGCCCAGGGGTAAAACGGTAATTTCACCTACCAATGGGTCCGAAGTAGGTACGGGTTCTCCTCCTCGAAGACCCGCTAACCCGCGAACGGATTCGCCTTAACTGGGTGCGGGTTTCAACCCGCAGCAAACCCGGTCCAGAAAGGATAGAATTAGGGTTTCTGATTAAATCTTAATCAACGGCCCTGATTCGTATCTATCCTTTCACTGGGGATTAGGGATTACATTCCTTATCTAACCACAGGGGGGTTACATTCCTAATCTGATCCCAGCGGCACCTATAAATACCCCCCATCCATCTCCATTAAGAGGTAATCAATCTTTTGCCAGTTTTTGCGCTCTCTCATAATCATTCCTGATTACTGACTTGAGCGTCGGAGGGTGCGTCACTGGGAACAACCCCGGTGTCTCGCACTTTTTGCAGGTGTACGGCAGGAGACAGCGTCAAACTCTGGCGGAACAGGTAACAGGTTTGCTATTCAGTTTTCCTAAGAATCCACAGATACTATCTATTTGCCCCCACACCAGATTTAGCGGCAACAGATTGGCACCGTCTGTGGGAAACTAACGAATAGTAAGCTCCCCTCTTCCCGTTGGTCAGATCTTCTCCAACCATGCCTCCTAGAAAAGCCAGATCCAGAGGGTCCAACCGAGGGCCCAACCCCGATCAGCAACAGGAAGTCCCCCCTCAACCTGCTCAAAAGCAGGGGCAACTTCCGCCGCAAGCCATGGACCCTCTCCAACAGGACCTGCCTCCTCCTCAGAATCAACAACCTCCTATGGGTCCCAACCCGCAGAAACAACCTCTCCATCCGGACCACGTCTCTATCCACAATGCCTCTTCGCCACCGTCTGGATGAGAAGCGGGCCCGAGAGGGAGCCTCCCGCCAACACCGTCCGGATGAGCGATCTCCTCACCGCCGATACAACAGAAGGTCCCCAATCCGAAGGGGGCGGAGAGAGTCCCCCGAACATCACAGAAGAAGACCACACTCCCCTGCAGGTTGGCAACGGCCTAGGAACGATGAGGCACCAATCACCCGTGCCGAGTTCCAGCAATTCCAAGCAACCGTCCTATAAGCTCTCAATCTCCGTCCTAACACCAATGCTCCAAAGATTCCCTCTCCTCCTCCGGTCCGAAGTCCTCGCCGACGGTCCCCAACCCCTCCTCCCGCACATAGCAACTCCCTGCATGTGCCAAGTCCTCGCCGCTCCAGGAGCTACCGTCGTCGTAGCCCCCGCTCTCCCTCGTACGAAGACGAGTCTAGAGGCTCGGTTGATTATCGTCGAAGGGATGACGCTGTCTATCGCCGTCTCCACGAGATGGAGAGGCGCTTGGGTCAGCTAGACCGAAAGGAAGAGCTCAGAGGAAGGACTCTTCGTCCTAGTAGACCTCCTTTTTCCCGAACCATAATGGATGCACCCGTACCAATTGGCTTCAAGCCTCCTCAATTTGAGACCTATTCCGGGGAGACCGACCGCGTTGATCACATCGAAAGCTTCAAGACCCTCATGCTCATCCATCAAGCTTCCGGTGCTCTGCTCTGTAAAACCTTCCCCGTAACTCTCAAGGGCCCAGCTTGAGAATGGTACTCTCGCCTCGCCCCTCCTCAATATTCTCCTTCGAGCAGTTTGAGACTCTCTTCGTCACCCACTTCGTGAGTAGCCGCAAAACTGAGAAGACCAGCATTTTGCTACTCTACCTCCACCAGAAGAAGGGTGAGAAGCTGAGAGACTATGTGAAAAGGTTCACAGCTGAAGCCAGGTCCATAGCATCCCTCAACCAGTCGGTCGCTGCAGCAGCATTTCAATCCAATGTCCTCAACTCCAGCCTCCACTCCTCCCTCGCCAAGAAACCCCCACAGAACTTCTCTGACCTCCTCCTCCGGAGTGAAAAGTATATCCGGGCCGAAGAAGCTGAGCACCGTCCCAGCTTGGAGGGGTCTTCCTCCGGGTCTAAGAGAAAGGGAACAGAAGAGGAAGGAGCCAAGAAGCTCCAGAAGGATAATGGCGGCCAGCGCCGACCTCCCCCCAGATTCGAGAAATTTACTCCTCTCACTACCAATGTCTCCACCATTCTAATGGAAGTCGAGAAGGAAGGGATCATACCTCCCGCTCTGAGGATGAACACCCCCGCCAAGAAGAGGGATAAAGAGAAGTGGTGCCGTTATCACCGGGACCATGGCCACGACACCAATGATTGTCGGGCCTTAAAGAATGAGATAGAAGCCCTCATCCAGAGGGGGCTGCTGACCAGGTTCGTGAGAAAAGATCGAGCCGAACTTCCTCCCCCGCCTCGGGGGGCTAACAAGCGTCTGGAACGCGATGAAATGTCCGACTTCGAAGAGGAGCGTGTCCTCCACCTCATTCATGGGGGCCCAATGGGGGCTTCTCAAACTCCTCTCGAAAAGCGTTCATTAGGGAAGTCAATTCGGTTCGCGCCATTCCTCCTCCTAAAGGCCTCGGAGTAACCGTCACATTCTCAGACGAAGATCTTGAAGGTGTCCGCACCCCCCATTGGGACGCACTCGTCATTAATCACCATATGGCAAACTTCAGAGTGGAGAGGATCCTAGTGGACAATGGCAGCTCCGTCAATATCCTCTTCCTCGCCGCTTTTAAAGGCCTAAAGCTCTCCCGAGACAGACTCAAGACCGCCGGCTACACGCTCCATGGATTCACGGGAGTGTCGGTGACTATTGAAGGGGTGATCACCCTCGACGTAACCGCTGGCAAAACTCCTACTACCCGAACGGAGTCGATGGAATTCATGGTCGTAGATGTTCCTCCAGCTTACAATGTCATTCTGGGTCGGCCCGGCCTAGCCGCCCTTGAAGCCGTCCCTTCCGCCTATCACCTCAAGATGAAGTTTCCCACTCGGGCCGGAGTAGGGGAAGTAAGGGGCAATCAGGAAACGGTCCGGAAGTGCTACATGACCTCTACCCTCGGTCCAGTCCTCTCCCTAGAAACTCTGGAAATCCCCCCAGACGCTGCCCGACCAACGTCCGAGCCGGTGGATGAATTGGAGGAAGTGCTCTTCTCTGAGCAGGATCCAACCTGAAAGTTCTTTGTTAGCAAGACCCTCCCATCCGCCCTATGCTCAGACATAGTCCAGTGCATCCAAAGGAACCGAGACCTCTTCGCTTGGTCAGCTGCAGACATGCCCGAAATTTCTGAAGAGCTCTTGGTCCACCACCTCAGCGTTGCTCCGGGGTCCAAACCGGTCCAACAGAAGAGGCGCAAGTTCGCCCCCGAGCGCCAGCTAGCTATAAAAGAGGATGTGGACAAGCTCTTGAAGGCCCGGTTCATACAAGAGGTGAACTATCCCGAGTGGTTGTCGAATGTAGTGATGGTGAAGAAGTCCAATGGGACTTGGAGGATTTGTACCGATTTTACCGATCTCAACAAGGCTTGCGCCAAGGATCCCTTCCCTCTTTCGAGTATTGACACTCTGATTGATGCCACCTCGGGACATGAACTCCTCAGCTTCATGGACGCCTTCTCAGGCTACAACCAGATTCGGATGTTCCCCCAGATATCCCGAAGACCTCATTCGTGGCCGACCAGGGCCTCTACTGCTACAGGGTTATGCCCTTCGGTTTAAAGAATGCAGGTGCAACATATCAACCCCTCGTCAACAAGGTTTTCCAAGCACAAATTAGCCGGAATATGGAGGTGTATGTTGACGACATGCTTGTAAAAAGATTCCGAGGAGCCGATCATGTGACTGACCTACAGGAGGCGTTCGATGTTCTGAGAAAGCACAACATGAGACTCAATCCGAACAAGTGTGCGTTCGGAGTATCGTCAGGAATGTTCCTCGGCTTCATGGTCAGCCAACGAGGAATTGAAGCAAACCCTGAGAAAATCAAGGCCATATTAGACATGGCCCCTCCCAAGAATGTTAAGGAAGTTCAGAGGCTAACAGGCCGCCTAGCCGCCATAGGGCATTTTCTCTCGAAGTCCGGAGAGAAGTGCCTCCCCTTCTTCAAGGCCCTCAGGGGGGCTAAAGGTTTCGAATGGGGTCAGCAGCAACAGGAGTCGTTCGACCAGCTCAAGGCTTACCTCGTCAACCCTCCTCTCCTCAACAAACCCATTCCTGGTGAATCCCTCTATCTCTACCTAGCAGCCTCCGAGCAGACCCTCAGCGCCATTTTAGTAAGGGAAGAAGACCGGGCTCAAAATCCCATCTACTATGTGAGCAAAGTACTTCGGGATGCCGAGCTCCGCTACCCGAGGATAGAAAAGATGGCTTATGCCCTGGTGATGGCCGCGAGGAAGCTTCACCCGTATTTTCAGTCCCATTCGGTGGTCGTCCTTACCGACCAACCGCTGAAGCAAGTGCTCCACAAGCCGGAGACATCCGGTCTTCTTATGAAGTGGTCTATCGAGCTGAGCCAGCATGATATAACTTATCAGCCTCGGACTGCGATCAAGGCTCAGGCCTTAGCAGAATTCATAGTTGAAAGTACCATTCCCGAGTTCAGCCAAGCAATGAAGGGACCACCTGTCTGGTCGGTTTATGTGGATGGATCCTCCTGCAAAGAGGGAAGCGGGGCAGGGGTCATTCTGGCAGGCCCAGATGACTTCATCCTCCAATACTCCCTCCGTATCAACTTCAAGGCCTCTAATAACGAAGAAAAATACGAGGCACTCATAGCCGGCCTGGGAATGGCTCGCAATGCAGGGGCGCAACGCCTTCGGATCTTTAGCGACTCTCAGCTAGTCGTAAATCAGGTCCTCGGCGAGTATGAAGCACGTGATGACCGGATGGTTAAGTACTTAGCCAAGGTCAGGAGCCTCATGGTGCTATTTGAAGAAGCCCTCATCCAACGAATCCCCCGGGAAGAAAATGCCCAGGCCGATGCCCTCTCCAAACTAGCCTCTTCCTCCCTCCAAGGTCTCGAACAGATCGTTTTGATAGAGGTCCTCCTGAAGCTAAGGATAGAGGACGAAACTTCCGACTCTATGGAGTCGCTGCCTGTCCTGCTTGAAGATAATTGGATGAAACCCCTCGTTGAATTCTTGAGGGACGGGCTCCGCCCCGAAGATCCTAAGGAAGCTCGAAGAGTGAGAACCCGAGCCGAGCGTTACACACTAATCGGAGGCATCCTATACAAACGCTCCTTCACACAGGTAGACGGCAGGCCGTACCTGAGATGCCTCTCCCCCGGGCAGGCCGACTACGCCCTGCAAGAATTTCACGAGGGCATCGGCGGGGCACATTCGGGGTCCAGATCTCTGGCCCGCAAAGTGCTGAATTACGGATATTTCTGGCCCACTCTCCTCCGAGACGCCGAGCGACACGTTCGGCAATGCAGCTCTTGTCAGAAGTACTCCGACATCCGATGCCTCCCACAAGCTCCACTAACTTCCCTATCAAGTCCTATCCCTTTCGCAATGTGGGGGATGGATTTACTAGGGCCAGATAAAGATAAACTGTGAGAATTAGCCCATGCCTGATAATTCCGGAGATAGATCCCACATCTCAGGTAATTTACCTGGATAATTCCGGAGATCATCCCACATCGAGACATTGACACATCATCACATGAATACCACATGTGCGTCGCCTCGACTCCGATAATTCCGGAGATCAATCCCACACCGCAAGTAATTACCTGGATAATTTCGGAGATATATCTCACATCGCATGTATTTTACCTGGATAATTCCGGAGATAAATCCCACACCTCAAGTAAGTTACTTGGATAATTCCGGAGATTAAATCCCACATCTAAAGCCATACTGAGGTGCATAACCCATGTTCCCGTTCATCATATCACCACTAGTGCCTGTCCTTATTATTTTTGGGTTACTTAATTACTCAACGAATCTCCTAGAGTTGGTGTACCCTACCGGACTTAACTCAAAACTGAACAACTGAAATGCCTCAACAGGCCTCAACAAAAGAACTCAACGCCGGTATACTAAGGTCATACTCATCCTCTAGAGACTCAAATTCAAATGTCCAAACCAACTTTCCACCATAAATAGCTCAACTGAATATCTTAAAATCATATGCTTAACAGAAGACAAAGTATAAACTAAAATATTTGAAGACCAATCATTCGAAAGAACATTCAAGTTTATGAAAACTCATCAGTACCAGTCGACTTATTACTGTAGTAGGTCAACTGTCCAGAGGGAAAATGTCCATGATTTTGAGAAAATAAGTTAAGTAATATAAGTTGACTTATAAGAGTCATAAGTTGACTTACCAACAATATAAGATGACTTATAAAAACATAAGTTGACTTACCAACAATATAAGATGACTTATAAAAATCATAAGTTGACTTACCAGATCATAAGTAGACTTATAAAAAACATAAGTCGACTTAAAATACAATATAAGTCGACTTAAAGGTCATAAGTCGACTTACCAGAGAAAAATTAACGATAATTTTGAAAAATAAATTCTAAGTGTACCATTCGACTGAAAAGGGTCTAAGTCGACTGTCCAGAACGGATTTTCAAGAAAACTAAAGATACAGCAGCTGGGTCGTACCAGTCGACTGAATAGTAGACCAGTCGACTGTCGGCCTACAGTTTTCATAATTTAGATCTGAATACAATGATCAAAACTGAAGTTTTTCTAAAGATTCCTTGTTCATGAAATAATTCATATTCAGGAAAAATATTTAATCTCAACAATTCCCCATTATGGATTCATTGCTCAAAACATCAAATATGTCCAAACTCAAGTTCTCATGTTCTAGATTACTAATTCTTCCATTAGGGTTACTCAAAACTAAATTTCTTTCACAACTCTTAATAAAAATCTGATTTACAAATATAAGATCCGGATGCTCATCATCCGATCATAACCATACTCAAATCTTAACATGCATTTTAGCAATACAATTTCGTAAGTCATGATCTACTCAATATTCTTAGATTCCACAAACATGATACAAACAACGATCTTTGCATTGCTCCCATGCAAAATACTAAATAATATTCATGTCAAACAAACAACCATAACAATCGATCACATCAATCAAACCACCCCACAAAGTTCATATCATTCATACAATAAGACAAAACAAAACAATTTCATATCACTCACCTTTAGAAACGACGAGATCCAACGAAAAGCCTCCCTTTTTGCGAGATCCAAACTTCCTCTTGCTCCTCCAAACAAATCACCAAAATTCTATATATTCCAGTAATGACGGCTGGAAAAATCCTTTTAAACAATCCAGAAATAGGTTTAGGGTTTTACCCGCACTTTTGCAAAATAATCCTTTCCAAAATACAACTTCACAAATATAGGTCTAGTCTTGGAAATTCGACCAAAATTCATTTAAATTAGGATTTAAAAGTAAAATATACTCATAAGTCTCAATTGGTACTGTTCAAAACGTCCAGAAAATACATTTTACATTTTAACCCCTAAAAATGACAAATTTGCAAAAAGGTCCTTCTTTTCTCAAAATTTGCAAGTAGATCCAATTAATTTCAGAAAAATCCGGAAAAATACTAAATAAATTTCAAATATTAAATAATGATTTTTCATGAAGAAAACTTGACTTTCAAACTTTGCAAGAAAGTATTTGCACGTGTTTTGCACGTGTAAAAGAATAAATCTTTCAGAAAATATTAATTAAATCTCCAAAAATCAGTTTAAATTCATTTTCAAATATTTAAAATGATATTTGAAAATACGGGGTTCTACATAAATACTCTAAAGGCTTATGGGTCGATCAGCTCCCTAACGTGCTGTGGAACTACCGCACTACAAAACAGACCCCCACAGGAGAGAGTCAGTTCAATCTCACCTACGGGTCCGAGGCTATGATCCCCCTAGAAGTCGGTATACCCTCTCCTCGTCTAATGGCTTATGAAGAAGAACAGAACACCAGAGAGCTCCGAGCCAATCTAGACCTGATTGATGAGATTCGAGAAAGAGCGGCCATTCGCCAACAAAGCTACCGAAGAAGGATCGAGTTGGCATATATATGGTATGTGCACATGAATGAGAAGAAGGTGCTAGACTTGCAGTGCATTTTCAGGAATCTTGATGGATGCTTGCCGAAATGTGGAGTTTGGAGGCTTGCTTTGGTGCACGGTTTTTGAGGAGGTTGCAATTGGAGTTTCCTTTAGGAGCTCCTAATTCTAGGAATTCATTTGAGTACATTTCTTCAACTTTAGGTGGGTGTTTCTTAAATGCTTTCTAATTTAGTAATACAAATTTGCATGATAGATGATATACAAACTAATTGTTGAAATTGAATTGGTATGATGAGATTACATGCTAGTTGTTGTAGAAATTGATTGCTAAATTCTGATTATTGTGATAGATGTGAATTGTTAGTTATGGTGATTGTTAGAATATTTGCATGCAAGAATATGTGCCATTTGGCAAGTTTTAATTGTATGATGCATGGTTGAAATAGTAATTGAAATAATACAAATATCTGGAGAAATGACTTTCGACGCTAATGTAGCAAAGAAGTGCGATTCTGGCCTCAAAATATTTATTTATGTGAGTATAGAGATTTTATAAAGTGATTTTGATAAAAAACAACAGTTTATTTGGAAAATCGATTGGATATATGTTCTAATGCATTTTAAAAGATTTCATCGAAAAATGAGAAACTTGTGAATTTGAGAACACATACGATATTGTTTTTAAAAGAATGCATTCTGGAAATGATCTATATTTTTATATGGAAGTACAAATCAATCAAAAGGGTCAAAAAATATATGCAGGCTGTAATTAGTGTAATTGATAGTCGACTGTTTACCTTCTACAGTCGGCTGGAAAGTATAAGAAATTGGGTTTTCGTCGGCAGGACAGTCGACTGACTACTTTCACAGTCGATTGCTGCTGTCCTGAATTTTAGTGTTTGAGTTTTCAAAGTATTCGCGGAACAGTCGACTGATACTGTCACCAGTCGACTGAACCGACTGTGATGATTTGATGTTAGCAGAACAGTCGACTCACACCGACTAAGATGTTTTGATGTTTGCTGAACAGTCGACTGACACTGTCACCAGTCGACTGAACTGAACTGGTTTTTGGTTCTTGAGTTTGGATTTGATTTTGACAAAAGTTAAATGAGTTTAAATATGAGATTTTATGATTATTAATACTTGGTTAAAGTTTATTTTGAAATACATACAAGGATATGAGTGATGAAATTGATAAAGAGATCGAATTGAATTGGTCTCATGTTATGAGATTATAAAAGAAATGTTTTTTTTTAGAAAGAGTTGTGAACAAAAGAAAATGGAAATGTTATTTGAGATTGATTATGAAATATTGTTGATCTCTAGAAGAGATAGTTGTTGGAATCTAGAGGCTAGGCGAGACCCTAGTGACCGGCAGTTTTAGTTATGATTTTGAGAGCTAACAGTTGAGGGTTGAGCATCTCTTGAGAAGTAAGCAGGTAGGCTGACTGTCTCTGTTGTTTTAATTTAAGTCCGGTAGGGTAAGCTAGCTCTAGGTTGTGATGATTTTCTTTTAAAACAAACATTGTAGGGATGTAATGAAAGTGAGAGAAAAATATGAGTATGAGGGCCATTGGATGGGTGTTGTGAGGGTATGCACAGGCTGTCTTCACGATGCGTCGTGACATGATGTGGATGCTACTCCAGAGTACCATCCCAGTAGCAATGCTTGTGGGATGTTTGGTGGCTGCAAGAGGATCATGTGCCATGAAGGAAGCTGAATTGCCACAGGCTGTCTTCACGATGCATCATGACATGACGTGGGATTCCCCTACAGGTTTTCTGTACACGTGCTTGTACTCATAGATCATCTAGGATACTTACCGAAATTACAGAAAGATACATAGTGGAGATGTGATGAAAGTAAGAAAGAAACATGAGTATGAGGGCCATTGGATTGGCGGTGTGAGAGTATTCACAGGCTGTCTTCACGATGCGTCGTGACATGACGTGAATACTGCTCCAGAGTACCGTCCCGGTGGCGACGCTTGTGGGGTGTTTGGTGACTGCTGGTGGTGTCATGTCCCATGACGGAGGCTGAATTGACCACAGGCTGTCTTCACGATGCGTCGTGACATGACGTGGGATTCCCCTCCAGGCTGTCTGGACATGAGCTCGTAGACCACAAAACATCTAAGATACTTACCGTAGTTACCGTAGTAGATTAAGTCATGGCGAGGTATTGAACCCTATAAAATGAAGTACGATTAAGGGCTTGCCCTCGGACTTATGTAGTATGGGATGCATAGAATCCGAACAAGTGTGCATTAGTGTCATGTAATATAAATATCTGCATTAAGGACTAAGTGCACTGCACAACACGACATCAACTGGATAGTCCCTTTGTAGCTTTGTTTGTGATCATGTTTGTGTTTGCTAAAGTATTTAAGAATCGTTATACTGTTTCCGGTATAGAGAGGATGACCGTATATAATATTTCGTCAGTTGTAAGCAACTGACGCGCCCACAGTTTTATATGCAGGATTTCGAGTTACATGAAGATATAAAGATGATTTGATGCTGTTGATTACTTAAATGTTAAAGTTGTAACAATTGTACATTCATTATTGTTGTATTTTATTAATTCCGCTGCGTATTGATGTAAAAGACTCTGATGTAATCATTGTTGAAATAAAAGTTTTAAATTCCTTGTAAAATTGTACGAATGAAGTGTAAAGTTCCTGTGGAAATCTCGAATTCAGCTGTTTTTGGAATTCGGGGTGTTACAGAGTGGTATCAGAGCTATGCTTCATAAGTAGTACAAATTTATAATGAACGACACCCTAGAAGTAGACATTAGAGTGTGAGTTCAGTTTATAGAGATTTAAACGTAAGTGATTTACATTTGTGTTGCTCTATAGGCTGATGTTTTCTCTCCCTATTTGATGGCTGGAGTCATGAATGGAAGTTATTATGGAATTTAAATTCAAAATCATTCATGATGCTCTCCTCGTATACATTGATTTGAGATTGTATGCGAGCTCATTTTCTCTGGGTATCAGAGTGACGCAGTGGAAGCGTGGTTGGTTTGAACCGCCATTCATGATACCTTACACATAGACACACTTTCCCCTCAAATAATTTTCCGTGGATCTTCATTATAGTACTTTTCAACATTTAATACTTTTCAAATAAATATTTTCTTATACTATTAAATCTATTATATATCTTTTATTTGTCTATTTTCCTTAGTCTTGATCTTGTTGAACTTATTTTAATTGTCTCTCAATCTTAAAGTTTTGTCTTTCGTGTTTTATGTCACCTTATGTTCATCCGTCCATATGTGCTATTACTTTACGTATTCTGTTAAATTTATACTACAACTATTATTTTCATTTACTATTACATTTTGAATTTTGATTGGGAATTTTGCTTATGTGCATTCATTTTACATGATTTGATTGTGTGATACGATATTCTTTCGTTATCTCGTATTGTCTTATATACCTCAGTATATTTTAACGAGATTGAAATATTTTATCCGTATAAATACAACATACTGATTTGATTTATTGTCTGCATTCAATATTATTGTTAGTACATATTATCTACTAATTTATTTGTTATATTCATTAATTTTGTAATTTACGTTTCCTTAATATAATGCATATACTCGCTATTCATACTTTACTCTATCATCTAATTTTAAATTGTCTTTACATTCTTGATTACTACATATGTTTTCCATTGAATTTTTATATGTGTCATGTATTTCAAGATACTTACTATACATATAATTTCACCATCCTCCAATTATTACATTACTATTTTTATGTATAATTGTTTGTGTCAAATGTCCTAAATTGCTACATTACATCATTATTGTTTTCAATTCCGACATGTGCATATATTTTACATTATTTTAGTGTTATAAATAATTTTTCATTACTACTAATTAGTACCGCCTATGTTTGATATATCCTATACACCTATTTTGATATTTCATTGTGTAAAATCTTTTTCTGTATCATTGATTTTCAAACATAACACCATACTTTATTAAAACATCCCATATCTAATTTAAGTATACATGGAAGATTACATTTTTCCATCTTCCGCTTTGGTGCAACTTAATGTCGAGGGCAAATATGCAACTAAACATCATTGGATGCAAACTGCAACTGGAGGTCGGTGAGGCAAAATCTGCAACCGAATATCCAGAAGGCAAACTGCAACTGGATGTCAGTGAGGCAAAGTTTGCAACCGAATGTCCAGAAGGCAAATTGCAACCGGATATCGTAGGAGCAATTATGCAACTTGAGATCGAGAGGGGCAAGTCTGCTGTTGGATACCAGTGAGACGAACCTAAACCAGAAGGAAATATTATACTTAGATAACCCCTACCTTGTTTTTCGATAATATTCACTTACAACTATTCCATTTTTGGTACTAGTTTATACTATTTTATAATATTTTGCAACCTAGCATTATACTGTTTTAACTGATTTCATTATTTATCAAACTTGTGTATTTACCGCTTAATCCCAACTATCTTGCCGTCTTCTTCGTAGTACTTTGTATTTTATGTGAGGTAGTATCTCATACCACTTTATCGTATTTTGCTATTTTAGATTTGGTGGCTACTCACCTAACAAAAACATATCTCTTGTTATTTATGTATTTTTGTTTATGATTCATAAATTTTCTTTTATATCCTCGGTTTTGTGACACGTCATTGTTTTTCAATTATAATGTCTTGTTTACTACTACAAATCATTTATGATTTTCATATCATGCTATTTGTTTCATCCCTATAATTTTCGCCTATGTACGTATATAATTTCGCATACTGGTATTCTTGGCCTACTTGATAAATCGAAATTATTTGGATTTCTGCCTTTTCATTTTTATCATACACATATGATTATTGTATTTACCTTACGAATTACTTTATGATATCAATTTAGATACAAAATCATTTTCATGTTGTTTATACTTTTAACTATATTTCCTTCTCATATATTTTTCAAACTCTTATTCAATGGTCTTCTTTTAAATCTACTAATTCCGTTTCCGATATACAATACAAAAAATTGTTTGCGACGTTCTACCACTTATTACTTTGATAAATTTTGACTACTAAATCTATTTATAGATTATCCATTGACTATGATTCTCTTTAGTGCATTTTTTTCTGAACTATTTCACAACTAACGACCAAATTCATTTATCATTTCATCTAATGGCTTACTTAATGGTATTTTGTATGAAAACTCCTTTCAATATATACTATCCTTTATTGTCGCGTTAATTTTCTTATGCTACTTTCTAGATTCATGTTCTGTTCTCATAAAATTCTGATACTTATAATTTTCTTAAATAGACTTTTATCTATTTCATCCACATTGCTTACTTTTATGCTATATGTATTTTTTGATGTTTGTAATTTCTATATGTTATACTGATATCTTCTTTGGTGTGTACAAAATACAACCTTTACCATAGTGAGTTCCGGGGACAGAACTATTCTAAGGGGGGGAGAGTGTAGCACCCCGCAAAATTTAAATGATAATTTTGCCCTCGGGTGTTACGCACGTGCATTTTGTACTGTTATTGATTATATCCATAACGCATTTTGATATGTATTTTGAATTCCAATTATTTATGCAATTCCTTATTCGTAAAATCCCATTTGAGACAACTCAAATGCTATATTTCAATCTTTGAGTTCTTTACGTGCTTTTACGTATTAATCGATGCACGTGTCGATTCTGGACATTCCACCGTTACGTGCAATACACGTGTTTTCTGTATGTTTGAGTATATCATTAAAAATTTATATTAAATATACTTTATGTTGCATCCCAATTAACTATAAATATTTTTCGGTCGATAAAGTCAATTTTTGTATTTTTGAGATTTTACGGGTGACGCACGTATTTCGGTGCACGTGTTTTAAGCGTGTTATTCTTTCAAAATAAATTTCATGAAATTGTTTGTATCTATTTTTATTGTGCATGAAAAGTATAATTTTTATGTTAATTTTATATATTTATTACATACATAAATAAGTTGTTTTAAAGAGATTAAATAAATAAATTATTTTGTACACAAAGCACGTGCACGTGCACACGTGCGATGTGCACACAATTTTGGGGACCGGGCTGTTTTAGAGAGGAGGGAAAAACTAAAATTTGATCTTTGAAAGAAGGAGGGAAAACAAGTTGAAAATTTTAGAAGTGGAGTTAGTGGTGTTCATGTGAGAGGTGGTTACTCTAACTACCTCCTAATTAACTTATAAAATACCACCTAGTCTCTCTCACACTCTCATTCTCTCCTTTCTTCTCTTCTCTGTTCCATACCCGAAAGCTCCAAACAAGCTAGACCAAGCTATCTCACCTACTCACCTATCCAACTATATATATAGATACATTATTCATAGGTGTGTGTATATATATATATATATATACATACATATATATGGTATGTGCACATGAATGAGAAGAAGGTGCTAGACTTGCGGTGCATTTTCGGGAATCTTGATAGATGCTTTCCGAAATGTGGAGTTTGGAGGCTTGCTTTGGTGCACGGTTTTCGAGGAGGTTGCAATTGGAGTTTCCTTTAGGAGCTCATAATTCTAGGAATTCATTTGAGTACATTTCTTCAACTTTAGGTGGGTGTTTCTTAAATGCTTTCTAATTTAGTAATACAAATTTGCATGATAGATGATATAAAAACTAATTGTTGAAATTGAATTGGTATGATGAGATTACATGCTAGTTGTTGTAGAAATTGATTGCTAAATTCTGATTATTGTGATAGATGTGAATTGTTAGTTGTGGTGATTGTTAGAATATTTGCATGCAAGAATATGTGCCATTTGGCAAGTTTTAATTGTATGATGCATGGTTGAAATAGTAATTGAAATAATGCAAATATCTGGAGAAATGACTTTCGACGCTAATGTAGCAAAGAAGTGCGATTCTAGCCTCAAAATATTTATTTATGTGAGTATAGAGATTTTATAAAGTGATTTTGATAAAAGACAACAGTTTATTTGGAAAATCGATTGGATATATGTTCTAATGCATTTTAAAAGATTTCATCGAAAAATGAGAAACTTGTGAATTTGAGAACATATACAATATTGTTTTTAAAGGAATGCATTTTGGAAATGATCTATATTTTTATATGGAAGTACAAATCAATCAAAAGGGTCGAAAAATATATGCAGGCTGTAATTAGTGTAATTGACAGTCGACTGTTTACCTTCTACAGTCGACTCGAAAGTATAAGAAATTGGGTTTTCGTCGGCATGACAGTCGACTGACTACTTTCGCAGTCGACTGCTGTTGTCCTGAATTTTAGTGTTTGAGTTTTCAAAGTATTCGCGGAACAGTCGACTAATACTGTCACCGGTCGACTGAACCGACTGTGATGATTTGATGTTAGCAGAACAGTCGACTGACACCGACTGAGATGTTTTGGTGTTCGCTGAACAGTCGACTGGCACTGTCACCAGTCGACTGAACTGAACTGGTTTTTGGTTCTTGAGTTTGGATTTGATTTTGACAAAAGTTAAATGAGTTTAAATATGAGATTTTATGATTATTAATACTTGGTTAAAGTTTATTTTGAAATACATACAAGGATATGAATGATGAAATTGATAAAGAGATCGAATTGAATTGGTCTCATGTTATGAGATTATAAAAGAAATGTTTTTTTAAGAAAGAGTTGTGAACAAAAGAAAATGGAAATGTTATTTGAGATTGATTATGAAATATTGTTGATCTCTAGAAGAGATAGTTGTTGGAATCTAGAGGCTAGGCGAGACCCTAGTGACCGGTAGTTTTAGTTATGATTTTGAGAGCTAACCGTTGAGGGTTGAGCGTCTCTTGAGAAGTAGCCAGGTAGGCTGACTGTCTCTGTTGTTTTGATTTAAGTCCGGTAGGGTAAGCTAGTTCTAGGTTGTGATGATTTTCTTTTAAAACAAACATTGTAGGGATGTAATGAAAGTAAGAGAAAAACATGAGTATGAGGGCCATTGGATGGGTGTTGTGAGGGTATGCACAGGCTGTCTTCACGATGCGTCGTGACATAATGTGGATGCTACTCCAGAGTACCATCCCGGTAGCAATGCTTGTGGGATGTTTGGTGGCTGCAAGAGGATCGTGTGCCATGAAGGAGGCTGAATTGCCACAGGCTGTCTTCACGATGCATCATGACATGACGTGGGATTCCCCTCCAGGTTTTCTGTACACGTGCTTGTACTCATAGATCATCTAGGATACTTACCGAAATTACAGAGAGATACATAGTGGAGATGTGATGAAAGTAAGAGAAAAACATGAGTATGAGGGCCATTGGATTGGCGGTGTGAGAGTATTCACAAGCTGTCTTCACGATGCATCGTGACATGATGTGGATACTGCTCCAGAGTACCGTCCCGGTGGCGACGCTTGTGGGGTGTTTGGTGACTGCGGGTGGTGTCATGTCCCATGACGGAGGCTGAATTGACCACAGGCTGTCTTCACGATGCGTCGTGACATGACGTGGGATTCCCCTCCAGGCTGTCTGGACATGAGCTCGTAGACCACAAAACATCTAAGATACTTACCGTAGTTACCGTAGTAGATTAAGTCATGGCGAGGGATTGAACCCTATAAAATGAAGTACGATTAAGGGCTTGCCCTCGGACTTATGTAGTATGGGATGCATAGAATCCGAACAAGTGTGCATTAGTGTCATGTAATATAAATATCTGCATTAAGGACTAAGTGCACTGCACAACACGACATCAACTGGATAGTCCCTTTGTAGCTTTGTTTGTGATCAAGTTTGTGTTTGCTAAAGTATTTAAGAATCGTTATACTGTTTCCGGCATAGAGAGGATGGCCGTATATAATATTTCGTCAGTTGTAAGCAACTGACGCGCCCACAGTTTTATATGCAGGATTTCGAGTTACATGAAGATATAAAGATGATTTGATGCTGTTGATTACTTAAATGTTAAAGTTGTAACAATTGTACATTCATTATTGTTGTATTTTATTAATTCCGCTGCGTATTGATGTAAAAGACTCTGATGTAATCATTGTTGAAATAAAAGTTTTAAATTCCTTGTAAAATTGTACGAATGAAGTGTAAAGATCCTGTGGAAATCCCGAATTCAGCTGTTTTTGGAATTCGGGGTGTTACACACTTGGCTCGATTCTACTTCGCAAGTTCTCTCCTAAGCGAGCTAGAAGTAGTTCGCCATTCGGAATTGCTCCCACAACCATTGAACAACTCTAACAATGGTTCGGAGTCCAACACTTGGCTCGATTCTACTTCGCAAGTTCGCTCCTAAGCGAGTTAGAAGTAGTTCGCCATTCGAAATTGCTCCCACAACCGTTGAACAACTCTAACGATGGTTCGGAGTCCAACACTTGGCTCGATTCTACTTCGCAAGTTCGCTCATAAGAGAGCTAGAAGTAGTTCGCCATTCGGAATTGCTCCCACAACCATTGAACAACTCTAACGATGGTTCGGAGTCCAACACTTGGCTCGATTCTACTTCGCAATTTCGCTCCTAAGCGAGCTAGAAGTAGTTCACCATTCGGAATTGCTCCCACAACCGTTGAACAACTCTAACGATGGTTCGGAGTCCAACACTTGGCTCGATTCTACTTCGCAAGTTTGCTCCTAAGCGAGCTAGAAGTAGTTCGCCATTCGGAATTGCTCCCACAACCGTTGAACAACTCTAACGATGGTTCGGAGGTTGGCGCCCCTGGCCGAACGCTCGCAGCGCCGACCCCCAAACGAGCGGAAGTCCCGCTCCGGGACCTTGGAACAATAGACACAGTCACAAACAAAGTAACCACACGGAGCAATGAAAAACGTACAAGTCTAAGAAAGAAATATTATTAAGAGTTGGGACGCAGTACAAGGCGGCTCTTCCATACAACAAGATTACACGGTGTTAAAAAGCAAAAATTACAATGCCGATTTGTCACACTTACGCTAAATACAAAGACTTCAAAAAAAAATCTTCAATGCCTCCGTGGTGCAGGGATGTTTCGCTTCAAGGACACTCGAGGGCGGCGACGTTTACCTCCGGAACTCGACCTCAAACCAGCGAATTGAGACGTGCCCTCGGCGCTGCTCCTAACAGCCGCTCCGACGGACACTCCGCTCGATGAAATGGCAACAGCACTTTGTGCGACCCTGGGACTAGGTTGGCCGATGGGCGAACGGGTCGCGAGCTCATAAAACGAAATGCCACGCTCGCTCTTCGCGCGAGTACACGAAGTGCTCCGGACGTTGATTGGCCCCGAATGCGGTTTGAGGCGAGCCACCTCTGCCTCCAGCTCTAAGATCCGCTCCCTCAGAGAGTTGTCTTTTACATCGACCTCGAAGCGAAGGGGTATTGCGGAGTCCGGCATGCCAGAGCGACTGGCTATAAGACGGCGGAGATGAGTGACTTCGATGCTCTTGTCCATCGTGGCTCTCTTCAGCGCGTCGACCTCGACCATCAGTTCGTCACGCTCGGTCATCAGTTTGGCCACCTCGACCGTCAATCCCTCTCCCTCCGTCCGAAGCTCCGTCTCTACCGTTTGCAGGTGACGAATCTCAGAGAGCAGATCGTCCCTCTCCGCTGTTATTTTTGATAAAGTGTGGCGGATGCACTTGATCCGAAGGCCATAGCTAAAGGCGGTCGATGAACCATCATCCTCTCCTAAGGGGGCCATCTCGGCGATCCTGCTCTCCAGTCGCCGGATCTCGATGTCTCGCCGACCCAGGATGAGTTGAAGGTGGTTCCGCTCGTTTTCGGCTCTGCGCAATCCCAGCTCGACTTAATAGAGCCGCTCTCGGCACCTCGCCAAGCACAGCCTTGTCGCCCCTAAGCCAACCTCGGCCCAAGCGTTGTCCCCCGAGCGAGTAGGCTTGACGGCTTGAGTCACCACCACAAGCTGAAAAGAAGTCGAAGCAAACAACAAATTTTCAAACACATTGCTGAACTTCTACACTTAGCCAAATTTCAAGAATTTTTTAGAAAAGATAGATAGACGCAAAGTCGAGCCCAAAAAGATGTTTTCATTCATTACAACAAAAAAAAACAGTGGTGGCCAGTCCGCGATTAGGCATTACACTTAAAGACAAAAAGAAGAAAAGAAGAAACAAGCAAGGTCAGGGCGCGACCTCTTTCCCGGGACGGCGAGAGTGGGTAGGGGTCGACGTCCCCGAAGGGGTCACCGCTAGAGGGGTCACCACAGACCCCTGGACCTCGGCAACGACCTCGACCTCATCCTCCCCCTCTTCTTCTTCTTCTCCCTCCGACTCGGGGTCGAAGCCTTCAACGTGGCCTGGGAACAACCTCCATCGCGAGCAGTCCACGTCAGGGTATGCCTTCGTCACCCGGGCGAGGGCTTTGGCGTAGGCTTTGGCCATGTTCTGGGCGAGGAAACCTTGCGCCTTTACCATGGTCGCGTCCTCCGCCTCCTTCACCGCGACAGCCTTGGCCTCTACCGCTTCGGCCAACTGTTTGGCCGCCTCCTCTTTCTGGCGAAGAAGGTCGCCCTCCAGCTTCGCAACCTGACCCTCGAGGTACTCGACCCTCGTCGTCCTCCCTTCGAACTCGACCCTCAGCTTGTCGAGCTCGTTCCCCATCCGGGCCTTCTCCTTCCGAGCTTGGTCGGACTCCTGCTTTAGCTCCTTCTCCAGAGCCGTCAACCTCTCCGTGAGGTGACCAAAATGGACGATGATCTGCGACAAGGGAAGAGGTATTAAAAGAGTTAGAGAAATCGGACCTAAAGGGAATCACTGACAGCGAAAATTCAACTTACCGAGGCCTCCGAGCGAGCAATCTCGATGACGTCGTCGCCTTCTTGCCCGGCCTCCATGGCGGCCCAATCCTTCGGCGTCGCCAGGTGCTTGACCGCCTGCATGCTCGCCAAGGAATTGCCGAGGAAGCCTTCATGTTTCCAAACCTGCCAGTCCGGAACATCAATCCTTTTGTGCTCCTCGGTCAGGAGCTCCTCGGCCACCACTGTCAACGAGGGGGTCGCCATCCTGAGGGCTGTGGCGATGGGGAACTCGCCGGCCCCAGTTGACGCCGAGGCACCTCCATCGGCAGCGGCCGGGCTTCCAAGGGTCTCCACCTCCTCGACCACCTCCGTGACCCTCGGAGTCTTCGCGGTCGGCAACTTGGTGGCCACCCTCTTGCGCTTCTTCGGCACCTTGCTGGCAAGACCAGCCCTCAAATCCAACACTGCTTCATAGTCCATCGCCTCTGCATTAAAAACGAAGTTTGTTAGCACGATACTAGCCCTAAAAAGTGAAGTTTGAAAAACAAAGCACGGAAACGTAAGAGAAGCCGCGTACTGGGATGTAACACCCCCAATTTTTTTTTTTGAAAACTAAGTCTCCAAATTCAATTCTTTCAATTTCTATATCACTTTAATCATAAACTAAGAAAGTTATATTTCAGGAAAAATTTTGACAAAGTCTCTCCTGTAAATTTTGCCCCGAAACACAAAAAGCTTACAGAATTCTGCTCAAAATTCCGTAGCTCACAATCAACATAATATTTTCATGGGCTCCCCAGGCCAAAATGAGCAGATACACACAGGCAATATAATATAATGCTCTGGGGGCCAAACTCACAACGGATTATCAAATATCAATTAAAAATTATGAATTTCTTTGAAAAACGAGGCAAAATTTTAGAAAAATCCTTGTAAAACCTACCACAGAGCCTGGTACTCCACAACGAGATGGGTACGGGTCACAAACATACCACACCACCTCACACTATACTCATCATCGTCATATACATGCTTATACACTCATAATAAAATTTAAATCATAAATTTTACTATTCCTATAACTAAATAATACAAATTTTTAAAATAAAAGTTTATTCTACCCATCCACGCCTCACCTCTGCACTGATGAGAACCTGCAACAGTGGGGGATCCAGGGTAGTCCTCAGACTCCCCTAACCCCCTAACACCTCGGATTTTAAAATACCGCAAATATCCCCTTTTTCATTTTGTAGTGGTGAGAATTAATTTTAAGGTATATCATATTTTATTCTTATTTTTAAATATTGATATTGGGATTGATATTTGAGTTGGATCTGTATTAATGATATATTGGAGTTGTGAGTCGAGTTTTATATGAAGAAATATTGTTTACTCTATTTTCTACTTTGGAAGATTATTATGAGACCATTTATGTATTTTATATTGTTAGATTTGTAAAGTGTCAGAGTTGGGGGGGGGGGGTCTTATATGTAATACTCCCTATTAATTATTTATTTAATTAATTATTTTAAATAACCCCCCCCCCCCCCCCCCCCATTCTTTTTCCTCCTTCTTTCTTTCTTTCCTTTTTTCGGATCCCGACCGAAAGCAACGATTGACCCATTCGGCCGACCTCCCCACGCTCAAATCCGCTTGATTTCTTCGACAAATCCAAATTAAATTGAGGGATAGGCTAATTGAAGGGTCCTCTACAACGTGGTAGCATCGGATTTTCGAAAGGATTCCGAATGGTATACCCTATTTTATTTATTCGTATAAAATTTAGTGTGGTTAGTTTTATTAAGTAGGATTATGATGGTAGAGAGATTTAGAGGTGTTGGAAGTAGAAGATTTGGGAAATTAGTGGGTTGTTAGAGAAATTGCAATTTGTTAGTAAATTAGGGTTTTGGGTTTGTAAAATAGAGATATATATATATATAAGAGTTATCTCTGGTATGGTGGTAAAAATTGTAGTGAGCCATTAGAATAAAATGGGGAGTAGTGATTTTGGCATAAACTCGAATTATGGAGTTTATGAAATCGGGTAGAAAACTCGATCCAAATAATTGTAGAAAATGCATGTGAGGGTGTAGAGTATTATGGAAGTATTAATATAAATTTAGGATGATTTTTATAGGCTTCCAGCTCAATTAAATTGAGCGAAATGGATTATAGGTAAAAAGTCCACGCCGGGTGTTCGGTAAAATGCCCGTGCGATATAGAGGTAAGAATTTGATGAATTCGGAGGTATAGATGAGTTCCATTATTGTTGTTAACCCTAATTTGAGATATTAGGACCAAGGGATTGAAGAAATTAGGAAATAGGAAATTTTCCTATTAGAAAGCCTCCGAGCAATATGTGAGTTCTCCCATCGGGGTTCGAATTTGAAATCCGTCGATGTAGCTCGCCTACATATGTCATTTGTGACGCGTGGGTGAAGACGAATTCAAATTTGGAGGTCTTTGGGTCGAGTTTTGAGCTTTAAACTAATCGGTTTTATAATTTTTCAATTAGGAGGAAAAAGTCGAACTTCGACTGGCTACAGGACGGACGTGGGACATCGTTTGCTAGAGCCGTCAGGTGAGTACGTTGTGTTTATGAATATTTTATATTGTGGCCAAATTTCGTGGCCTTTTGATATGTTTTGTGGGAGTTATGCCAAAAAATGGGTTTTCGTTGAAAATACGGATTTTTAAGGATCCAAAATGGGTTTTTGAGACATGTGATGAAATCGACGATTTTAAGTATATAAAATCTATAGTATGGATTATTGTGATGTGTTGAAGTATAAAAACTAAATATATCAAATCATTTCTGCATATTTTTACCCCGTGCATGTTTTGGGGGTATATAGGTCGATATAGGTAATTTGGTATATGCGGAGCCTTGTGTACGGGATAGCATGCTATGGATGGGTGTTATAAAATGTAATTAGACGAAAGTAGTGATTGTGATCATGTTTTGAAGACCCGTGTAATTATAGTACACGTTTGTGCATGTTTTGGGGCATATAAGCCCTTATAAGTGATTTTACTTATATGAAACAGGATGTATGAGCTAGTATGCTATAATTAGATATTATAAGATTTAATTAGAGGAAATAAGTGGTTTTGGCCCCTTATGATGGGAAATCCGCCCGTGTGGTGTTTATGGTAATATATATATATAGATGGTTATGATGTGTAATGCAATAATTGATGAAATTAATAATTGGGTACATGTTTACATTTTAATTACGTTTGAAATGAATTAATAGGCAATAATATAACATGTTGATTTATATGATAAATGACTTGGTGTATGTTTATATGGGATTTAATGAAGTAGCGAATAGCATGGTATTCATAATGGGTGATGTTATGGTAAATTAAATAACATGATGGTTTCTATGTTAAATGACATGGGGTATGCATATAGATATATATATGATACAAGGAGATGATAATCAATATCGTGGACATCAGATGTGCATCAAATGCAAGATAAAAGGTGAGATGGTAAGTGTTAATAAAATGTGTTATTATTCACATGATTAAAGTCAAGGTTGTGGCAATTATTGAATTCATAAGTGAAATGCGTGTGTTGATATAGTAAGCTGAAAAGATGAAATGATTAATGCTAATAACAGATGGCTTTGTTGACCAGTACCTACAGCAATCCTGGGGGTTTGGGCTAGACCTCCTAACGCCCAAGGACCGGCTTGGGAATAGTGGACCCAAACTATGTTTGGGGTAAGTGATTTTTATCGCCCAAGCTATCGGCTTGAGGCCCGGTTTCCCTCGATGACAGTCGTCGCGAGGAAGAACCCAGTTTACCTGGGGCGATGTTTTTCCCTCCTGGCTATCGGCTGGGAGGAAGTACCCAGTTTACCTGGGGCGATGTGTTTTTCCCTCGATGACAGCCGTCGCGAGGAAGAACCCAGTTTACCTGGGGCGATGTTTTTCCCTCCTGGCTATCGGCTGGGAGGAAGTACCCAGTTTACCTGGGGCGATGTGTTTTTCCCTCGATGACAGCCGTCGCGAGGAAGAACCCAGTTTACCTGGGGCGATGTTTTTCCCTCCTGGCTATCGGCTGGGAGGAAGTACCCAGTTTACCTGGGGCGATGTGTTTTTCCCTCGATGACAGACGTCGCGAGGAGGAACCCTAGTGGGACTAGGAGTGTTGTGTTCCTTTGCTAGTTCGGCTAGGAGGAAGACGTAGCCTCGGACGAGTAAGACTCTGTGTAAGCATCGGGCCGCGTGTTTACTGTGCTGTCGGCTTTCAGTATGTTGGGATACTGTGGCTCACTGGTCGACAAACTAATAAAATAACTAAGTGTAAATAAAAATGTGGAAAGTGCAGAAAGTGAATTGTGAATTGTGGATGAGAAAGAAAGTAGTTGTGAATGAAATAAATGTGAAAGAAAATGAGTTATGAGTTAGTGTATGAAAAGAAGTGATAAATGCAGTGCGTGGTTAATTTAAAATGATAATAATAGAAGAGACATGTGTTCTTATGAATAATATGAAGTAATGATATTATGTGTGTGATCATTAAAGTAAAATACAGTTGATGTGAGTTGTACCTTGGAATTGTGTCAAGGAACTACCTGCCCGCTATTTCTGTGGAAATGGTGGGAACTACCTGCCTTGGCATAATTCGCGGGGTGAGTGGATATAATAGTGGTAATGATTGATAAAAATGAGAAATAAAGTGAAGTGAAGATGATAAGTGATTGAAGTGAATTAATAATCAAGCTATCGGCTTGAGATGTGATGTGATATTACCCAAACTGTGTGTTTGAGGTACAGTGATTATTACCCGAGATATCGGCTATGGGATGTGATATGTGGTGGCCCCAGAGTGTGTTTGGGGATTAAGTGAAAATGATAATAAGATTTATTGTTATAAGAAAAAGTAATTACTAAAGTGATATAACGGGATAAGAATGAATTATAAAACATGCTTTTGATACGATGAGAATGAGTATTCTGTAAGGTGATATGATAATGATATGATGAAATGTGGGTTAATTGCGATGTGTAATGAGATTTTATATTTGTATCCCAAGACATGAATAAATGTGGCATTATGAGGATAGTAGTTTATATGTAAGAACTGATACTTGTTATATTTCAATAAAATACTTACTTGTGCTATGAAAGTGGCTATGAAAATGATTAATGCAGAAAGTATGTGGTGATAGGAGTTTGTATCCATATAAATGGTTATTAAAGAACGATATAATAGCATCTTGTTAGTGATATTTATATAAGTAGTGAAATGCTAATATGATGATAATTTGAAGAAACGAATATTTGGGTTAGGGGATTCCAATGGAAAAGTAATGGATTGAATGGAAATTCGTAGTGTGCGAATATAAAGTAAGGATAGATATGAGGTTGATGTGAAATATATAGTGGAATGTGTGAGTGTAGGTAATTTTATACTTTGACACAGATTTGAAGAGTATTTGATTATAAAGCCGTATTGATGATGTTTTTAAGTTCAGAGGTTCCGGATGTATCTTCTTTCTTGATGTTTGTAAGTTTGAATTATTTTCGTTATACAATTTCATTTATTTGTTAGATTTTTAAATTTATACTCACACCAGAAATGGCTAACCCCTTAGTGTTTGGGGGGTTAGGGGAGTCTGAGGACTACCCTGGATCCCCCACTGTTGCAGGTTCTCATCAGTGCAGAGGTGAGGCGTAGATGGGTAGGATAAACTTTTATTTTAAAAATTTGTATTATTTAGTTATAGGAATAGTAAAATTTATGATTTAAATTTTATTATGAGTGTATAAGCATGTATATGACGATGATGAGTATAGTGTGAGGTGGTGTGGTATGTTTGTGACCCGTGCCCATCTCGTTGTGGAGTACCGGGCTCTGTGGTAGGTTTTACAAGGATTTTTCTAAAATTTTGCCTCGTTTTTCAAAGAAATTCATAGTTTTTAATTGATATTTGATAATCCGTTGTGAGTTTGGCCCCCAGAGCATTATATTATATTGCCTGTGTATCTGCTCATTTTGGCCTGGGGAGCCCATGAAAATATTATGTTGATTGTGAGCTACGGAATTTTGAGCAGAATTCCGTAAGCTTTTTGTGTTTCGGGGAAAAATTTACAGGAGAGACTATGTCAAAATTTTTCCTGAAATATAACTTTCTTAGTTTATGATTAAAGTGATATAGAAATTGAAAGAATTGAATTTGGAGACTTTGTTTTCAAAAAAAAAAAAAAATGGGGTGTTACATGGGATCTACGCGGCAGAGCCCTCCCCTGAACAAGACATCCTCGGTCAGCTCCTTCCAATCATACTTCGGCCGATCGAGAAGTGTCTGAACTGCCTCTTCTTCTTCAGGGCGAAGCTTGGGCAGCGCCTTCAACCTCTTCGGCACCTCTTCCACCCAACTGGAAGGGATAGGCCAGGCCTCCGCACTCCGCACTATCAAGAACTTTTCACGCCAGTGCTTGATGGAGTCGGGGCATATAACGAGCCTACTGCCATGCCTCGGAGCCAAATAGTACCGGAACTCCGATCGGTTCCCTTGATGAAGCCGATAGATCGTCCGAAGTACATTCAGCTCCGGCTCGATCCCAGCGGCTTGGCAGTGAAGTACGAAACCGTTTATAACTCTCCATGCATTCGGCATAAGTTGGATGGGGCTGACCCCAAACCACCTCAGAACGAGGATTGCGAACGGATGGAGAGGTAGTCGAGCCCCGGCGATAAAGGCATCAACCGGCCAGCAACACATAGTCACTGGCAGCGGCGAGTTGGCCCTAACCCCGGGACATGGCAGCATAAGTTCGTATTCCTCTGGGATTTGGAAACAATCCCGGATCACTGCCAGGTCTTCTTCGCGGAGGATCGACACCGTCTCATCCGCTTCGGTCGTCTCCCTCGCCGCGTTCACCTCAAAAGTCCTCCCCTCCCGTGAACAATACGCTCGGCATGCTCCTCCGGAAGTTCTCGAACTCTGTGGAGCCCAGTCAGTTGCCCCGGCAATCTTCCAAACTCCCCCATACGCTTCAGCTCTTCCACGATCGAATCTTTGCCATACACCTTCTTGCCTTTATCTGGAGTGCGGGCTTCGACAACTTCAAGGGAGGGCTCGGACCAAGAAGAAGAAGACTCGGAGACAGAGGGAAGAGACATATTTATACTTGGAAAGGGACTAAGTATAAATTACCTTAAAAAAGTGCTGTCGGAAACTTCACCGGAAAACAGACGACGATCACCGGAAGCACTCGCTTAGCACAAATAACCGCCTGAGTAAAAGAGAGGAGAAGTGAAAAATGAGAGGGGGGGTGAGGTTTTATAGAGCGAGGCGCGCCAAACGAGGTTAATGGGCCCATACTGCCGGCCCATTCACGCAAAACGACAAAAGCGACCTAAACCGTCGCCTTGTTTGCCACACCTAGCCGTACATCGCATTAATTACTGTCCCATCTGACAGAAGCTCAGAGGTCACTGCATTAAATGAGCGTCTCATCCGTCAGAGCTGTCAGAAGTTCAGAAGTCATCACATTTAATGGCTTCCACGTCTGCCAGGAGCGCAGAAGCCACCAACTCCGCAAGGCGTGCTCTGCAAAAAATGACAAGTCTTGGACCTCGGCACCAGCTGCCGAGCGTTCTTGACACCGACCATGTTACATGGAAAGTTGGACCTCGGCACCAGCTGCCGAGCGCTCTTGACACCGACTATGTTACATGGAAAATTGGGGTTCGGCACCAGCTGCCGAGCGCTCTTGACACCGACCATGTTACAGGGAAAGTTGGACCTCAGCACCAACTACCGAGCGTTCTTGACACCGACCATGTTACATGGAAAATTGGGGTTCGGCACCAGCTGCCGAGTGCTCTTGACACCGACCATGTTATATGGAAAAGTTGGACCTCGGCACCAGCTGCCGAGCGTTCTTGACACCGACCATGTTACATGGAAAAGTTGGACCTCGGCACCAGTTGCTGAGCGCTCTTGACACCGACCATGTTACATGGAAAATTGGGGTTCGGCACCATCTGCCGAGCGCTCTTGACACCGACCATGTTACATGGAAAGTTGGACCTCGGCACCAGCTGCCGAGCGTTCTTGACACCGACCATGTTACATGGAAAATTGGGAATCGGCACCAGCTGCCGAGCGCTCTTGACACTGACCATGTTACATGGAAAAGTTGGACCTCGGCACCAGCTGCCGAGCGTTCTTGATACCGACCATGTTACATGGAAAAGTTGGGGTTCGGCACCCGCTGCCGAGCGATCTTGACACCGACCATGTTACATGGGAAAGTTGGACCTCGGCACCAGCTGCCTAGCATTCTTGACACCGACCATGTTACATGGAAAAGTTGGACCTCGGCACCAGCTGCCGAGTGCTCTTGACACTGACCATGTTACATGGAAAATTGGGGTTCGGCACCAGCTACCGAGCGCTCTTGACACCGACCATGTTACATGGAAAGTTGGACCTCGGTACCAGCTGCCGAGCGTTCTTGACACCGACCATGTTACATGGAAAATTGGGGTTCGGCACCAGCTGCCGAGCACTTTTGATACCGACCATGTTACATGGAAAAAGCTACCTTGGACCTCGCCGAACTCCCTCTCAGCGCTCACAACCTAGCCGAGGTGCCTCTGTTCTTCAGAAGAAGGTGCCGAACCACCTACGGACTTCGGTCTCCTTGGCAGCGAGCGCTCGAAGGGGTCGGTGATGTGATACAAGCATGTAGGCCGCATAACGAAGGAAAATGACCGTGCCATTCGCCAAAAAATTGCAAAAAAAAATAATTAAAAATTCGGGAAGTTAAGGAAGAACTCCTGGAAAATAATTATAAAGTTGGGGAAACGTTTCCTAATCCCCAAACAAGTAATTATTGCCAAGAACAAACTTTTAAGACCCCCGAAGGACGAATTGACACTTCGCAAAGATAAACGAAAACACCGCACTACCTCCTTCATAGATTCAAAACCTTCTATTTGGACTCCGATACAACTCCACTAGCCATTGAAACAATAAAACTACTCCTCAAAGGCTGATCAAACTCAGTCTTCGGGAGTGGGGGGCTCGTGATATGGCTAAAAATGGGGGTAAATCGGAATCGTCCAAATCGGGCACGAATCTTGAAGCCCAGGGGTAAAACGGTAATTTCACCTACCAATGGGTCCGAAGTGGGTACGGGTTCTCCTCCTCGAAGACCCGCTAACCCGCGAACAGATCCGCCTCAACTGGGTGCGGGTTTCAACCCGTAGCAAACCCGGTCCAGAAAGGATAGAATTAGGGTTTCTGATTAAATCTTAATCAACGGCCCTGATATATCCTTTCACTGGGGATTAGGGATTACATTCCTTATCTAACCACAGGGGGGGTTACATTCCTAATCTGATCCCAGCAGCACCTATAAATACCTCCCATCCATTTCCATTAAGAGGTAATCAATCTTTTGCCAGTTTTTGTGCTCTCTCATAATCATTCCTGATTACTGACTTGAGCGTCGGAGGGTGCGTCGCCGGGAACAACCCCTGTGTCACGCACTTTTTGCAGGTGTACGGCGGGAGACAGCGTCAAACTCCGGCGGAACAGGTAACAGGTTTACTATTCAGTTTTCCTAAGAATCCACAAATACTATCTGTTTGCCCCACACCAGATTTAGCGGCAATAATATTATAATAATAATAGTGTATATGTATATATATAAATATAAATAATTATATAATAATAATAATAATAATAATAATAATAATAATAATAATAATAATAATAATAATAATAATATATATGTAACAATAATATATTGTAAATATATATATATATAACAATATATTATAATAACAGTATATTATATAATAATATATATAATAATATATAATAGTAATATATTATATATTAATATATATAATAATATGTAATAGTAATATATAATAATAATAATCTCTACTATTTTAATGGGAGAGTTGGGGTTGTAAACAAACAAACCCTAAATTTGTAACTGAGTAACCCCGTGCAATATATGGTCAAGCTAAATCCACCAAACATTCCCGTGTGATGCACGTGCAGCCCAAAAAAAAGGAATATTTTAGCAAATGCTCCCATTTAAAATGTAAAAACTAGCATATACCCCCACTATTTTTAAAAAATAGGGTCTGTTTGGTTTGTTGTTTTTTCCTTTTTTTTGTTTTCCAAAACTTCAAAACCCGTTTGGTTATGTTGTTTTTTGAAAACAGTTTTCACAAAACTCCACTTCACCTATTTTCTGTTTTTTCACATCCTCTTTCTAAATCTATTTATATATATTATTATTATTATATATATATATATATATATATATATATTTATAATATATTATTGTTACATATATTATTATTATTATTATTATTATTATTATTTTCTTTTTTTAATATATATATATATATATATATTATAATATATATTATTATTTCATATATAATATTTTATATATACTATTATAATATTCTATTATTATTATAATATATATTATTATTATTATATATTATTATATATATTATTATATATATTATTATATAATTTTTTATTATTATAATAAATTATTTAATATATTATTATAATATATTATTATCACATATATATTATTATACTTATTATATGTTATTATATATATGTATATAATTAAATATGTTTATTATAATAAATTATTTTATATTATTATATAATATACAATTATTATAATATACTATTATTTTATATATACTATTTTATATATACTATTATTATTATATATATATTATTATTATTATATATATTATTATTTTATTTATACTTTTTTATATATACTATTATTATATTATATTATTATTATTATATATATTATTATTTTATATATACTATTTTATATATACTATTTTATATATATTATTATTATATTATATTATTATTATATATACTAGTAATTTACACGTGCGATGCACGTTTTAATAAATATAGTTTTTTAAAATAAAAATTTAGACATAATCTGGATTTGAACTTAATTAGAACCTCCTTTATAATAGTTATGCACATGTATTGCACGGGTTGGTAGATTGACAAAATATTTACAAATGACACTAAAACCTTCTCCCAGGGCCGGCCCTGAGTTCCGGGGGGCCCTAGGCGAACTTCCGAAATGGCCCCCCCTGCCCCATATAAAAAAAAAAAAAATTTACGCGCGAAACGCGTGCCTATATTTACAAGGAAAGTTTGAAATCGGGGATCCCAAAAATGACAAATTCCGCGGGGGCCCGAGGCAGCCGCCTTGCCCGCCTACATATCAGGGCCGGCCCTACCTTCTCCCATTATAATATTAGAGATTAGAGATAGGAGTATTTCTTTAGTTTCTGGGTGTCATAAACTGGTTTCTTTAAATGAATCTAACATTTTTGACAAAAAGAGTTTTTAGTTTTTAGTAGGGATCAAGATTCTATGGGTATACATTGCCTGCATGTTGTAATTTTATTTTATTTTAATGTTGAACCATCATCAGGAAATGGAGAGAGACAGTGAGGAGCACGAAAATTGAAAGATGGTAAGACATTATTTGCTCCTTGTTAATTAATTTGCTACATAATAACTGTTTTGTATTACTAAACTACATAATAACTGTTCCCCAACAAAAGATATATAATTGTTAACTAGTGTAGGTTTGTGTTAAAAAAAATTCAGTTGTGTGAGGTTTGAAAAAAAAATTGTGTTAAAAACCTACCATAATATATATTTTTTTTTAATAGGATATCCGAAATATATAATTGTTATTAACACAAATGATGGTAGGTTTGTGTTTAAAAAATTGTGTTTTCCAGTACTGTACAGAACATGTTAGTCCGAAATTGGATATCTATATAATAAAACAAAAAAAACTATCAAGTGGCCCTCCTTCAATTCTCTAAAAAATCAAAAGTCCAGATCTAACCTCACAAAACATATTTTCTCCCTCAAAACTCAAATTCAAATTCCCCAACTCCTATATTTATTTATTTATTTTTTTCTCTCTCTCCCTCACTCTTCTATTCAAAAAAATTAAGAAAATAAAAAATTTTAAAATTTTTAAAAAATAAAACATTAAAAAACTAAAAAAATTTAAAATTTAAAAACTTTAAAAATTATTCAAAAAAATTAAAAAAAAAAATCATATAATATGTTTTTTGCTCCCCAAGTGTTTCTCATATAATATGTTTGCTACTTCAATTAATTTGCTGGACCTCCAAAACTATTTTATATGATCAAACAAGGTGCACCGTTCCGAAGACGTGCCATAGGCACGTGACGACGGGCTAACCTAGTCTATATAATAAAATATAAAGAAAGCTATCAAGTGGCTCTCCTTCAATCTCCCCAAAAATCAATGGCTCAGATTAATTCTCACAGCACATTTTCCCGCCGAAAATTTTAAACCCCACAATTTCAAAACCCTCTATCTCTCGTTCCCGAAATACCCTCCTTCTCTCTCTCTCATTCTTTCTCACTGTCTCTATCTCTTCCCACTCATTCTGTCTCTCTCCCTCTCTCTCACTGTCTCTATCTCTCTTCCGCCTCTCTCCCCGCTCTCTCTCTCTCTCATCGATCCTGTCTCCCTCTCTCTCTCTTCTCTTTGACCCACCGAACCCACTTTCACCGTCTCTCTCTTCTTTGACCCACCGAACCCATCCAACCACCGAACCCCTCACCGTCACCGATTTCAACGTCCCGACCACTGCCTGAGTTGATCCCGACCACCGATTTCACCGTCTCTACATCTCAGGTATACTTAATTTTTTGGATTCATAAAAATTTTCACTGCACACCAATCAAAATTTGTTGGGTTTGTGTTAAATTTAGTTGATCCCAATCACCGATCCCGACCACTAACTGCATTCGTTTTGTTGGGTTTGAGTTAGATTTGGGTTTTCATGTGTTACTTTTTTTATGCGTAACATAATTCTCATCTAAAGATTGGATTGTAACATAATTCTCATCTAACAAAACTGACTGCATTGTAGATTGAATTTTTAGGCACATTGTATATTGGATTTTAGGTGAATTGTAGTTAGAATTTGGTTAGAACTGTTAGATTTTTTAGTTAGAATTTTTAAGTTTGCAAACCTAGAATTTTTAGAATTTTTGTAGACAGTAATATGATTAATTATTCTGCAAAAAATGGTATTTTGGGCAATTTTAGATGAAATGAGGAGGATAAGGTGGAAAAGTGATGGATTGTAGTGATGAGTTGCAAAAGACTTGATCATTCAAATTGTGGATAAAAGGAGAACTAGTAAGGAAAAGTGATGGATTATAGTGACTGTAGCAATGATCAGGTTTACCCCTAAATAATACACTATTCGGTGCCTTGATTTCTCATCACTTTCTCATTAATTAAGGTCACTTTTGTCTAGCTGGGAAAAGAATGCAAGTTTAGATGCTTTCTCTCAGTTTTGATAGCAACTATTTGTATGATGGTAGTGATCAATTGTTTGAATGGTATATTCCTCAATTGATCATATAACTTGCACAAAATTCTTACAGTTGCTTAGAGGGTATTCTTAATATTGAATATAAAATATAAATAAAAATTAGAATTAAAATTAATTATTCTATATTTTTCTTAATATGCACACTTTACAAATAAGTGGGAACAATTAGAACTATCAAAAAGTTCTAATAGAACTATTAGAACTATGCACAATTTTCATGTGTCAAGAATTTTCTTAATTCACTCCATGCAACTATCAAAAAGCAATGCCAGTGAATACTTTATACTTAACAATATATACCAATTTTGAAATGATATGTTATACTTCATAAAGTTTCTACCATCTGAAAATTTATTTTGAACTTCTTATCTGATTTGTATACTATTCCAAAGTTTTCTTTCGTTTGTGATTATCCTAAAATGTATTCAAATGTTTTGAATGAGTACATTTTTTTTTGTGTAAAGTATCTAACTGAAATTAGTTCAAATGCATAATTGCTACAGGAAAAAATACTGATACAAACCTATAAATGTATTATACAACTAGAACCTGATCGAGATGTTCTTCATGTAGCAAAAAACACTGTTGTTCTTTTTTTTTTCTTTTTCCAAAAGTGATAATTGCAGAAAAAGAAAGTCAATGTTATCTTCTCATAACTGATCAATTAAATAAGAAATCTCTTTGTTGCATTTACAGAAAATTCGAACCACATCAAACCAATCAAAAGTACATAACATTTACTTCAGATAGTAACTAGCAACAAGTTAATTATTTCATCTTCAAGACAAACACAAATCTTTCCACTCACAAGACACCAGTATCTTTAGTTCAAACATCGTACCTCTCAGTATTGAAAAAAAGGGAAAGAGAACAAAAAGAAAAGGTGAAGATACCCTTAATAGAGCTGACTGGATGTGTTTTTTTACCTTTTTTCGAAGAAGGTTCCAAAAAGTTAACTGATTTTGCATTATTTCATCTAAAGGTTTCGTTTGCTGTTTGTTGTTAGTTGTTGTTGAGCTCTGGCAAGAAACTCTATGTGACTCCAATATACATCTACTTCTGGCCAAAATCTCCTATCCAAGTTATTTACTTTGGTTTCATTATCCTCATTGGTCGATACTTGGTGTTCTAAATATCCTTATTTTACAAACTGATTTTGATGCACTTAATTATACATTTTGAATAAATTTATTATATAGGAAGTTTTATTGGTCCATAAGTGAACCTATGGTATTTGTTGTTCTAAACATCCTTCCATATTATAGTGAGACTGAATGTTTTTTGTTCGGTGCTGCTAATAGTTTTAAACATCGCTTGATAAGTTTTTTTGTTCGGTGCTACCATTTTTTTTGTTCTAGACATCTCTTGATAAGTACCTTTAGATTTTTTTATTCTAAACATCTCTTGATAAGTACCTTTAGATTTAAGATAACTAAATAATCTTTTTTTTTAATGTTCGGTGCTGCCAATAGTTTTGAGTTATTGTTTTGCATGCTGATTGCTGCTCATATTTATGAGGATTGTCGTATTGTGCAATGTTGATTTAGTTTTTAAGTTATCTTTCAAATATAATTTAGCACATAAGTCACCTGAATTCTATTTCGCTGTATAAACCACCATCGGTCTTTTTCTTTTTCTTTTTTTATTTATTTTTTTTATTTTACCTATTCATGTATGAGTTTTGGCTAAAATAATGTAAACATAATAAACACGTTTTAGTAAACACACATAATAAACACATTTTAGCTATTCAAAGATGAGTTTCGCCTTCTCATTCATGCCTAGAAGACATAGACCACCATCAATTGTATGATACGAAAACTGATTGCATTTGTTGAGCCCAGTCAAGGATAACTCCAAACCATAGACTATATCATCCCGAGGCATCGAGTTGGTTGTTAATAAGATATACACACTTAGTAAGTAGAGACTGACCAATAATATAAACATTTTGATATAGTTCATAATAATGTAAACATTTTAATACATCGTTCTCTTTGAACACTGCATTTATAGCTATCGCCGCCATTAGCACCCTGAAATTCTTCTCTCTTCTTCTCATCTTTGCCTGCACTATCGCCACACTATCACCAATGCATTTCTTCCCAAACCTCCAATCACTCCGTTCTATCTTTAACAAGGTCGTTGCCACAAACACCACTACCAGCAACAAGACATTCCTTCGCCAACCCCCACCGCAAGCATGGTAACCCTGATCAAATTCCCATCCATAGAGTTTAGGGAAGCTCAATGTTAACTCTGCAAAGAACTACACGAGCGTATATGACAATAGGTTCGTTACCAATCATTGAAATTTTGATGAAAGACATAACTCCAACATAATCCATAGGTTCATACACATCTTTTTTATGGTCATACTGGCTTCAGAAATTATGAATCAGATATCCGCAAATGAAGGTTATTAACATTTTTTTCGCTGAGAATATATTCAGTAGTCCCTTCCAAACCAGCCAAACTAATTTTGCTTAAGACTCTCACAAACAATCAAATTTGGAAGCAATAAGATTTACAATCAAAACAAGAATTTCAGAGGATGCATTCATTAAACTTTCGAAAACCTGGGATTCATCGGAAGTAGTCTCAATGAAATTTCATGCAGAGTACCACACATTTGGCTCCAATGTTACATGTTCAATTTGAAATTTAGTAATCAGAAAACCGCACTTTCGATTATAAAGATAACATATTATCATTATCAATAAACACCGAAATTTAAACTCCAACCCAGACAACTATATCTATTAAGAAAAATTCAAGCCTAACACAAACTACAAAAGTTTAGAGATCACAAAATTAAGAACACAAGGCCAAAATTCATGAAACAGCAGCAACAGTTAAACAATGGCATTGACAGCACTAGCAATCCTTGGTCACAGGTCAGCACATTCTTTTCCAATGGGCCCAGTAATAGCAGATCCTACAACCATAGCCAATAGAACTCATTAAATTTATAGATCTGAGACTAATCAAAGAAAAAGCAAGTAACCAATTAATAATCATTCCGAGGTCAAAACAGAATAAGCTAAAAAATAAGATACACATTTGGAAATATTTACAAAATTATTTAGTTAATCCTTTAGGAGGGGAAAAAAATAGATCATATGATGCAAGCTACAGTCTATATATATCCACTTCTAACAAATAAAACAAAATAGCTCTAAAGATCTTAAATTCGTAATTTTGTATCTTAATAAAAAAAAGGTTAGGTGAGTAACATGTACCAAACATTGATTAGTTGGTATTTTTCATAGTAAAATGCATTCAATTTCTCAAATCAAGAGACTATGCCTATCTTAATAAATAAAGTTAAATTTTTTGTCAACTGACAAGATGAACGTTGTGATATAGTATTTTTGCAAGTTTCTGCAATAATGCACTTAAAACAGAATAAGTGTATCGCCTTACCTTTCATTTCTCCCTTCCGATTCGCAATCACCCCAACATTATCTGCAAATTGCAAAAATAACATAACCATGTTAAAGAATTAGAGATGCATCCAAAACAATGGGCTCCAACAAATTTTCAGTTCTTTAAACTTTCAAATTGCAACAGTTAGTAGTGTTTCCCTATAATAAACATGGTTAGCAAGTGGAAAAATCAGTATATTTCATGCAACAACAAAATATTAAATATAACAAATAATAAACATGAAACCAACTAGCAAGCATTAAAAAAACTTAGAAATGCAACTGCGGATGCAATAGATGTAGGCTTCAAATGCATGGATATTTATAAACATATCTAGCCAATGAATCTACAGTTTCTAGAAGATAGATCATAGTAGTTAATATTATGTTCGTATTTTGTACCCATTACTCTACAATTTCTTGATTGGTTTGTTAAAATAATTAGAACGTCAAAGTTAATCATCATATATTTTCCCTCCTTTATATACAGATCAATTACTTCATCAAAATTAAAAAACAGCAATGGATAACATCACTATATATGGCCATGTAAGTATCTCATTTTTAAAAAAAAAATATACAACTCTTGATATAACAATAGGTTCCTCACATTATAATGTAAACTTTAATACCTTACAGGTTGATGTTGACTTGGAAAAAACAGTAAGTGAAGCTTTTCATTGTGTTTTTATCAAATTAATTAATTGTCCACTTACATTCAAAATTGATATTTTTCTATTACCTGTGCAATTCCTTTGACCAAAAAAGTCGGAGTTACCATTCGAGATGAACGCAAGCTTAATCTGATATCCCTTCGCAAGGTAAGCTTAACCCCTTATTACATTAGATGCCCATTATTGATTTTTTTTTTTAATTCTTACTTATTTTTAACCAACCAATGTACAGAAAGGAAACAACGAGTTATTCTGACAAAGGAAAGGGAAAGGAAAATGAAATGTCCAGTGCGGTATAGGCTTATCTAGCTTCTTTATCTTGCTTTTTCTACATTGCTTTTTTATTTATCTTTCCTCACACTACTTCTATTATTTATTATCGATGTAATAATCAAAATTAATTCATTCAGAAATAAGTAAGTGGTTTTCTTCTGAAACAGTCATTTATAATGATTTATTTTCACAAATTTATGCTCATAATGTTCATGTTATATCGAAAGCTACGTCGGCCCAACGTAGACGATGAGAAGAGAGAAACTTGAAATGTGCTCCACACAAGTATTAGACGCAACTGACGAATGTTTAGCTCGAACAAGTCTTTCGTTATTCGAAATTCCTTCTAATGTACCACAAAAACCTACGTATGATGGACAAACTTCTTCACTACTGCCAAATATTGACCTGCAAAGAACCTCTCAATCTTCTGACGATGTTAGGTAAATAATGTTTATATTGCTTTTTAAATCTTAACTTTTTCAGAATGTTTTTAGTTAGTTGCTCTCCATGTTCAGCCATATGATTGATTCACAAGTAGAAAGACTTGAAGGGTGCACTCCACGTCAATTAGCACAGCATAGGAGACAATATCGAGCCGCTACATCAAAATCGAATAGGTTAAAAAAAAATTTATCTTTAACCCGTGTATATTACCCATAGGTTAAAATATATACAAGTGTGAACTTACATGGCCATCATAACTAACAGGTTAAATTCAGAACGACACTTTCTCGGCATGATGAATGTAACCTGCTCTTATTATTCAGCATTGCATTGGAATGATGAAAAATTATCGGCCTCATCTGCTAGAAATAAATATTTTGGAAAATGTTGTTCACAAGCAAAAGTGAAGCTACCTTTGCTCATTACTCCACTCTCACCACTTCAAGATTTATATGAAGGTGATAGTGTACAATCGACTTTATTTCGGACTTATACTCGAGAATACAATGCAGCAAATGATTTTACAAGTTTGGGTGTCAGAATGGATGAAAGGGTCATCCATGGTCGGGAGCCTACCTCATTCACCATACATGGAGAGTTGCACCACCGAATGGGGTCATTAATACCTAAGTCAGGCCAAGCTATTGTTTATGCACAACTCTATATTTACAATCCAAATTCTACATTAGGTTTTCGTACCTTGTGAAATCCTTATTTGAGAGTTGATGTTCTCAATATTATTCAGAATTATTTGGAGTTCAATGAATTTGCATATAAGTTCCGTCAAGCTTATGCAATTTTAAATTTGGCAAGTTCTTCGGATCACATCTTACCCACGGTTATACACTACTATTCAACAAATGATCGGCGTAGGTATAATCTTCCAAATACTGATGAGATTGCAGTGATTATACCTGGTGATGGAATTGAAATTAGTGGTATGAGAGATATCATAGTGCATTTAAGAGGAAACAACGAGTTAATGCAAATTAACGAGTGTCACCCAGCATATTTTCCCTTGCATTATGTCTTACTATTTCCTTATGGTGCGTTGGGTGGGAACCAGATTTGAAACAATGAGATGTCATCAATGGAAGACCTTCGACTGCTAGACTAACTCAAATGCAATTCTATAGTTGTCGTTTATTTCAACACAATACAGAGTATTCAACTATTCTGAGAGTAGGAAAATTTTTGCAAGAATTTCTGGTATATACTTGGGCAGCCACTAAGCAGAATCGACTAACATATCATAAGCTTAATCAGGAAAAACTTCGATCTGGACTTTACCAAGGTCTTACTGACATCGCTGCAGATGGGTTAGGACTTGATCAAGTCGGACAACGAATCATTTTGCCATCTTCATTCATTAGAAGTCCAAGACATATGTTTGAAATCTTTCAAGATTCAATGGCTATTACGCGCCACTACCAACACCCAGATATTTTCCTTACCATGACTGCAAATCCCAAATGGCCAGAAATAACTGCAGCTCTATTGCTACATTAGAAAGCCACTGATCGCCCTGATTTAGTTTCTCGCGTTTTTGAGTTGAAGAAAAATTCTTTGATGAAGGGGATAGAGAAAGCAAAAGTATTTGCTCAGAAAGTTGCGCATGTCTTTACCATTGAGTTTCAGAAATGTGGCCTACTTCATATGCACACTCTTTTCTTTCTTGCAAATTCAGACAAAATTCGAACATGCCAACAAGTAGATGAAGTAGTTTGCGCTGAATTTTCAGACCCAATAGCGGATCCCTTACTCTTTGAAACTGTCAAAAATTATATGGTGCATGGCCCGTGTGGTGGACGAAATCCTCAAGCATCGTGCATGGAAATGGAAAATGTCAAAACAGGTATCCTAGAGAGTTCTCTGACGAAACAACTATGGATCAAGATGGCTATCCAATCTACTGTCGCAGTGATACTAAACATTTTTATACTGTGAGGGGGCAGCAGGTTGATAATAGAGATATTGTACCTTATAATGCTTACCTTTCTAAAATGTTTAATTGTAATATTAATGTTGAAGTTTGTGCTGGGGTGAGATGTGTTAAATATATCCACAAATATATTTTCAAAGGAAACGAATGCACAACAATTGTGTTGGGAGGAGTAGATGAGATCAAGCAATATCTCGATGCACGGTATATTGGCCCTCCAGAACCTGCGTGGCAAATTTTTGGACACTCTTTACATGAAGAGGTTGTACGCTTAGCACTGCATTTGCCTGTAATGCATCGTGTTGTTTATAATTCGGCTGATAGGATGGACGCCGTTGTATCTAGAGCCGAACTAGAAATGACAACTCTTGTGGTTTTTTTACATGTTGCTCATCCAATTTAGCTTCACACACATTCACCTACCAACAGTTCCTACAACATTTTGTTAGGAATAAGTCTTCGAAGATGTGGACGTTGAGAAAGAAAGGTACGCAATCGGCAGAATGTACTTTGCAAGTCTAAATTCGGGTGAGCACTTTTATTTGTGTTTGCTACTAATAGTTGTCAAGGGACCACAATCATTTCAGTGCTTACGTATAGCAGACAATGTTGAGTATGCTACTTTCAAATTAGCATGTGTTGCTAGAGGAACGTTGGAAGATGATGGCAAGTGGGTACAATGTCTCCAGGAAGCTGCAATTATGAGCACCGGCTACCAACTTAGAAGGTTATTTAGTGTCATTCTTACGGAATGCTCTCCATTGGAACAACTTACCTTATGGAACCAATTCTCGGTGCATATATGTGATGATCTTGAACACAAGCTGCGTACATTATTTTTCATTCCCAATCCTACCCAAGCTCAAGTCCTAGATTATGGTCCATATCTGTTAAACCAAATGCTTCAAGAATCAGGCAAGAGCTTAGATAAATTCCGACCCCTGCCCCATCCCATGAAAAGTTGGAGTACAGTTGCTGGCAACAAGTTTATTTGGGAACATAGAGTACTGCAAGTTGAAGCCCGACAAGCTAATATACAAGCAAGCATAGATTCACTTAACGATGCACAGTGTACTGCGTATTCTGCAATAATCACATCAGTTATGGGCGGTAAGGAGACTACTTTCTTCTTGAACGGAGGGGTCGGTACGGGAAAAACCTTTTTATACAATACACTAGCAATGAAATGCCGTCGTGATGGTTTCATTGTTATAACTGTTGCTTCTTCTAGCATTGCATCATTGTTACTGGTAGGAGGTAGAACTGCACACTCAACATTTCCATCCCACTTGATGTGTTGGATAATTCCTTTTGTGGGTTCACTAAGCAATCATTCGAGGCAGTTTTGTTCAGGGAAGCAAAGCTAATCATTTGGGATGAGGTCCCTATGCAGCATAGGTTTTGTGCAGAAGCTATTGACCGTACACTTCAAGATATTCGTGATAATAAAACTCCATTTGGTGGTATCACTGTTGTGCTCGGTAGGAACTTTCGAAAATCCTACCAGTAGTACCGAAGGGGGTTTGAGAACAAATTGTTGGTGCATCGCTAAGAAAACCTTTACTTTGGAATGTCGTACAAGTCTTAACTTTGAACGTGAACTTGCGCCTAGATTCATCCGATATCAGAAATGTTTCATTTGCCAATTTTTTAAACGAGGTTGTGTTCTTACATGTTTTTGGTAATAACTAAACAAATCTTTCCTTTTTACTCTTAGTAACAAATAAGTCTTCTTTATTATATAGATTGGCTCCAAATTCGATGAGATCGTACAACTTTCTTCAACAATTCGGAGGTGTCGCACATTAGATGAACTTTTATCTACCGTTTACCCACAACTAAACGATATCGACACTATCACTCTCAAATATCTCACAGAGTAGACAATTCTATCAGCGAAAAAATGATGATGTCAATTTCATCAATGCTGCTGCATTAAATCTTTATCTGGGGCCAAAATTTATATTTCTTGCTACAGATAAAATGTCTCAGGATGATGGAGTTGATCGAAACATCACCAATCGATACCCTAACGAGTTTTCGAACTCTTTAGATCCTCTCGGGCTACCACCATTTAAACTAAAAGCTGAAAGAGGGGTGCCCAATCATATTGCTGAGGATGTTGCACCAACGAATGTATGTGTAATGGCACCCAGTTAATTGTAGTTCGGTGTGCTCAATCGTCGTGTGTAATTGAGGCTATGATACTAGTGGTAAAGCCGGAAATTTGGTATTTATTCCATGAATACCTCTAACCCCTAAACCTTTGTCTTCCTTTTGAAATGACAAAACGCCAATTTCTAGTTCGATTACCATATGCTATAACGAAAAATAAAGAACAAGGCCAATCTGTTGATATTGTGGGGATAGATTTATGCTCACTAGTTTTCAGTCACGGATAACTTTATGTTGCACTCTCTAGGTGTACAAGTTTTGATCGTACTTTTCTACTCATACCAGAAGATTTTTTGAGCTCAACAACAAACAATTTTTATCCTGAAGTTCTTTTATAGTTATTTCAGAAAATACAGGTAATTTTGGTTAAAATACAAGTAACAAATTTATCCATTTCTTTCAATAAACTTTTTTACATTATTGTTTTACTTTGGTATGACTTTCGTATTTGAACTGTAATAAGACTGAGATGTAGCTCACATGGACCTTAAATTTATAAATTCCACTACATTGATCAATTGGGGTTGCAATAAGGTAAATTGATATTTAGTACAACTACATCCTATATTTGTCCTTAATTGCTGCTAATTTAATGCTTCTTCTTTTTCCCCAGAATGTCGGCTACACTCAGAACCGTTATGTACATATTGACAATTTAACTTTTGGTAGGGTGATGAAGAACATGTTGGGTTGAAACCATTGAGTTAAAAGGCATTGTCCTGTTTGAAAGGTAATGGTTTCAAAACTCTTACTATTTGTTTCTTGAATTATCATTGTTTTGATTGATTATTGTAAACTCTTACTATTTGTTTCAAAACTCTTACAATTTTTTTAGGCTCATTGTTTGGTCCCATTTTTGAAAACTTGAAGCATTGTGCTTTCCTAAAACCCTGTAAAAAAAATTTGGTCGTTCGATTTGTTGGTGTATATTTTGGTGGAGGATGTAATAGTTGTAATATTTAGTATTTTGGGAGATGATGTAAATATATGTATATAATGATGATATAATATAGTTATGTTAATACCCGTACCTGCAAAGTTGTGGAGTATTGGTGTCACGCCCCGCTTCCCAAAATACGGGAATAGGAGCATGTGACATGGCCCAGCAAATGATTTTAACATCATCCATAAACTTTATCAGTCTTAACTCAACAACATGAAAATGAATAATCACAACCACGCAGAAAACATGATCACATAAACGAGAATAAAATCCAATAACCAAATCTGAGATACGAGAACTTACCAAATAGTTCGAGAATATGCAATGTAGTAACAGTTCGACGAGTTCCTTTCAGTTACCCATCACTGTACCTGTATAACATATCCCAAATGAAAGAGGAAGAGAACCCGTTAGAGCAAGCTTCGGTCAACAAGTAGTAGAAAGCAGTAAAATAGAAAATAAAGGACTATATAACAAGAACAGAAATTGGAACGATATCGGAGTCAATAAATGATAAACGGTAACAAAATCAAAAGTTGATAACCAATAATTTAGAAATCAGGAATCAATATTTAATAATTAGTATTCAGTATTAGTGTCAATGTTTAGTGTTCATTTATGTCCATAAGTCTATTATTCATTTTAATCCTAAATAATGCACGTACTGCGGCATCCCATACTACAGGTTCCATGCATACAATTAATTTCGTTTAGACTAAGGTGGTAGGTTCTATAGGTCATGTACTCGACACAATATAATATTTCAATAATAATCACTGGCTATTGAGCAATTTTTTGCACAATAACGATAACACTAGCTATTTGCAATTTCTTGCACAATGACTATAACACCGGCCATTTGCAATTTCCTGCAAAATGACGATATCGATAATTTGGGAACGAGGCCCACATTCCCGAGTACAGTCACTATATTGTCAACTACCCTAGTCAACCCTTAACTCCTGCTTGTTACCACTTTATTAACAATCATTTATGAACATGCATGTGATCAATGTTGACGATGGTATCAATACTCATGCAACAGGTACAATTGATGAAACCGGTAGTACTAGTACAATTTCAAGATGATACCAAAGCTATACAATACATGAAATATACTTGGTCCAATTTATTAAATATGGAAAACACGATTTATATGCAAAACATAACAATATATGGACTAAGTGTACTAAAATTTCATGTACAAGATTTTAAGTTTCTGTGTTAGGAACCGGGTCGAAACCTCAGTACGAAGTCAAGCAAATGACAAGGCAGTATATGTGAATGTTCAATAGTATAATAATTTATGGTTTGGGATTGAAGTCAACAATAATAGCACGATGAGAAGACTATGAATCAATAACATGATACAATAAATAAACAATGGAGTACAATTGGATATGATATTCAATTTGATTACTACTTGTCGGATTTCAAAGAGTGTTTTCTTGAACTAGAAACAATAAAAATAAGTTCAAGATACGCTTGCCTCTTAGGTGACGATTCTGAATATGAAGACAATAACGGGATTAGGATCCCGGATGACGAACCCACAAACACGAGAAAATGCACTAACACGTGCGAGCCACGTGCAAGACACTAAAAGATTGGATCCCCTACTCCTTTCAAAACAACAAACACCACATACCAAATCCCACACACAGAACGGCACACACCAAAAGCAACAAACTGTGCTTCGTCCCCACAGCAGATCCCTACACAAACACCAAACAGCAGTTTTGGATCCCCTACACCTACACAGCCAACAACCCAATCTTCCACTCTCTGTTCTTCTTCCCAAATGCAATAGAGAGAGGAGAGAGTGAATGACGACGGGAGACTCGACGGCGGCCACGGCGAGGAGCGACAGCAGCGGCGAGGGCGAGGGCGGCTGACGGAGAAGCACTGGCGGTCGGGTAGCGATGCAGCGACGGAGACGACGACAACGAGTGAAGCTCTGTTTCGCTCAAAAACAGAGGAGACAATGACGACGAAGAGGCGATGGGGGGTGACTGCAGCGGTGCAATCGAGGTGCGGCGATTGGCGACACTGGCGGTGGAGGAGATGGAGGCATTGGCAATGGTGAGAACTCGAGCTTCGGGTTCGGTAATGGCAGAGGATGTAGACGAGGAGGCAAGGCGAGCGGTAGGCTCGAGAGTGGCGATGAGCGGAGACAGAGCGCTCGGAGGTGGGGAGCAAGTTCGATGGGTATGACGGTGGATTCTTCAGAGGTTGTGAGCGGAGGAGAAGGTCGAGGAGCGACGGTGTGGGGACGGGATGATCGCGAGGGGGAGCTTCGGCGGCGGATGGTCGATGCGATGGCGGGAGAGGGAACGACAACCACGGTGACTGAGGTTGAAGTCGAGGTGGTTGGGTTCGAGGGTTGGTTCGACGAAGACGAAGGGGTGGATGAACTTCATTTTGGTTGTTGGGAAAACAGAGAGGAGAGAGAGGATGGGGGAGAGAGAGAGTCGGGGGATGAACAACAAGAGAGAGGGGGGGGTTAACAGTAGGGTCTGGGTTAGAGGTAAGCACAGTAATGGGGGTTGGGCTGGGGTTTAATTCGGCTGATTCTAAGAGGGGGGGGGGAGAGAGGGAGAGAGAGAGAGAGAGAGAGAGAGAGAGAGAGAGAGATTTGAGGGGTTTTAAAAACTAATTAATAACAGTTATGATAATGGGAAGAGATTGTAGGGCTGATTGTTAGGATTCAAATTTTGGGGGGTTACAGGATGTGGTGATGATTAGGAGAGATTGTGGGGATTGACTGGTCAATAACAGATTAGAGGGAGGAGATCTGGGACTGGTTGTTAGGGAGAATTTGGGTTGTGGGTTTGGGCTTGGTGTATGGGCTCAAAACAATTTAATAATTTAGTTATATGATTGGGCTTCATACTGGTAAATAATAATACAAGATTATATTAAAATCAATCGGCTTTAACAAAATAGATCATAGTAATAACATTGGGCTTTATAAAATAAGAAACAATAAAAATAATAACTATAATTGTAACAAAAGTAACAATAACAACAATATTGATAATTAAAATAACAATAATCATACTAATAATAATAATAATAATAATAATAATAATAATAATAATAATAATAATAATAATAATAATAATAATAATAATAATAATAATAGTAATAAGATTATGTAACAAATAGGAATTGGATTTAAACAACTTATTAAAATGATCCAAATAGTAATAATGTAAGTAGTCGATTAATTTGGAATAGAAAAATAAAATTAAAATATACTGTCATTCGAAACAATATAATTGCTTATTAGAAAATACTTTTGTAGATAATTAAAAACAAAATTAACGCAAAGTAAATTTATAAATAATCGAAATATAGAAAGTATTCAGAAAATACATATTTACGGGAACGGGAGTTACAATTCTACCCACCTTACAACAAAATTTCGTCATCGAAATTTGCGTAAGCGGTACATAGGACAAGGCAAAGCAAACTTATGGGGGTAACAAAACAGGAATTTAAAAGGGGAAGGAGCAAAGTGTAATACCCTAAACTTTCTTTTTAATAAAATGTTGATTTTCACGGGTTGTGCACGTGTAAATTTCGTATGTATATTTATTTATGTAATTTTATATATATAATTTCTTTTTGTAGTATGAACAATTATTTTCTTCCTTTCCTTTATTTTTCTAAAAAGCCTATTTTGTAAAGCCTAAAACATTGTTTTCTAAATTTGAGCCCACTTTAATAATTTATTATTTTATTATTTTGGTCCACAAGTCTAAGCCCACTATTTGTGAAGCCCACAAATTTAATTAATCATTTTTGTCACACTTGTCATGTAGACACAATTTGTGAACAATTGATTATTTAAAATTGTACAAATTTCAAATAGGGGGTACTAGAGGGCACGTGCATGCAAGTAGTGTGCATTGCACACCTTTTTGGAGGCCGGGTGTATGCTTGTGGTGATGGGAGAGTGGGTGTGTGTGCATGGGTGGTTATTTGATTGTGGGTAGTTGCTACAACTTCCCCTCCTATCCTAGCCATCCATCTCTAACCATCTAGTGAAATCTTAGCCCTCCAATCCATCCTAGAACTAGTATAAATACCCCTACCCTCAAGTATTCCACACTAAGAAATTATTGTAAGAAAGAAAATTATATAGGAGAAATACATTAGAGTGAGTGAGTTGTGTGTGTGTCCCAACATTGGAGGCCGGCCCCATCCCCACACAAGGAGAGCTCTCGGTTTTGGCACAAGGAGCAAGAAGGAGGACTTTTGCATCACAAATTAGGAGGAGAAGGCTACTCTCTCGCATTCTAGGAGACTCTAAGAGCTTTTATTTGGGTTTTCTCCAAAGAGTTGGGTGTTTCTCATTGCTTCTAATATTAGAATGCATGCTAGGTATGTTTTAATGAAATTATGTGAATTAACTAGTAAGAGATTGGAACCATGCTTGTTTAATTAAAGTATTAGAGTAGAGTGGTAATATTAAAGATAAGTTGATGGAATGATTACTAAGAGATAATTGTTAATTTTTGTTTTTGAATTCTCCATTTTGTATGTGCCATATGAATGTTAGAATAAATGAAAGAGATTGTATTTGCAAATAAATGATTGAATGCATCATGTGTAAGTTAGTAGATAAAAATAGAAATTTTATTCTTTAGAAAAGATGATCTTTGTGTTCTAAAAATATGGTAGATTGACAATAAGAAAGAGAACAATAACGTAGTGATTTTTGTGCGAACCTGTCTTTAATTATGAAGAGTTATGCTATAGCTCTCAAATATCGAAATTATGGACATGAAACACAAATTAAGACTAAAATACATATTTTATAGAGCTAAAAATGCTTATAAAAATACTGGTTGCTGTAGATTTATGTGTATTTTAAATTTGGAAATTTTTTTTTTCAAAAGTGGAGAAAAAGTGACAATTTTGTTTTGAGAATTCATGAATTTATAGATATGGATAGAGAGCAAAATCAAAACCCAATTTAATTACTTTCAAAACGATGTGGCCACTTAGACTAATTGGTCCGTAAAGCTTTCAGTCGCTACAGTAGTAAGGGGGTCTCGGGTTCGATACTGAGGCTTTTCGTTTCATTTTTTGTAAAAAATACAAATGCCGAGAGTCGATTCATAGGGATTATAACCCCTAGTTATATCGTCTTGGGGCTTTGGCGCGTTGGTCTTGTGCGTTGTCTATTGGGCCGCTGGTTGTGGGTTCGAATCCGGTTGGGGGTTTGGATTTAAAAAATTATTTTTTTTTGGGGTTTTAATTAAATTGAGTTTTTTAAAATAGATTAAAAATAGGAAAAAATAGTGAATAATTACTAAAAATTATTTGGGGTTTATGAGAAAATTTTATGTAATTTTTGGTAAAGTGTAATTAAGAAATTGAGGCTTTTTGCAAGAAAGGACTTCTTTTTGAAATTAAATTGTCTTTTTTTAAATAAAGGAAAAATAAATAAGTTTTTTTAGTTATAAAGATGAAAATTTGTAATGAGGAATTTTAGAAAGTTATGATTTGTGTAATTAATTGGACTTATAAATTGTACTTGTAGTATGAATTGAAATGAGGATAATAGATTCGTGGAGTAAATGAAGTATTGATTACAACTAGTTGAAATTTATTCTTACGCATAAATTGTACATGAAATTGAATTATTGATTGTGATGAGTTATGAAAGATGTGAATACATGAATACCATGCTTATAAAAACATGAATTGTGATTAATCATGAAAAGACCTTATGAGTATGAAAAGTTCGCTGTTGTGATTATGGGTGGAAATTGAGAAGTATGGTGTAGCTAGGCCTTATACTGGTAATAAAAGAAACGTGGAAATGATATTTTGAAATGAGAAGACCAAGGTTTGGGTCATGTGAAATAAATGAATAAGACCGGTATAGTAGGAGTGCTAACCCTAAGGGATTGATTTTATTCATGATTCAATTAAACTAAGGATTAGATACATAGTGAAGATGTGATAAAAGTAAGAGAAAAACATTGAGTATAAGGGCCAATGGATTGGTGGCATGAGAGTATTCACAGGATGTCCCATGATGCGTCATGATTGGGCGTGGATATTGTTCTAGAGTACTGTTCCGGTGGCGACGCTCGTGGGGTGTTTGACGACTGCGGGTGGTGTCATGTCTATGGTAGGAGCTGCATTACCACAGGATGCCTGCATGATGAGTCATGTGTCAGTACGTTGGGATTCTCTCCAGGGCACCTGGACATGAGTTCGTAGGTCAGAAAACATCTAGGATACTTACCGTAGTTACAGTAGTAGATTAAGTCATGACGAGGAATTGAACCCTACAAGATGAAGAACGGTTAAGGGCTTGCCCTCGGACCTATGTAGTATGGGCTGCATAGACTCTGAACAAGTGCGCATTAGTGTCATATAATATAAATAATTACATTAAGGACTAAGTGCACATTCACAACACGACATCAATAGGATAGTCCCTTAGCTTTGTTTGTGACAAGTTTGTGGTTTGCTAAGCATTGAGAATCGTTATACTGTTTCCGGCATAGATAGGATGGTCGTGTATAATATTTCGTCAGTTGAATGAACTGACGCGCCCACAGTTTTACATGCAGGGTAAAGATGCTTGACAAATTGAAGTATACATGCTGCTCAAGATTGATTTAAATGTTGTTTCATGTAAATTAATATAAAATTGCTTCCGCTGTAATGATGTAAAGGTATAATGTAACTCTGATGAAAGAAATATTTTTATTTCCTTGTAAAATTGTACGAACGAAGTGTAAAGATCCTGTGGAATTTCGAATTCAGTTGTATTTTGGAATTCGGGGTGTTACACAAAGTGGTGACAATACCCGAATAAGGAGGAAGTGGACAATAATGATGTCAAATGGAATTCATGAAAGAAAATAAACAGTATCAAAAGGGGAAAAACAATACATGATAACCAAGCAAAAGATGAAGAAGTAGGTAGAGCTGGAATCAAAGAGAGAATAGATAGGGAAAAAAAATTGAACCAAAATAATGAGTCGATGGATGAGGATGAATACAAGGGATGGAAGGAAGCAAATGGTAAAAAGAAGAAGAAGCAACAGGAGAATCCTGGGACCTGTGGGTTGTGGGCCCACCACGCTTCTGCTGCGCTACTCCAATGGCGATGTTTCACGCCACTGACATGATGTTGTAGACCACATGGCACCAATCGACGAACCGAGCAGGAAGAAAAAGAATAAGACACCAGAATTAAAAGAATATGGGTACAAAAAGAAAGAATTTATACCCAACAAGAAATCAATGAATGTGAATGAATGGAAGGGACGAAACAACTAAGAAATGAAGGAACTGAATATGAAGGGATCAAAAAGTGGATTAAAATATTGGAATCCAGATTATATGTTGGTTATCAATTATCCATGTGATTTACGGGCTATACATATTGTTGAGTCAAATCGGTTAAACCCAACTAATCAGGGTCCAACCCCAAACTAGTTAGAGTCAAACCTGGCTAGAGCCAAACTTGACTAATATATCAATCAAAGCCAAACCTTCATAAAGATTGTCATGTTTGGCTGATATATTATCCAACCTGTCTCTGATACCACTAAAAATCTTGTCACGCGCAGCTTTCCAAAATACGGGAATATGAGCACGTGACATGGCCCAACGAATGATTTTAACATCATCCATAAGCTGTACCAGTCTTAACTCAACAACATGAAAGAAATAATCACAACCACGCAGAAAACATAATCACATAAACGAGAATAAAATTCAATAACCAATTCTGGGATACGAGAACTTACCAAATAGTTCGAGAATATGTAATGCAGTAACAGTTAGACAAGTTCCTTTCAGTTACCCATCACTGTACCTGTATAACATATCTCAAAAGAAAGAGGAAGAGAACCTATTAGAGCAAGCTTCGGGCGACAAGTAGTAGAAAACAGTAAAATAGGAAATAAATGACTATATAACAAGAACAGAAATTGGAACGATATCGGAGTCAATAAATGATAAACAGTAACAAAATCAAAAGTTGATAATCAATAATTCAAAAATCAGGAATCAATGTTTAATAATTAGTATTCAGTATTAGTGTCAATGTTCAGTGTTCATTTATGTCTATAAGTCTATTATTCATTTTAATCCTAACTAACGCACGTACTACTGCATCCCATACTACAGGTTCCATGCATACAATCCCATACTACTGCATCCCATACCTGAGATGTGGAGACAGTCAAATTGGTGGTCAGGATTGAAGTTAACCTTTGCATTCAATCCACATCTGACATCATATTAGGAAAAATAGAAAAAGGATTGAAGTTAACCTCACATACATCATATACTCAGGCAGAATATGCGAGAGAAATTCATTTGTGTTTCTTGTAATTAAAAGAATTAGCTAAAGTTAACTAATGGGTAGAAAATATGAACATAATATTAACTACTATGGTCTATCTTCTAGAAACTGTAGAGTAATGGGTACATGCATGTACATAAGGTTGCTTGAAGACGTTGTTAGTTGGTTGGTTTCAAGACATGTGTAACACCCCAAAAAAAAAGAAATTTTCTCCAAATTCAATTCTTTCAATTTCTATATCACTTTAAACATAAACTAAGAAAGTTATATTTCAGGGAAAATTTTGGCAGAGTCTCCCCTGTAAATTTTGCCCCGAAACACAGATAGCTTACGGAATTATGCTCAAAATTCCGTAGCTCACAATACACACAATAATTTCACGGGTTCCCCATGCCAAAATGAGCAGATACACACAGGCAATATAATATAATGCTCTGGGGGCCAAACTCATAACGGATTATCAAATATCAAATAAAAACTAAAAATTTCTTTGAAAAACGAGGTAAAATTTTAGAAAAATCCTTGTAAAACCTACCACAGAGCCCGGTACTCCACAACGAAATGGGTACGGGTCACAAACATATCATACCACCTCACACTATACTCATCATCGTCATATACATGCTTATTGTAACCCCCATTTCTGATAATTAGTATTTTCTGCGTATTTTCTATAATTTGAACTTTTGTAAAATTATTTTGTGTTAAATTCGTTTTGGATCTGTATTAAAGTATTTTCTAAACATAAATTTTATTTATTTCGAATAATGTTGTATTTTGATCTTATCTTCGACATCTTATTGATCGGCTATTTATATTTGAGCTTAAAACAAATATATTATTATTATTGGATTATTTTATTTTTATACCCGATCTGATTTTCTTGGCGAGTCCCAATTTATTTTAAGCCTAATTCTTATTATTTCAATTGTGTTATTTATTTATTTAATTGGGTTGAAATTTTCGTTCATGAACTATTTTTCTCTTTTATTGGGTCATCTATCTGGTGGATTTTATTTATTGAAATTGTGGGTATTTTTATTTGAACCATGTTGATTTTGATCTATCTCCTAATTGAACCCTAAAACCCAATTGGATGGATTCTTGACCCAAAACCACTATTAGGGAACCTTAATTGTACCCTATAAATGCAACTCTGCTGTAAACCCTAATTTCTGCACACAAATCGAAACCTAGCTGCCTATTCTCCCTCCTCCCATTCTCTCTCTCCTAGTTACTGTTCATCTTCATCCCAAAAAACCCACTACCTTCTCCCGACCATCTCCGGCCACCCTCACCTCCGGCGACCCCCTAGTTGCCATCCGCCCCCAGCACAACCCCCCATCCTCTTCCTCTTCCGTTTCAGCACCAGAACCCACCCTGGCCATCTCCTTCTCCGACCAAATCCCCTTACTCCAGCCACTCCTCGTACACCCCTTCGTCGTCCCTCCTCCCATAGACCAGCCCCAACTCCACCAAACAACCCCCGACCTCCCTTTTCTCCCTACTCCGATCGACAGCAGTACTCAAATCCGATATCCCCCTGCTGCTCCTCCCGGTTTCGATCGCTGCCACCAGCGTCGCTCACCTGCGGAGCCGCCTACCCCGTCTTCGCACCTCGTCGGTGCCGTCGACGCCCCCCCGGCCGCTAGAGACGAAGCCCTTCATTGTTGTTGTTTTTCCTCTTGTATACTGTTGCAGTTGCTGTCTCTCTTGTGTAGTTGCTGTTATTGCTTGATTTTCTTTGGGTGCATGTATATTGCACGTGTTCTTTTGCTAGTTCGTGGGTTCGTTGCTTTGGGATTTATATTCCATTATTCAGGCTATTCGTTTCACCGATTAACAGGCAAGTCACCGTCCTCTTGAATTGCTAATTGTATCAAATTCAAGTTTCATTGAAAATTCTTGCAAGTAGATCTTTTTGTTATCGTATTACCCTTTGTTGTCCTTTTCGTTGGGTTTATTGTGGGTTTACACGAGCTAACCCCGATACTCTTGACATCGTGCCAATTTGACTCTAAAGTTTAGATCTCTAATGAATGCATATAGAATTGTTAATAGGATTATTCATACAAGTCACAACACAAATAATTTATTGTAGAGACATTCGTTAGGTTGTGTGTCGTTTGATGATTGATTGATGTTAGACTTGTATATGAGCGTGTTCTAATCTTTATTTATCAGGTTTGAACTCCTATCATGCTAGTTACACAATTTATTGACTATAGAATCCATACCCAACATGTTTAACTAATTTTTATTCCAAGAAATAATACCTAAGAGCTATACATGCGCGCTGACCTGAACTTGATCGCTATTTTCGAAGCAGTAAATGACCTCAAAATAAAATATTTTATGAATATGGAATGTAGCCCTGAATGTCTAGATGTCAATAGCATCCGGAATTTTCGAATTCCGAGTTTTGTAGCAAGAGTTATGCTCGTTCTACTTCAACTGTGTTTTACAGTCCAGAATTGTAGATACTACTTTTAAATGGATTAATAATTCATAGGTTGTATTATTGCATGATTTAATGAATGTATCTTGCATTGCATGTTCCCAATAGGTTATTGTCACTATTGTAACCGTCCTATCCATGTTATCAACATATTGTTTCCTTATTGATACTATTGTTCACCCCTTGTCCTTTAATTGCATATTGTATTGTTGTATTGATAAATAATTAACAAGCCAGGGTTTAAGGGTTGACTTTTCGTGGTGGACAATATAGGAACTGTACTTGGAGGAGGGGCCCGTGTTTCCCTAAATAATGTTCCGGCTATTGTTTTATCGTGTGATTGTGGTTATGGCCGTAACCCAATCTATCGTGTATTGTATCGTTGCCGATGACCGTACCGTACACCGAAAGGTGAATAATGTTTAATGTTTAAGAGTACATGAACTATAGAGCCCACTACTAAGTTTAAAGCGAAAATTGTTTGCATGTAGCAACCATGTGGTAAATAGATGGGATGCATGAAGTGCTACACTAGTTAGGATTAAAATGATTAATAGACTTAAGGATCACACTACATCGACACTGCATGTCGTTCCTATTGATATCGAATATTGGCTAAGTGTTACTGTTATTGACCATTGATTATTGTTATTGATATTTCATCATTATTATAGCCATTTTATCCACTATCATAATTATTGTCCCATGTTATTGATTATTATTATCGTGCCATGTTATTGATTCCTATTGATTCATTGATTCATTGTTATACCGTTATTCCATTGTTCCCTGCTTTCTCTACTTGCTGCCCATGACTTGCTCTAAGGACAATTATTTTTCTCTCTTTAGATGAAATATTTACAGGTAATGAAGAAGAATTGCCTGCTGGAGTTGGAGAACAAACATTTGGAAGATTTCTGTTTTTAATTTACTTATCGCTTTAAATGACTTAATGTACTGAGACTTGTATGGATTGAGATTATTATTGTTTTGGGCTTATGTCCCGGATTTTAGTATTGTTTCCAGACGTTGGATTATTATTATTTTGCTTGGATATTTTATATTGTTTCAATTCAAGTATTTTTGTTCATGAGATCATTATTTTGCCTGCGCATTTGTTCTGTATTGATTATGTTGTTGAGTTGATCGATTAAACAGCTTATGGGTGACGTTAGTCATTCGCTGGGCTTTTGTCATGTACTCGTATTCCGTATTTTTGGGAAGCGGGGCGTGACACTTATACATCCATAATACAATTTAGATCATAAATTTTACTATTCACATAGCTAATTAGTACAAATTTTTAAAATAAAACTTTATCCTACCAATCCACGCCTCACCTCTGCACTGACGAGAACCTACAACAGTAGGGGATCTAGAGTAGTCCTCAGACTCCCCTAACCCCCCAAACACTAAGGGGTCAGCCATTTCTGGTGTGAGTATAGTTATTAATCTAATAACAAATTAAAATAGTATAAAGAAAATAATTTAAACTTACAAATACAAAGTTAAGATAATGCAACCTGAATCCTGAACACAACACCATCATCAATACGACGATATATCAAATACTTTGCCCATCCTGCATTCAACTATTTAATTATCCATAACTTCCCACATTTCATAATATACTTCACCTCAACCTCATATATATATATATATTCTTATTTTACATCCGTATAGTACGAATATACATACAATCCATTACTTTTCAATTTAAATTCTCTAACCCAAATATTCATTCTTCCACAAATATCGTCATAATAGCATTATATGAATATAACTACATGATGTTATTACATCTTTCTTTAATAACCATTTATATAGATATAAACTCATAACACCACATACTTTCTGCATTAACCATTTTCATAGCCACTTTCATAGCACAAGTATTTATTTTAGTGTATTAAATCATGTATCACATCAGAAACATATGCATTCATTTTCATAATATCACATTCGTTCATGCCTTATGACACAAATATAACATCTCATTGCCTATTGCACTTACTCACATTTCATCACATCATTAACACATCACTAGTTAGAATGCTTATTCTCATTGCATCAAAAATATGTTTTATAGCTCATTTTCATCTCATTATATCACTTAGTTACTACTCAATCGAATTGAGAACTAAACTTACTTTCATTTTCACTTGTATCTCAAGTTACCATTAATTTCACTTTCATTCTCATCAATTTATACTCCCTATCCCAAACATAGTTTGGGTATTCACATATCACACCCCAAAGCCGATAGCTTGGGTATTAATCACCACACCCCAAACACAGTCTAGGTAATATCACATCACATCTCAAGCCGATAGCTTGGTTATTAATTCACTTCATTTACTATTCATCTTCACTTTATTTAATTCTTCATTTCCATTAATCATTACCACTATCATGCCCACTCACCCTGCAAATTATGTCAAGGCAGGTAGTTCCCACCATTTTCACAGAAATAGTGGGCAGGTAGTTCCTTGACACAATTCCAAGGTGTAACAACTCATACCATATTGTATTTTACTTAAATAATCATCTACATAATATAATTACTTCATACTGTTCATAATAACATACGTCTCTTTTACTTTTCATTTTAAAATTAACCACATACTGCATTTCATCCACATCCACTTTCTTTCACATTCACAATTCACAATTCACTTTCCATTTTCTTTACCCTCACATTTTTATTAACACTTAGTTATTTTATTAGTTTGTCCACCAGTGAGCCACAGTATCCCAACATACTGAAAGCCGACAGCCCAGTAAACACGCGGTCTGATGCTCTCCCAGAGTCTTACTCGTCCGAGGCTACGTCTTCCTCCTAGCCGAACTAGCGAGGGAACACAGCACTCCTAGTCCCACTAGGGTGCCTCCTCACGACGTCTGTCATCGAGGGAAAACCACAATCCCCTAGTCCCACTAGGGTACTTCCTCCCAGCCGAAGCCAGCGAGGTAAACACTCACCACTAGTCCCACTAGGGTGCTTTCTCGCGACATCTGTCATCGAGGGAAAAACCACAATCCCCTAGTCCCACTAGGGTACTTCCTCCCAGCCGAAGCCAGTGAGGTAAACACTCACCACTAGTCCCACTAGGGTGCTTCCTCGCAACAGCGGTCATCGAGGAAAAACCGGGCCTCAAGCCGATAGCTTGGACGATAAAAATCACTTACCCCAAACATAGTTTGGGTCCACTATTCCCAAGCCGGTCCTTGGGCGTTAGGAGGTCTAGCCCAAACCCTCAGGATTGCTGTAGGTACTGGTCAACAAAACCATTTGTTATCTCATCTTTTCATCTTATTAAATCAACACAAAGCATCACAGCTTTTAATTAAACAATTGCCACATTCTTAGCTTTAATCATGTGAATTAATAACACCTTTTATTAACACTTACCATCTTACTTTTTATATTGCATTTGATGCACATCTGATGTCCACGATATAATTATCATCTCAGTAGATCACATATATACATACACCAAGTCATTTAACATATAAACCATCACATCACCATAATACACATTATGAATGCCCCATGTTATTTACCACTTTATTGAATCACATATAAACATACACCAAGGTACAATATTAATAAAAGAACTACATTAGGTTATCACATATCGTAAAAGTGTCAAAATAGATAATTCATCATATTGTAGTATCATACTATTGCCCATTAATTCACTTCGAACCTAATTAAAATGTAAGCATGTACCCAATTATTAATTTCATCAACCATTGCATCACACGTCATAATCATCTATATATATATCACAATTACACACCACACATGCGGGTTTCCCAGAAAAAGGGGTCAAAACCACTTATTTCATCTAATCAAATCTTATAATATCTAATTATAGCATACTAGCTTATACACAATGCTCCATGTAATTATAATTACCTATAAGGGCCTATATGCCCCAAAACAGGCACAAAATCATGCACTGGATAAAAATGTGCATAAACAATCTAATATAATTAGTTTTTATACTTCAACACATCACATTAATCCATACTATAGATTTTATATATTTGAAATAATCACTTTCACCACATATCTCAAAAATCCATTTGGATCCTTAAAAATCCGTATTTTCAGCAAAAATCCACTTTTGGGCATAACTCCCACAAAACATATCAAAAGGCCACGAAATTTGGCCACAATATAAAATATTTATAACACAACATACTCACCTGACGGATCGAGCCAACGATGTCCCACGTCCGTCCTGTAGCCAGTCGAAGTTTGACTTTTTCCACCTAAATAGGAAATTATAGGATCGATTAGTTTAAAGCTCAAAACTCGACCTACGGATCTCCAAATTTGAATCCATCTTCACCCACGCGTCACAAATGACATATGTAGGTGAGCTACATCGACCGATTTCAAATTCGAACCCCGATGCGAGAACTCACATATTGATCGGAGGCTTTCCAATAGGAAAATTTTCTATCTCCTAATTTCTTCAATCCCTTGGTCCTAATATCTCAAATTAGGGTTAACAACAATAATGGAACTCATCTATACCTCCGAATTCATCAAATTCTCACCTCTATATCGCGCGGGCATTTCACCGAACACCCGGCGTGCACTTTTCACCTATAGTCCATTTCACTCAATTTAATTGAGATGGAAGCCTATAAAAATCATCCTAAATTCATATTAATACTTTTATAATACTCTACACCCTCATATGCATTTTCTATAATTATTTGGATCGAGTTTTATACCCGATTTCATAAACTCTATAGTTCGAGTTTATACCAAAATCACTACTCCCCATTTTATTCTAATGACTCACTACAATTTTTACCACCATACCAGGGATAATTCTTATATATATATATATATATATATATATATATATATATATATATATATATATATATATATATATCTATTTTACAAACTCAAAACCCTAATTTACTAACAACTTGTAATTTCTCTAACAATCCACTAATTCCTCAAATCTTCCACTTCCAACACCTCTAAATCTCTCTACCATAATAATCCTACTCAATAAAACTAACCACACTTAATTTTATACGAATAAGTAAAATAGGATATACCTTTTCGACATCCTTTTGAAAATCCAACACTTCCACGAGGTAGAGAACCCCTCAATTAGCATACCCCTCAGTTTAATTTGAAAACCACGGAGAAACGAGGTGGATTTGGGCGGGAGAAGGGGAGGCCGATGGGTTCGCTGCTTACGGTCGGGAAAGAACAGAGAAAGGAAAAGAAAATGAGGAAGAAGGAGATTGGGAGGGGAGGGGGTTTTTGAGAATTTTTTTTTATATAATATGAATATAGTTATAAAGGAATATTTACAAATAGTCCCCCGAATCTCCAAAATATTTCAAATAAACCCTGACTGTATACTTCCATACTACGAGTAGTACAAAATGCATCCAATTTATCCCATATTAATCCCACAAAATTATAGAATAAAATAAACAATATTTCTTCATATAAATCTCAACTCATAACCCCCAATATATCAATAATACCAATCTACCACAAATATTCATACCAATATCCATATTGAAAATAAATAAAATAAGATATTACTTAAAAATAATTCTCACCCTTACAAAATATATAAAAACGAATATTTTTGGTATTTTAAAACTGAGGTGTTACTTTCTACACACCTCAAAAGAAGCTCGTCCTCGAGCTATGGGGTTTAAGAAATTCCTCGAACAAAGTCAAGATACTTACTCCTCACCATTTTCTAGAATTTCCATGCACATTATCAACATCAGAACTTCATTGCACTTTAACGGCTGCAGAACTTGTCGTCTGGTCGATCGCACTATCGATCTATATTAACCACTGGCCTCATAGGATCTGTCACATCCAATGCCACGTCCAGCTGGACTTCAATCTACAACGGCTCCTCCACTTGAGATAGATCTCTCACACTTTATCGACACAAAAACAAGAAATACAGCAAGAATTCACGACACCTCAAAGGTAAGCTTCTAATAATATGCCACGGTTCCAATTCTTTCTATAGCTCTGTTGGGGCCAACAAACCTCCAGGTCTAACTTTTTCCGGTTTCTAAAACGACGTACTTCATGAATAAAGGATACTTTCAAGAATACCCAAATCTTCAATTTCTAACTTCAAGAGGCTTTCGCCGCTAATTTGCAGAATCATTTTCTTTTGTCGACTACACACCTCAAAAGAGGCTTATCCATGCTCACTTGACAATTAATATTCTTCCTCGTTCCGGCCCACTAAAATTTTTCTTTTCCTAGAATTTTGATACATTTTCATGCCACCAGGAATGTTAATATACTGAGTATAAGGAGCATTCTCCATCTCCCGCTACCGCAAGCCATCCTCATCATGAACACCAGATCTACGATGATAACAAGAATTTCCTACTGCCCACTAACCAATCTGCATCACATTCATTAATCTCAGCCAGAATTCGACCATGCATCCTCTGTCACAAACAGAAATTTTGAATTCAAGTTTGACTGGTCAACTGTAGGATAGACAACTGTATTGATACACTACCGATATATAAGGTCGTGTCAACCTCTACTACAGAAATAAAGTCGAATTGATCTAATGAATTTAACACCGTCCACTCTTGGAACGTCATCAGGACCAAAACCTTCTTTCCATTTATAGCTTTCATCACCTTATTTCTTCCCCGGTTGGTATTTTATTTCCATACCAAGCTACCAACGTACTCAAGCCACGTTTATTGCCTCCTGCTAAAATCATTGGCAGGAACGAGTGTTCAAACTCTTACAATCACAGAAAAAGCTAAATCTATTTTCTGAAAAACTAATTTCTCAACACCTTCAATACATGCCTTACTATCATTAATTTCAAATTTGCGTAATTCACGCACCCCGTATAACCACAACTGCCTCAATATATAAGCCACAAGCTTGTCTTCATACATCAAACTGCACCTGCCTATACCACCAGCATCAATATATATATAGAGAGGCACTCCCTTCTCGGGATATTCAAAATAACATCTGTCGTTAATTCTTCCTTCAACTCTTGAAAATGTCTTTTCACCCTGCACCGATCATATGAACGGCACATTCCTCCATGGAAACTGATTCATCGGTGCAGCAATAACAGAAAATCAAAGAACGGATCACCCACAATAGACAGCCAAAACCAAGAAACTCGAAATTTCTGACACATTCGTGGGTTATCTCCCGTCTTTTTACCTCTGTAAATGTTTTCAAATCCACAGATACGCCTTCAGCAGACACAATGTGCCCTCAAAAATCACACTTCTCACTCCTAAAAATGAAAATTTACAGACCTTTCATACCACTTCTAGTCCCAACGAGTCTACAATTCAGTTCTGAGGTGCCATCTATGCCCCTCCATACTGCGAAAATACACCAAATATCATATACAAATACAATCATACTCTGTTAATATAAGGGTGAAAGGTCCAATTTGTCAAATTTATGAAAACTGTAGGGACATTCGCCAGCCCAAAGACATCACTGAGAACTCATACAATTCATACCGAGTACAAAAAAAACAATTCCTGAGATGTTTTCCCTCTTTAAGGATTATCTGATAGTACTCGGTGTGCAACTCTAATCGGGAGATTAGTGGCACTCCTCGCATCTAATCCAACAAATTACCTCTTCTCAACAATGAATACTTAATAATCACCTTACTTAGTACACCTTCTCGGTGAACTGCCTTCTTTGTTACAATACTGCAGAACCGCCCTACGGCGTATCACTTGAACCGATACCCTTTATCAAAAACATCTCCTCAAATTCTCTTTCATCTCTTCCCATTCCTAAAGGGCTATACCACAAGCTGATTAGAAATAGGAGTCATACCAAATATTAAATCAACCTTGAACTCCAGAGTTCCCCAAGGTATGGGACCAAGAACCTCTTCGAATATGTCAGAAGTTTTGCAACTCGCATCAACAATCTCAATCTCTGCCTTAAATATTTCTACTGAACCCCAGCGAGCATAATTTTCATCATCCAAGGCATTATCTATAATCAAAAACTATGTTTCATCGGGCTGTCTCACCCAAATCCTCCCTACATCATACCCCAACTACGCATATGACCTACATAACCCTCTACAACCAATCAATCTCCCCAAATATGGGATAAACCAGAACCACACATCACTCCTCAGTCTATAAAATATGCACCTATAGGACATACGCCCATAGGACCCACACAAAATCTCCAGGGAATATCCCTTATAGCACACAGCAATCAATTTACTATAAAACCAGAATAGTACACGAAGTCGCACCGAAATTTCTACAGAGATCAACCCATATGCAGGGTCATGAAAGGAAATGTTGACTCAAGGTCAGACAAAAGTCTAATGAGGATCGCACCATTCCACGATATAATCTTTTCTTCAACAAAACACCTAAATAAAATACACTCTCTATCTCCAACTAAGCGATAATGAACCCATACTCACATGGTAAGATCACTAGGATTAACAAATTCCTAGTTAACCTAAGCTCTGATACCAAACTGTAACACCCAAAAAAAAAAAATTCCTCCAAATTCAATTCTTTCAATTTCTATATCACTTTAAACATAAACTAAGAAAGTTATATTTCAGGGAAAATTTTGGCAGTCTCCCCTGTAAATTTTGCCCCGAAACACTTACGGAATTATGCTCAAAATTCCGTAGCTCACAATACACACAATAATTTCATGGGCTCCCCAGGCCAAAATGAGCAGATACACACAGGCAATATAATATAATGCTCTGGGGACCAAACTCATAACGGATGATCAAATATCAAATAAAAACTAAAAATTTCTTTGAAAAACGAGGTAAAATTTTAGAAAAATCCTTGTAAAACCTACCACAGAGCCCGGTACTCCACAACGAGATGGGTACGGGTCACAAACATACCATACCACCTCACACTATACTCATCATCGTCATATACATGCTTATACATCCATAATACAATTTAGATCATAAATGTTACTATTCACATAGCTAATTAGTACAAATTTTTAAAATAAAACTTTATCCTACCAATCCACGCCTCACCTCTGCACTGACGAGAACCTACAATAGTAGGGGATCTAGGGTAATCCTCAGACTCCCCTAACCCCCCAAACACTAAGGGGTCAGCCATTTCTGGTGTGAGTATAGTTATTAATCTAATAACAAATTAAAATAGTATAAAGAAAATAATTTAAACTTACAAATACTAAGTTAAGATAATGCAACCTGAATCCTGAACACAACACCATCATCAATACGACGATATATCAAATACTTTGCCCATCCTGCATTCAACTATTTAATTATCCATAACTTCTCATTTCATAATATACTTCACCTCAACCTCATATATATATATATATATATATATATATATATATATATATATATATATTCTTATTTTACATCCGCATAGTACGAATACACATACAATCCATTACTTTTCAATTTAAATTCTCTAACCCAAATATTCATTCTTCCACAAATATCGTCATAATAGCATTATATGAATATAACTACATGATGTTATTACATCTTTCTTTAATAACCATTTATATGGATATAAACTCATAACACCACATACTTTCTGCATTAACCATTTTCATAGCCACTTTCATAGCACAAGTATTTATTTTAGTGTATTAAATCATGTATCACATCAGAAACATATGCATTCATTTTCATAATATCACATTCGTTCATGCCTTATGACACAAATATAACATCTCAGTGCCTATTGCACTTACTCACATTTCATCACATCATTAACACATCACTAGTTAGAATGCTTATTCTCATTGCATCAAAAATATGTTTTATAGCTCATTCTCATCTCATTATATCACTTAGTTACTACTCAATCGAATTGAGAATTAAACTTACTTTCATTTTCACTTGTATCTCAAGTTACCATTAATTTCACTTTCATTCTCATCAATTTATACTCCCTATCCCAAACATAGTTTGGGCAATCACATATCACACCCCAAATCCGATAGCTTGGGTATTAATCACCACACCCCAAACACAGTCTAGGTAATATCACATCACATCTCAAGCCGATAGCTTGGTTATTAATTCACTTCATTTACTATTCATCTTCACTTTATTTAATTCTTCATTTCCATTAATCATTACCACTATCATGCCCACTCACCCTGCGAATTATGTCAAGGCAGGTAGTTCCCACCATTTTCACAGAAATAGCGGGCAGGTAGTTCCTTGACACAATTCCAAGGTGTAACAACTCATACCATACTGTATTTTACTTAAATAATCATTTACATAATATAATTACTTCATACTGTTCATAATAACATACGTCTCTTTTACTTTTTCATTTTAAAATTAACCACATACTGCATTTCATCCACATCCACTTTCTTTCACATTCACAATTCACAATTCACTTTCCACTTTCTTTACCCTCACATTTTTATTAACACTTAGTTATTTTATTAGTTTGTCCACCAGTGAGCCACAGTATTCCAACATACTGAAAGCCGACAGCCCAGTAAACAAGCGGTCCGATGCTCTCCCAGAGTCTTACTCGTCCGAGGCTACGTCTTCCTCCTAGCCGAACTAGCGAGGGAACACAGCACTCCTAGTCCCACTAGGGTGCCTCCTCGCGACGTCTGTCATCGAGGGAAAACCACAATCCCCTAGTCCCACTAGGGTACTTCCTCCCAGCCGAAGCCAACGAGGTAAACACCCACCACTAGTCCCACTAGGGTGCTTTCTCGCGACATCTGTCATCGAGGGAAAAACCACAATCCCCTAGTCCCACTAGGGTACTTCCTCCCAGCCGAAGCTAGCGAGGTAATCACTCACCACTAGTCCCACTAGGGTGCTTCCTCGCGACAGCTGTCATCGAGGAAAAATCGAGCCTCAAGCCGATTGCTTGGGCGATAAAAATCACTTACCCCAAACATAGTTTGGGTCCACTATTCCCAAGCCGGTCCTTGGGCGTTAGGAGGTCTAGCCCAAACCCCCAGGATTGCTGTAGGTACTGATCAACAAAACCATTTGTTATCTCATCTTTTCATCTTATTAAATCAACACAAAGCATCACAGCTTTTAATTAAACAATTGCCACATTCTTAGCTTTAATCATGTAAATTAATAACACCTTTTATTAACACTTACCATCTTACCTTTTATATTGCATTTGATGCACATCTGATGTCCACGATATAATTATCATCTCAGTAGATCACATATATACATACACCAAGTCATTTAACATATAAACCATCACATCACCGTAATACACATTATGAATGCCCCATGTTATTTACCACTTTATTGAATCACATATAAACATACACCAAGGTACAATATTAATAAAAGAACTACATTAGGTTATCACATATCGTAAAAGTATCAAAATAGATAATTCATCATATTGTAGTATCATACTATTGCCCATTAATTCACTTCGAACCTAATTAAAATGTAAGCATGTACCCAATTATTAATTTCATCAACCATTGCATCACACGTCATAATCATCTATATATATATCACAATTACACACCACACATGCGGGTTTCCCAGAAAAAGGGGTCAAAACCACTTATTTCATCTAATTAAATCTTATAATATCTAATTATAGCATACTAGCTTATACACAATGCTCCATGTAATTATAATTACCTATAAGGGCCTATATGCCCCAAAACAGGCACAAATCATGCACTGGATAAAAATGTGCATAAACAATCTAATATAATTAGTTTTTATACTTCAACACATCACATTAATCCATACTATAGATTTTATATATTTGAAATAATCACTTTCACCACATATCTCAAAAATCCATTTGGATCCTTAAAAATCCGTATTTTCAGCAAAAATCCACTTTTGGGCATAACTCCCACAAAACATATCAAAAGGCCACGAAATTTGGCCACAATATAAAATATTTATAACACAACATACTCACCTGACGGATCGAGCCAACGATGTCCCACGTCCGTCCTGTAGCCAGTCGAAGTTTGACTTTTTCCACCTAAATAGGAAATTATAGGATCGATTAGTTTAAAGCTCAAAACTCGACCTACGGATCTCCAAATTTGAATCCGTCTTCACCCACGCGTCACAAATGACATATGTAGGTGAGTTACATCGACCGATTTCAAATTCGATCCCCGATGCAAGAACTCACATATTGATCGGAGGCTTTCCAGTAGGAAAATTTCCTATCTCCTAATTTCTTCAATCCCTTGGTCATAATATCTCAAATTAGGGTTAACAACAATAATGGAACTCATCTATACCTCCGAATTCATCAAATTCTCACCTCTATATCGCGCGGGCATTTCACCGAACACCCGGCGTGCACTTTTCACCTATAGTCCATTTCACTCAATTTAATTGAGCTGGAAGCCTATAAAAATCATCCTAAATTCATATTAATACTTTCATAATACTCTACACCCTCATATGCATTTTCTATAATTATTTGGATCGAGTTTTCTACCCGATTTCATAAACTCTATAGTTCGAGTTTATACCAAAATCACTACTCCCCATTTTATTCTAATGACTCACTGCAATTTTTACCACCATACCAGGGATAATTCTTATATATATATATATATATTTTACAAACTCAAAACCCTAATTTACTAACAACTTGTAATTTCTCTAACAATCCACTAATTCCTCAAATCTTCCACTTCCAACACCTCTAAATCTCTCTACCATAATAATCCTACTCAATAAAACTAACCACACTTAATTTTATACGAATAAGTAAAATAGGATATACCTTTTCGACATCCTTTCGAAAATCTAACACTTCCACGAGGTAGAGAACCCCTCAATTAGCATACCCCTCAGTTTAATTTGAAAACCACGGAGAAACGAGGTAGATTTGGGCGGGAGAAGGGGAGGTCGATGGGTTCGCTGCTTACGGTCGGGAAAGAACAGAGAAAGGAAAAGAAAATGAGGAAGAAGGAGATTGGGAGGGGAGGGGGTTTTTGAGAATTTTTTTTTTTATAATATGAATATAGTTAGAAAGGAATATTTACAAATAGTCCCCCGAATCTCCAAAATATTTCAAATAAACCCTGACTGTATACTTCCATACTATGAGTAGTACAAAATGCATCCAATTTATCCCATATTAATCCCACAAAATTATAGAATAAAATAAACAATATTTCTTCGTATAAATCTCAACTCATAACCCCCAATATATCAATAATACCAATCTACCTCAAATATTCATACCAATATCCATATTGAAATAAATAAAATAAGATATCACTTAAAAATAATTCTCACCCTTACAAAATATATAAAAACGAATATTTTTGGTATTTTAAAACCGATGTGTTACAACGTGGTTGGTCTTTTGCATGTGCATAAGGTGGCTCAGGTTAATACCCAGGTAATGAATGCATTATTGGTGGTTAATCTATACAAATCACAATCAATATTTGGATATGTACCAGTTACTTGGATTTACTGTCATGTTATAACTTATAATAGTAGAATATTTCATTTATGGAGAGTAAGCTTATAATAGTAGAATAATTAAAAAACTGAAACAATATAACGAAGGTTTGTTAAAGAGGTATAGTGAATGACTCCAAATAAATGCATAAATTTATATGCAGTTCATACAATCAAATAAATACATAAATTTTTATGTAGTTCCAAATACGTGTCGTAGGCACGTGCCACGGGCATACCTAGTAGTAGAATATTTTTGGATATGTACCAGTTACAATCGTGCATGTAGTTTCAAAATATGCACATGAGGGTCTAGTAAGCTTCAGGATAAAATATTTACACAAATCCATAAATATGACAATTAGGCTTTAAAAAAAGGTAAAAACCTACCCAAGTACCATAGTATAAACTTATTTTTCATTTGTAATTTTTGTATAACTACTAAATTTATCATATTTCTTCATCTAGCTCAAGTTCTATAATCTAAAATCAATTTCTAGTAATAACAATAAATCGTTTCATTAGTATAAATTTAGTATGGAGTATAGATTATAGCTCAAGTTCTATAATCTATACTCAATTAGAAGCGAAGGGAATCTGCACCATACTCAAAAACAATGTCATCAGGATTGATGACATTTCCTCTACCTCTACTCATTTTGTAGGCTGGAGCAATCAAACGAATATTTTTGGATCATCTTTGAGGACATGAAAGTCATCAACTTTTGTGACCTATACAATAATGTTGAGATATCATAATAGTGATGTCTAAAGGGGTTTTGCTTTAATTTGCCTGAATTAAGTATAACTGCTGTTAGATCCCTCTAAAACTTCTAAATCCCAGTAGGTCCCCAGTTTATATAGTCCACCTAGTTCGTAAATTGGAGTTACCTAGTTCAAATTCTGGTAGTTTTAAATGAAGAATTTTGTCTTAGACCCCTCTCCTTTTTCATATCGAAGCTGTCAGCTCCAACCAGAATATGAGATAAAGAACCTCAGAACTCATTAAACAGGAAAAATTATTTTAACTGACAGCAGCAAAACATGGTGACATACTAACAATTAACAAATTCAAAATGAACATAATTGAAGAGACCAATAGGTTAAAAGAAAGAACATGTTGATTTTTGTCGCTACAATGTGCATTAACTTAAAAGGAGAAGGTCACCAACTTACCTTTTCAACAGGTATCTTCTCCTGTAGACAGTCACTATGATTACTAACTGAGTCGGTAGAAATTAATGTGCCTTCTTGATCTCTGCAAGCCGTATACTCAACCTGTTACTACAGAAATTAGAAATATATGATAACAAATTATGCAACTTATGATACTCAAAAGCAACAATACTTACTTCACCAAGTATTAAGCCTTGATTAATAAGACATTTGAAAGGCTCCTTGGTAGAAACTACACCTATATCATAGAGGACCTGGCAGTTGACAGCTTTTAAAGTCAAAAAGAAAATCCAGAAAGAGGAGAAAGAGCATAAGCATATGTGTTGTAAATACTACACTTTAATGTAACCTACAATATTTACTATGAATTCTTATAAAAAGGAAATGGACTGAAGTAATCTAAGAAGCATAGATATAGACACAAATAGAAATGGACTGAAGTAATCTACTATGGACAACGTTAGTTTGTGTATAACTACTAACTGTTAGTTTCTTCACCAAGTTTACTAAATTTGTGTATAACTACTAAATGTTAGTTTCTTCATCTATAATCTATACTAAATTTATCATACTAAATCGTTTCATTGCAACTATCAGGATGTAGAATGACTAAGCACTGTTTTTTAGGAGAATCTCACTAAATCCCAAGATTCCATATCTGAAGAGCAGAAAATATCTTGAGTGCAACCTTTAACAATCTAGTGAACCTACTATCACTGCTGACAGTGTTTCTGATGTTTCTTTTTGCAATATTTTTTTCAAATTCGCTGGTTTACTGAGTATGTATAATTATTAAGATTATGACTATGAGATGAATGGAATATATAAGAGAAAAGAAACATGGTCTGTTCTATGAATGTAACTAAGATAGTTAACTTTCTCTATTAACTCTCGGCAAAAAGGAACTTGTTTTTCATTGCAACTGCATGCTTGATTTGTTGTTATACCAATTTCCATTGATTTCTTCACCAACTGCATGCTTGGTAGCTTGAATGTTTCTATTATTAATATTGCCTTGGAAATAAAATTATCTCACGAAACTATATAGTTATCTAAACTTTGAATTGTTTATAATCCTTTTTGAGGAGTTGAGATAATCCCGGTTAACTCACCCCAAATTTGTAATATCCGCGGCTATCTAACAATTCTAACCCCTGCTCCTATCTAATAAACAAACCTACAATTAGATGAATAAACGCTATATAGAGAATAAATATTAGCAGACGCGATATAGAGAATAAATATTAGCAAAAAAATTTAAATCTCTCCCAGTTTAATAAATTTCATACATAGAAAAAGAACAAAAACGAAGTCAAGTTTTTTGTTTTGTTACTGAACTATACATATGAGCACATGGAATGCTTGTATCAAACAAAAGGTTGTGCAACATAGACACCATAACTTTTGGGACATGGGAGTTCCTTATAAAGCAATGAAATTATACTATTATGCAATAAAATAATGGCTAGTGATGACATGTGAATATTATAACCCACTATAACCAGTACATAATAAAGTATCCTGCATGGTATACAGAAACTCACTGGATGCCGAAATACACAGTTTGGATTGCGACAGCTGCGATTCAACCAATATCAGCAATCTCTCGGGTTGAGTCTTGCATTCTCACAATGACGATACTCACACTCACTTCCCTGGAAAATATATATATAGATATAATGTGGGCAACTCAGAACTGTTTTAAGTATCAAGAAATATGCCCTTGATCAAGGTTATTCCATCATTTTAGTACACATTGCTCAGTAATGGAGATTAAGAGATTCCACATATCTACATAATCGAATAGCCTTCAGATAGTAGTAAAAGAGTGCATACACAGGACAATAATAAGAGTATCACTAAATATGGTTTATGGTTAAATTGGAGCCCTAAAATAGATCATAATTGAGCAAACATAAATACATCAAATTGTCGCATTTCATTCCATCTAATAAACTCTAGCTCCACTCAAAGCTCAGCAGGCAGCCAAATTGCATTAAGAACAAAGCATCGAGAAAATAAATTGGATTAAATAAAACGAAAATCAGTGCACACAGATACTCGCAAGCAAGTGGAAAAGCCTCAAAAACATAATCTACAAATCAAATGCGAAGAAAAGCTCAATGCCCACCAACAAATGACATTGTCAAAAATTAGACATACATCACATGAATTACAGGTCGTGCAAGGAAGGGGTCACCACATTTTACTCCATCTCATAAAACTCACATCCCAACATGCAATCTTTCCGTGCCCTAGACGACAAAAGGGAAAAAACTTCATTTATCGCTTAAACCCTAGATCCCCATTCAATCTAAACTATCCCGGAAACACAAATCAATGATCCACCAAAAAATTGAACACACCAATGAGCAAAAAAAGCTACATTTCTAATAAACTAAGAAATGAACTCACATTTCATTCCAGCTCATAAACCATAAACCCTAAAATTGTACCATTGCATAAACCCTAGAACACATGAACTCACATTTCATTGAACTCACATTTCATTCCAGCTCATGACTCGTGAAAGCCTTACAAATTTACTGTATGGTAAAAATACAGCTCAACAAAACAGCATGAAAAAGCTTAAGAAACTGAACACATATACAATCATATTTAAGAAGAAATTTCCAATTACACCTCATATTAAAGATCACATTGTCCAATAAAATACCGTAGAAGAAATTCTCAATACCCAAACATATGTGCTTTTAAAGAAACAGCATAGTCTTGTCTAGGATACCCAAATCTCTCAATACCCAAATCTCTCTCAATACCCAAATTAGTCAATATCTCTCAATACCCAAAACAGCACAATTCTTCTAATCGATGGTTGGATTTTGTATAACCAACAAAAACAGCACCAACAAAAACAGCACAATCTCTCTCAATACCCCAAGCACAAAAACAGCACAATCAATGGTTGGATTTTGTATACCTGAGATGGTGAAATCGACTGGATTTTGTATGGGATCGCTGATTCTTCTAATCGATAGTTGGATGGTGAAATCGATGGTGAAATCGACTGGAGGTATGAGAGCGGAAGGGAGGAGGAGGGGGGTTGGCGACTGGAGGTGGGAGGCGCTGAAGAGGCAGCGGAGGTGTTGGGGGCGTTGAAGAGGCGCTGGAGGTGGCCGGCGGAGAGAGAGGTGGTGGTCGCTGATGGATGAGAGCGGAAGGGAGGAGGAGCGGGTTAGGGTCGGGAGGTGGGGGGTGCTGAAGATGTCCTGATGGTGGGGGGTGCTAAGAGGCGACGGAGCGGAGGTGGGGGGTGCTGAAGAGGCGACGGAGCGGAGGTGGGGGAGAGAGAGGGAGACTGAGAGAGAGCGGGGAGATAGAGAGAGGGAGACAGTGAGAGAGAGAGTGGCCGGGAGAAAGAGAGAGAGAACGGGGAGAAAGAGAGAGAGAACGGGTTGATTTTGGGGGAAAAAGAGAGAGTGTGTGTGTGGATTTTTGAATTTGTGGAGTTTGAAATTTGGGCGGGAAAATATGTTTTGTGAGAGTAGATCTGGTCCATTGATTTTGGGAGAGATTGATTGTGAGCCACTTGATAGCTTTCATTGTAATTTATTATATAGATAAAAATTCTAATTTTGTTACTATGGCTCTTATTATTATTATTGTTATTAGTATTATTGTTATTATTGCTATTTTTGACTAGTTATTAAAAATCCATTTTATCTACTAATTGTATAAATTATATTTTGTAATGTAAATTACATTTTATTAGAGACAATATTTTTATTTGTTATTTTATTTAATTTAATACCCTATTACCTTATTGGATTTTTCTTAAATACCCATCTGTCTATTAAACCCATTTAAACCCCAAACCCCTTTTATTATAACCCAAAACCCATTCCCTATTAACTCCCCTACCCGTTAGTATACCCCATACCCAATTCCCAAACCAACCCGAAACCCCTTACTGTACCGCCTCTCTCTCCCCAACCCTACATTACTCCATCTATATAAACCCATCACCCCCGTACCTGCCGCTTCATCTCCCATGCGCCGCCAACTTCTCCATCCATCCCGACTCTTCATCTCCCCTCCACCGACTCTTCGCCTCCCTCTCCGCTCTCTCATCCCTTGGTCGCACTGAGCTCCCCTGCAGTGCGATGCGCCAGCCCCGTCAATCCCACAGCACCCTGCCGATGTCACGATCACCCTGGCCACGTCTTCCTGTCGCGATTCCCCCATCCACTCCGTCCTGCCTCCTCTTCCATGGCGCGCACCCCCCTGTGCTCCTCTTGAGCGACGCCGCAGCGCACTGATCAGCAGACAGTCAGCACCCTGTGCACCTCGTAGCACCTTCTCCCTGCGGCCAGTAGACCCCAGGCCGTTCTCCGCCACTGCAGCCACCTGCGGCCGCCGCCCAGCGTCCTCTGGCGCGCCGCCGCCATCGCTGCCCATCCTGCCGTCATCCTCCCAGTGTCGCAGAGCATCTCCCCCCCATGCTCTGTTTTGAGGTGTGGGTTTTGATGGTTGAATTTGGGCCATCGGATCTACATCATGTGATCACATCTTGATCATCAAGCATGGTTTGAACATGGACCGTTCGTTTGATCTTGGTTCTTGATCATCTTTGTTTTGGGCCATTCGATCTTGATCTTTGATTGATAGCCGTCGGATCTGCATCATCTTGATCTCTTGTTTGATAGCCGTTCGATCTTGTTGATTTGGATCATGGGTTTTGATCTAGTGGACGTGGACTGTTGGATTGCTTCATCATCTTCTTGGAGTTCCTTGATCACTTTGATTGGTGGCCGCTCAATCGTCGATATGATCCGATCATCATCATCATCAAGATACTGATCACATCTCGATCTTGTTCTTGATCTTCGATCAGAGTCGTCTGATCTGATCCGATCAACATGATCTCATGATCTCAGCCGTTCGATCGTGTTCGTGGATTATTTGATATTTGGATTCGTGATCTTGTTCGTGATTCATTGATGTTGAGTTTGTGCTGGGAATCCATTGCCGTTATTCGCTTTCTTTTGGTTAGATTCGTCGTCTTTCAGGAAAGTAACTTGTACTACAATTCATTTGGTTTGATACAAGTCAAAAAGTTCACTTATAGTGTAGTTGGGTCTCGAGACAACCAAAGATTGTGTTTTCCTTGATGGGTTTTGTCTTTATTATGATAATTTGGCCATAGATGACTTATGACACCAATCTTGATATGTGATAACCTAGGATTTGTCCAATTCTTGATTTTTAGGCATGTATGTGAATATTTGTGTGAATTGATGTTTGGATTAATACCCATGTGAAATAATAGGTATAGACATGTTGATAACCCTAAATCATGATGTTTAGATGCTTGGTAGGTTGTATTTCAAGTTTGGATGTGTTTGGATCAATATTCTTGAAGTTATGATGTTCTTGATTAGAAATGTGAAATATTTATTTGCTGCTTGTTCTGTTTCATTTGCTATTTTCGTCCATGCTACAGTCCGAATCTTAATTCCAAAATAAAAGATGAATTTTAGATAATTTTGTCTATTTTCAAACCCCACTGGTTTTACTTGATTTGAATTTCGTATGACTAAGTTATGACTGTTTTAGTACAGACGTGTCGACAATTTCCAGATTCATTTTTGGGTTAAATTTGTTAATAAACTATTTTCAAGAACTATTCTATACATATTATCTTGATATAATATTTTGGTCAGTGTTTCTATATGATATGTGAGACTACCCAGGTTTTGATGAATTTTAAAGACAAGTTTATATGGTGTTTCATGTTCTTTTCTAAAATCCTCTCATGCTGTATTTTGCTTACTGTTCAGTAAAGAACTCTGTTTTCACTATAATTCCTTATACTGTATAAAAATTCTTTGTGAAATATGAAAGTAGTAAATTCTATCTATTTTCATGTCCCTTTGGCAGAATTGGATTTCGATTCACTGGTTGCGAGATATCCTAGTTTTCGTACAGCAGTGTTGAGATTTCCAGATTCGTTAAACTACGTTTTCGTGATGCTTTCTTATTTTTGATGACTGATTTATACTTACTGGAATATTATAAAACTTGTTATTTTGATTCTAGACTTATAGGGGATTACTCCAGATTTTTCGTGGATTTATTCAAAGTATTTTCATGCTGTTTTCTTGTTCTTGAAGTTGTTTTCCTGATTTCTGGCTGAACCTAAGTTCTGTATTCAAATCAGTTTTGAGCTGTGTTGTTGTGAACTAGTATGTGACTTATTTATATGCGTTGGATTCGTGTGAACGTCTAGTTTCCAGATCCTTCGACGGATCCTGATTTGCATTTCTATAGTGACAAGAATCACTGTTTTAGTACTGACTCGTCATGCTGTCCTGATTATAAATATACACTGTTTTGCTCGATTATGTGACTGTATATTATCTATACACGCTGATTTGTTTCCCTGAACCTTATACTGATTATACCATGTTAGTTTGGCATTAGTTCGTATACATTCATGTCTGTTTGATAACCATAATAAAAGTAACCAAGCCGGGGTTTAAGGGAAGATCTAGTAGTGGATAATATGGAAACGTGTACTTGGAAGGAAACTAGTGTTCCATACTGTTACTATTACTGTTTTCTGATCTTGTCTACATTACTTCTTATGTAAGAAGGTGTAGAGTAGAAGAGAACCACTAGGTTCTGACTGTTACTGTTACTGTTACTGCTACTGTTACTGATACCTAAGTACACTGCCTCATCATGGTCCACTATGAAATCTTACTAAGAAAAACTATTTGTTGTAGCAACCATGTGATATAATTTTGGGGCGCATGAAGTGCTACCTAGCTAGTAATACACACAAGACTGTAAGAACATAAACTGATACTGTTATACTGTTACTGTTAGACTGAGACTGTTATACTGGAACTGTTTCACTGATACACTGAACATGCTGCTATTGATACTGTTAGACTGTTATCCTGATTCATTGATATACTGAGCTTACTGTTACTAGAGACTATTAGTTACCTTATGACACTGCCTTAGACATAAAACAACTGAACTGTTAGTATATCATGCTAGTAGACTGCCATGTTATTAGTTAGTTTCCCCATGTGTTTGTATCCTACATTATTTGTGACCCACGACTTACAATTGACGGGTACTTGTTTTCTTCTTTTCTCCTTTTTCCTGCAAATTTACTATTGCAGATCAGGATGGTCAGCTGCCAGAAGGTATTGGCGAGATGATGTTTTAAGTGCTAGAGATTTCTGCTTTATTATTAGACCTGGCAATCTTGACCTGTGACCCGTGGGTACCCGTGGGGTGTACCCGTACGGGCCGGGTACGGGTAAGGAAAATTTTGAAAAAAAATGAGCGGTTACTTTTTTACCCGGCCCGTGAATCCACGGGTCGGGTCGGTTATACCCACGGGTACCCGTGGGTACCCATGTATTTAAATAAATTAAATTAAATTAAATACTCATCAACTTGAGTTGTAATTTATTTGAGTGTGTTGAGTTTGAATTTTATTTGGTTTCATTGTTTTTAATGTAATTAATTTCAAGACTTTAGAAACTTGTCATATGGTTTCATTGTTTTGATTTTGCAATTGTATTTTTGATTATGTTTAAATTTTGTTTAGACTCAATTATGTCTGTATACTTTGAAAAATAATTGCCCTTTCTTTTCATGATTGGACAAATTATTGCTCTTTTGTCTTTGTTGATGAAATGATACTTTGAAATGCTAGTTGGATTTTGAATGTTGATACATATATTTATTTGAACAAGAAGCATAAAAAAACAACAAACAACAAGCTTATTAAATTATCGTTCTTGATTCCTGATTACATTTGTTGTTGTTTCAGTTATTCAATTTTATATTTTCAAATTTTTAAAAAAATGATAGCATGTTGCTAATGTTTTTAATCAATTATTCAATTAAAATAAATTTTTAATTTTTTTTTAAAAACCCCAAAACAAACTCAAAATAAACAATGAAATATTGACGAGTACCTATGGGTACTTGTGGGTACCCGCGGGCCGGGTCCGGGTTGGAAAAAAACTTTAAAAAAAGTTGCGGTTACTTTTCAACCCGGCCCGTTGGACCCGTGGGTCAAGCAACCCGTACCCATGGGTACCCGACCCGGCCCATTTGCCAGGTCTATTTATTATTATTGTTTCTATTGTTGCTTGAACATTGAATAAGTGTATTTGGTTTATTAGATATTATTTGTATTTGGGCAATGTGACCCAAGATATTATTTTCTCCAGACTCTGATTTATTTGAGAATATTATATTTGGTTTCAAGTAAATTTATGTTGGTAATTTATTTCAATTATGAATGAATGGTTGTGTCTTTTGCTTCCGACTCTGATAAATTCTGTGATGTGCTGTAAAGATTCTGAAACAGCTTAAGGATGATGAAAATCATTCGCTGGGCTTTTGTTACGTACTCGTATTCCGTATTTTTGGGAAGCGGGGCGTGACAGAGCTTGGGGTTGGCGCCAAGTGTCTCGATAGAGGTATTTTTCTGAGAGAAAGTTGAATCCATGCTCAAGGTTCATGTCGAGCTCCGAGCTTTGGGTCGGCACCGAGAGCCTCGATGGAGGCATTTTTCTAAGAGAAAGTTGTATCCATGCTCGAGGTTCATGCCGAGCTCCGAGCTTGGGGTCGGTGCCGAGCGCCTCGATTGAGGCATTTTGTGAAAGAAAGCTACATCAATGCTCGAGGTTTACGCCGAGCTCCGAGATTGGGGTGGCGCTAAGCGCCTCGATAGAGGCTTTTTTCCTGAGAGAGAACTGTATCCATGCTCGAGGTTCATGCCGAGCTCCGAGCTTTGGGTCGGCACCGAGCGCCTCGATGGAGGCATTTTGTGACAGAAAACTGCATCGATGCTCGAGGATCATACCGAGCTCCGAGCTTGAGGTCAGTGCTGAGCGCCTCGATAGAGGCATTTTGTGAGAAAGCGACATGATGCTCGAGGTTCATGCTCAGCGTCGAACCAGATGGCCTTGCTTTTGAGACAATCTTGTGAAAATGTTGGGTGCCTGCTTGAGATCCATACCGAGCGTTGAGCCAGATGGCCTTGCTTTTGAGGCAATCTTGTGGAAATGCTGGGTGCCTGCTCGAGATCCATGCCGAGCATCGAGCCAGATGGCCTTGCTTTTGAGGCAATCTTGTGGAAATGTTGGGTGCCTGCTCGAGATCCATGCAGAGCGTCGAGCCAGATGGCCTTGCTTTTGAGGCAATCTTGTGGAAACGCTGAATGCCTGCTCGAGATCCATGCCAAGCGTCGAGCCAGATGGCTTGCTTTTGAGGCAATCTTATAGAAATGTTGGGAGCCTGCTCAAGATCCATGCCGAGCATCGAGCCAGTTGGCCTTGCTTTTGAGGCAATCTTGTGGAAATGTTGGGTGCCTGCTCGAGTTCTATGCCGAGCATCGAGCCGGATGGCACTGGTGACTGGCCAAAACCTTATTTCTATGTTTGTCGTGTCTGAGGTGCACGCTGAGGCTTGAGCATTTTGGACTTGGGGAGAATTTGGTCTTGTGGAGAAATTGGGTCGTATGTGGGCCACTCATGCAGTGACACATGTAATGATGACGTCATGTTTGAGGATTTCGATGAGTCATTGGTTTCACTATATATCCCCCACCCCTCTCCTCATTTTTTACCTTTTGCTCCCTCTCTCAAAGGTCCCAAGTTTTCTCTCTCGCGCAGTTCAGTCACCCACGACGATCTTTTTCGACAACTTCCTAGCATTTCAAATAGGTTAGTTTCTTTTCATTATGTCAAGGGCTCAGTCTGGTTCGTCTGCCACCACATCGGGTCGGGATGAAGACCGGCGTCTCTTCGACTCAACATCATGGGAAATAGTGGAGAAGGTCTACGAAGTCACACCGCTTCGCAGCAAAAAGCCCTTCGTAGTGGAGTCGAATGACTCAGAAAGCAGTGTGCACAGGGAGGAGGGCGACGAGGATGAAGTTGTTGGTGGTGTGGAGGAAGATGAGCGAATTGAGGGAGTGGTCGATGGTGAGGGAGATGAGGTCATCGATGGGGACAAGGAAGTGGAGGATGACCCGTCGTAAGAAGATGACCATCTGGCCCCTTTGGCGACGCCATCTCCCCCGAGGGGTCATCGTGTTCGATGGAGGAAAACAAAGTGGATCCTACCTGACAGCCCAATGAGATAGCTCCTGAAGTCAGACTCGATGTCCCCTTCATAATGCAGCCGTGCTCCATTAGAATGTACTCGGACGATGTGGAGGAGTTGGTCCCATACGGAGCGCAACCGTCCTCGCCTGCTCGACAGAAAATCTCTATGGACAAAACGCCGACTGTACTGACCACGGACGACCTTCCGGTTATCCGAATCAACTGCTTCACTGTTCAGGAGTACGAACTGTTGATCCCCAGCCCCGGGCTCCATCCCAACGATAACTTGGACCCCTATTTCTGTATGTTTCTGGCGGACGCGTTCACCTCGGGTTTGCGACTACCACTCCACCCGTTTATTCAGGAGGTTTTGAACTGAGCGTCATTGAGTTTGATGCAATACAGACCCAACTCTTGGAAGCCGTGTGCTTCATGCTTCTTTGCGAAGAGAGCGGCGTTCCCTTGAGGTTGAAATACTTCCGAGCGATCTTGGGTATTAGATAGCTACGAAGGGATCTACGACATCTCGCCTCGCTGAGGAAGGAGGGTTGTACGCGGGCATTCGGACTCCATAAAAGGGTGGAAGGAAAAATATTTTACCGTTCGGAGCCTGACTCCTTGGGTGATACCCTCAACATAAAGTTTTTATAAGCCTAAGCTTAAAGGCCCTCGTAAGTCCGATTTGACGGCAGAGGAGTGGGCAGAAGTTTAGCGGATATGTTCGGTCAACAGCATTAGTTGGCCAAATGTGACGGAGAAGCATCTGGCTCGGATCGGACTGAGCCCCACTCCTTCCAGTATTTCTTTTGTCTAATGTTCCTTCAAGTGTTTTCCTTTGTCTTATAAGCTTCTCTTTTTGCAGATATGGATGACTCGAAGATCACTGCGAGGAAGGCGTTGTTGAAGAAGAGGAAGTCCGAACGGGCCGAGCAGGGTAAGCAGGGGAAGGTCCCCTCCGAGGGGGTTTCGGAGGAACCTTCCCACCCGACGCCGAAGAAGCAGAAGGCCTCCAAGTCGGGCCCAAGCTCCAGTAGTGTGAGGGTTACTAAGGTGGTGAAGAGTGCCCCCCCCCCCCATCGCTCCAGCGGCCGAGGAGATCATAAGCTATGCGGGGCTTCAACCATGGGCCCCAGAATGGGCTGTTAGGGTTGGGTACACCTTGTCGGAGTATCCCGTGGCCATCGGGGTGGTCGAGAAGCTCGCCGCACCTCGACACCAGAAGGCCCGGGAGTGCAACACCATTGAGTCCAGCTACATGAAGTGGGCTATGGCGAGCGTGCAGGTAACCTTCGTTCCGTCCTTTTTGTAGTTTGTTTTCTTTATATATTTTTTCCAAGTTTGATTCTCTCAGCTATAGGCTTGCATGGAGGGCGCTCAGCTGATGAAGCTGCACCATCAGGAGCTGAGGAGGGAGGTGAGGAACGCTCAGTGCTATCAGCGTGAAATGAAGGACCTCAAGATAGCACAGATGGTGCTCGAGGCCCGCAACCAGGCCTTTCAGGCCGAGCTGGCTAACCAAACCGATGCCAGCATGAGGAAGGAGGGAAAGCTGAGGAAGGAGGCCGACAAACAAATAAGGAAGGTTAAGCAGGCCGGCATCGATAAAGTCATCGCTGCCCAGGATGAGATCTACGCCCTGGCGATCCGACACGTTAAGCACTACCACCCGGAGTTGGATCTTAGTCAGTTTCATTATGACATGGAGCTGCCCGAACACCCACTGACTCTCGGGGGTGGTGGTGAAGACGACGTTACGACGGCCATCCGCAATGCTGAACCAGCTGCCGAAGAAGAGGTTGGCCAGCAGTAGCATTTGTTATTTTCTTTTCCTCCTTTTCTTGTTCGTATTTTGTAGTCACCAAATGTGGATTGGCCATCGCGTCTTTGTACACATTTTTGAGTAATGAAAAGAGTTTTTGGCCGAACCTTTTGACTTGAATTTTGGGCGTGATCAGTCATGTAAGATTTCCTGAATTTTTAGCCAAGTATATACGACTCGGAATGATGTTTCTCTATTTGCCTCTGCCAGATAGATGCGACCTCGAGAGTAGACCTCCGTCGTGCTGGGATGGCATGGCTTAGGGGTAAGGTCTTGGCCTTAGAGTCTGCTCTGGCCCGGTGCCACAAAGAGGCTCTTGATCGAGATGCAGCTCTCTAATACTTTATGGATAAGTCAAAGGGACTTAGCTTGGAGCTGGTGCATTTTAAGAAGCTGATAGCCGACCGTGACTTAGGAAGTGCAGAGGTTGTATTTTTTATGGCCAGCACTTCTGCTCGGCGACCGTCGTCTGAATCCTTCTTTTGTGACATTATTGTGGAGAAGGAGTTAGAGGTACATCTGTACAAGATAATACTTAGGATGTCAGGGTCCCGATCCGTTTCTTTTGGAAGTGCTTGCCCTTCCGCCGGAGCTTCATTGCCGACCCCGAGAATTGGGCCAGCGCGGTCATGTGACGTGCAAAGCTCGATCGCGGGTGTGTCTACCTTGGCAGCCCCGGGCAATCCTGCGAAGGACCGAACTCGCTCAGCTAGCCTTGAGCTATTCTGTATTAACCCTGCGGCTCTGATACAAGAGCCCTAGGCCGATTGTGAATGATGTAATAAGGTCTTTCCTTGTAATGATGCACTTTCTTTGGTTGAAATAATAATAAAAGAACATGATTGTATTGGCCTTTTAGGGGATCTTTTGTTGCGCGCATCCATCCGAACCCTGAGGATGATTCTTTGTCGTCCGGGCCGAGGGGGGAGTGTGAGCCGAGGGGTGAGGACTTGTGGAACATCAATTGGAGCGAGGGATCCCGAATGACTGGTAATAAAGGACATTTCGTCTTCCAATGCAATTAATGCATTTAATAGACGTCTCGACTTCCCATGCCAAAAATGCTCATCTTTGGGGCTATATAATCCTCCCCCCCCCCCTCATTTCATTCATCACTTTACTGTGAGCTCTCGTTACGGGTGGCTCCCCTACCGGTCTCTAACAATTAGGGGTAATGGTGATGAATGTCGTTTTATCCCTAGTTGCCAGCGGGTGGAAGGGGGTCGACTCGGAATGCGAGGCTCGAGGCACTAGCCGAAGGCGAGTGTCAAAAATAAAAATCTTGTCCGAGGGCTCCTGTGACTGGTGGCTCTCCTACCACCCTCTGACAGTTAGGGGTAGCGGCGACGAAGTCTGCCCTACCCATGGCTGTCAGCGGGTAGGGTCGACTCGGAGTGCGGGGCTTGAGACACTTGCGGACGATGGGTGTCAAAAGTACAGATCTTGATCGGGGATCCCCATGGACGGTGGCTCTCCTACCACCCGCTCACAGTTAGGGGTAGCGACGATGAAGGCTGCTCTACACCTGGCTATCAGTGGGTGAAAGAGGGGTCGGCTCGGTGTGCGGGGCTCGGAGGTCCTCGCTGTAGGCGAGGACCACAAGTCAAACTGAAACTTTGGGTAAGTGGTGAGTTGATGTCCATGCTGAGGGGCGAGGATGTTGGTAGCCAAAGTCCGAGTCGAGGGGCTAGGACTTGAGGGATTGAAGAATCCCTCATAGGTGGTGGAAGTCCATGCCGAGGGGTGAGGACATTGGTAGCTGAAGTCCGGGCCGAGGGGCTAGGACTTGAGGGATTGAAGAATCCCTCATAGGTGGCCGAAGTCCGAGCCAAGGGGCAAGGACGTTGGTAGCCGAAGTCCGAGTGGATGGGCTAGGACTTAAGGATTGAAGAATCCCTCATAGGTGGTCGAAGTCCATGTCGACGGGTGAGGACATTGATAGCCGAAGTCCAAGCCGAGGGGCTAGGACTTGAGGGATTGAACAATCCCTCATAAGTGGTCGAAGTCCATGGGCGATGACGTTGATAGTCGAAGTCCGAGTCGAAGGGCTAGGACTCAAGTGGTCGAAGTCCAAGCTAAGAAGCGAGGATGTAAGGGATTGATAAATCCTTTGTAGGTGGTTGAAGTCCAAGCCGAGCGGCGAGGATGTGAGGGATTGAAGAATCCATGGACTTTACTTGTTAAATAAAATTTCCTACCTTTATTTCATGTTTGTTTACAGGGGGAATGGCGCGTAGCGCGCATTACAATTGTAGGCTCTCCCTCACTTTTCCTCTTGGAACTTGACAAGGTGCTCCGTGTTCCAGGGCCTCTTAACCATCCTGCCCCCCAAATTTTCGAGTCGGTACGTACCGGAATGTACCACTTGGGAGACCTTATATGAGCCTTCCTAATTGGGGGCTAACTTGCCTCTGGTTGTAGGCTGGGAAATTGCAAGCTTTCTGAGGACGATGTCACCTTCCTTGATGTTGGTCAGATGGAATTTCTTGTTGTATAACTTCTCAACTCGCTACTAATAGATGACCCAACGGATGGTGGATCTTTCTCGGAATTCATCAATGAGGTCCAGGTTGGCCCCGAGGTTGCTTGAGTTTGATTCCTCGTCGAAGCCCATGTACCTAGGCAATGGGAGACTGACTTCTAGAGGGATCACCACCTCGGTCCCGTATGTAAGGTTGAATAGGGACTGGCCTGTCGGGATTCTCTTAGTAGTACGATGTGACCAAAGGACACTCGACAACTCCTCAACCCAGAGACCCTTAGGGGATTGGTCCAACCTTTTTTAAGACCGTCAAGAATTTTCCGGTTGGCGCTTGGCTGTTCGATTGGGGGTGGGAGATTGACGAGAAGCACTGCTGAATTCCGAGGTCTTCACAAACTTCTGAAAATTTTTGCCAGGAAACTGGGTTCCGTTATCGGTGACTAGCAGCGTAGGATTCCGAACCGACCGATGATGTGTTTCCAGAAAAATTGTTGGGCTTGAAATTCTGTGATCGTGGCTAGGGGTTCTGCCTCGACCCATTTGGTGAAGTAGTTGATGAGGAATCGCCTTTGGCCCGTAGCCTTAGGAAAGGGACCGACCAGGTCCATCCCCCACATGGCAAAGGGGGTAGGGCTGGCGAGTGATTTTAGTTCGGCTTAGGGCGAGTGCCTGATGGGAGAGGACCTTTGGCATAGGCCACACCTTTTTACCATGTCATGGGCATCTTGTAACACAGTGGGCCAATAGTAGCCGTGATTGAGCACTTTTCGTGCCAGTGACCTGCTGCCCATATGACAACTCCAACTCCTTTATGAAACTCCTCTAAGGCATACTTAGCTTCATCTGGTTTAAGACAGCAAAGATAAGGTCTCCCATTAGCCCTGGTGTAGGAGCGCTTGACAAGCACATCCTCAATCAAGGTGAACCTTTCGGACTTGACCCTCAAGGTCCGTGCTGCAACACTGTCCTACGGTAGCTCGCCGTTGGTCAGGAATTTTTGTATAGGGTCCATCCATGTCTCTAATTGTTCGCCGTAGACGAGGCGAAGGACTTCAGGTTCTTCGATGCTAGGTTTGAAGAGGATCTCGACTAGTACAGTGCGGTCTAATCCTCTGAGGGATGACAATGCAAGTTTGGACAAGGAGTCGGCGTGAAAGTTTTGTTCTCTTGGGATCCGTCGGACCTCTGCCGGCTCGAAGAGCTCCATAAGTTGTTTTGTGCATGTCAACTACCGGGTCATCCTAAGGTCGCGGGCTTCGTACACCCCGGTGATCTAATTGACCATAAGCTGGGAATCACTAAAGACCTGTATTCGTCTTTCCCATGCCCGGTAGGCCAGTGTGAGTCCTGCAATCAAGGCTTCATATTTGCCTCGTTGTTTGTGTCCAGAAAATTGAGTCGAAGAGAATACTGGAGGACAAAGTCATCGGGGCCCCTAAGGATGACGCCAGCTCCGCTCCCTACCTCACATGATGATCCGTCCACGTAGACATCCCATGTCGGGACATCCTCCCAAATTTCTGGGGACTCGGGGATGGTGCACTCCGTAATGAATTCTGCAGGAGCCTGGCCTTTGATGGCCATCCGAGGATGGTAGCTGATGTTGTGCTGGCTGATCTCGATTGACCACTTGATTAAGTGGCCAGAGTTCTCGGGCTTGTCGAGGACCACTTTGAGAGGCTGATCCGTAAGGACACGAACGGAGTGGGCCTAAAAGTAGGGTCAGAGTTTCTGTGCAGCCATCACAATGTGTAGGCAATCTTTTCTGTCATGGGTATCGGACCTCGGCATCGTGCAAGACCTTGCTAACATAATTGAGGGGCTTCAGCACCCCGTCCTCCTCTCTAACCAACAGGGCACTGAATGCATGTTCCGTGGCGGCTAGGTAGAGGAAGAGGGGTTCGCCTGACTCTGGCTTGCTGAGGAGCGGTGGGTTGGCCAGATAGGCTTGCAGCTGGTCAAATGCCTTTTGTTGAAAGGGTGCCCACTCGAAGCTTTTTGCCCCTCGAAGGGCCTTGAAGAATGGGAGCGACTTCTCTCCTGACTTGGAGGGGAAATGGTTGATGGCCGCCAGTCGCCCCGTGAGTCTTTGGACTTCTTTGACATTTCTCTGAAGGGCCATGTCGAGTATGGCCTGAATCTTTTTGGGGTTCGCCTCTATGCCACGCTGGCTCACCAAAAATCCAAGAAACCTTCTTGAGGAGATGCCGAAGGTGCATTTTTAGGGATTGAGTCTCATGTTGTGAGATCGCAGAACCCCGAAAGCCTTCTCAAGGTCACTGACATGGTCTTGCCCTCTGCGACTTTTGACAAGCATATCGTCAACATACACTTCCATGTTCCGACCAATCAGGTCTTTGAAGGCCCGAATGATGAGACTTTGACTTGTGGTGTCGGCGTTCTTCACCCTGAAGGGCATGACTCGGTAACAGTAGAGGCCTTGGTCGGTCACGAAGGCGCGCGGTCTTCGGTATGTCCGGAATGAACATTCTTATCTGGTTGTAGCCTGAAAAGGCATCCATAAAGCTTAGTAGCTCGTGCCCCGAGGTTGCATCGTTCAGGGCGTCGATGTTCGGGAGAGGGAATGGATCTTTAGGACAGGCCTTGTTGAGGTCTGTGAAATATATGCAGATTCTCCATTTTCTGCTTGTCTTCTTCACCATCACAACATTGGCCAGCCACTCCGGAAAGCTGACTTCCTATATGAACCGTGCCGATAGGAGCATGCCCACTTCTTCCTTCATCGTCTGCTACCTATCACGGGTGAACTTACGTCACTTCTGCTGGACCGACTTCGAGTCCGAGCGGATGCTTAGCTTGTGCATTATGATGTCTTCGGAAATTTCAGGCATGTCGTATGGCATCTAGGCGAAGAGGTCGGAATTCCGACGGATACATTCGATGATTGCCAGTTTTAGGTCCGGGGCCAGAGAATGGCTTACTCGGAACCATTTGGACATGTCTCCTTCGGAGAAAGAGACCTCCTCCAGCACGTCTACGGGATCCTAGCCTCTCTTGAAAGGAGTTCCACCGTGTCAAGGGGAAAGACTCCGCCCCCTACTGCGGTCATGTAGCACAAACGTACCGATTCTTGATTACCCCAGACTACACCAACCTCGTGATCGGTGGGAAACTTCAGCTTCAAGTGATAGGAAGAGGGAACCGCCTAGAGTGTGCAAAGGCCGGATCTGCCGAGGATAGCATTATAGGCAGCCTTGATATTGACCACCATGAAGTCCATTGTTTCGGTCCGAAGGGTCAGGGCCGTACCGGTGGTCACTTCAAGTGTGATAATTCCCTCAATTTGGACAGGGATGCCGGAGAACCCATGAAGCGTGTACCCTGCCGGCTTCAACCTTTCACGGGAGAGCTTTAGGCTTTCAAACGCGGCTAGAAATAGGATATTGACCGAACTTCCATTGTCAACAAGGATACATCAGACCTCTTGGTTTACCATGCCAAGGCTGACTACTAGGGCATCACAATGAGGCAGTCGGACGCCTTCGAGATCTGCTAGCCTCTGGTCTCCAGGGGGTGGATAGTTATTGACCGAGTTTACTTCCCGAACGAAAGCTTTACGGGAAGTGTTTGATTCTCCCCCCATAGGTCTGCCATGGACACAGTGAAGGATGGATTGCCCACCGGCATCCTCCAGCTTAGGCTCGGGCTCGAGCTGCCTACTGATCGTCTGAAGAGGAGGTGATGGCTGCGAATCACTCTGGTCTCTGGGGTTGGTTCGAGTAAACTCCCTCAAGTACCCCATCTGGATGAGGGCTTCGATTTCGTCTTTGAGGGCGTGGCAATTATCGATCTCATTCCCGTTGTCCCGATGGAAGCGACAGTGGACCCTCCGGTCCCTCTTCTTATTGCTATTACGTCGGGGAGGAAGGCAAACGATCCCCTTGTCCTCGATCTCTAGGAGGATGGCCGACACATTTTTGGTCAGTGGAGTGTATCTCTCGAAACGGGGGACTGGCGAGGAGCGTTTTTGGTAGACACATCTTTCTGGGCCTTCTTCATAGGCTCGGATTCTTCGGTCTTTCTCTTCCCCTTGGCTGGAGTTTCTTTCAGGCCTTTGGGGTGTAGGGTCTCCTCGGCCCAGATGTACTTTTCGACCCTGTTGATGAGGTCGGGAAAGTCTAGGGGCGGTTTCTTGGCCAAGGATGCCTTCAACTGGCCGTGGCGAACATTATGCCGAAAGGCCACCAAGGCAACACTAGCATCGAGGGACAAGACCGACATTGCTTCAGTTGTGAACCTCTGCACAAATTCTTGGATGGGATCTCCTTCCTTCTGCTTGAGGTCCAGGAGGAACGCGCTCATCTTCTCGACCTTCTGACTGGTCACGAAGTGGGCCAGGAAGTTTGCCTCGAGCTGGTCAAACAAGAAAATCAAACTAGAGGCGAGCCTCGAGAACCATTCCTAGGCTGGGCTACGCAGGGTGGCAGGGAAGGCGCGGTATAGGAGAGGATCTGATGTGCTGTGAATCATCATGAGGGTTTTGAACCATTCCATGTGATCAGCTGGATCACTTTCGCCATTGTAGGTCTCGAACTGAGGCGGCCTAAAATTCTTGGGAATCTCAGCGTCTAGAATTTGGGGGGAAATGGAGGTCAGCTCGGCTGATGCGCCCGGCCGGTTTGTGGTCCTCCTTTGTTAATGCGGGCGAGGTAATTCTCCATCTCAAGGAGGCGATGGAGGACGACTTCGTTCTGCCATGGTGGCTGGGACGAACCGTGAGACTCGGGACCCCAACCCTCTTCGAGCCTTGGGCCGGAAGTTTGTTGTTCGAAACCGAGGCCGCCTCTGAGGGCTCGGAGGATCTCGTTCCTGAAATCTCGGAACTCGGCTCTCGTGACTGGAGCTTGTTTTCCCTGACCGGTCGAAGGTGAACCACCCCTCGGGGAGCAGCTGCGGTTGTGCTCCCTGCTTCGGGATGGGAGAATTCTATGTGTCGAAGTCGGGTCAGACAGAACTGCCTGGCTCCTTGATCGGCTGAACTAGAGCCGAAGTTCATTCACGGGCTGCGGGTGATTGATGATATGCCGTAAGTCCTTGGCGATCGAGCATGAAGCACTGGGACCCGGTCCTGCTGTACCATTGACTAGTTGTCGGTTACATCCCTGAGTGTTCACACGACTGTGAGAGGGATGGGGGTCTGGATGACGTCCAGCGGTGAAGGCTCTTTTGGCTTTGGGAACCATGGAAGGGTTCGGCTTCAGGAGATATCCAAGTTTAGGATCAAGTTAGTCGGTTTCCCACGGACGGCGCCAACCTGATGCTGCTTGTTTTAAGTGCGGGAGCAACAGGTGTGAGTTCTTGTAATTTGTGAAGTGGAAGGGACAGATCTCGACCTTCGCTCGGGTCGATTTCTGGAGGTTGGCTCGGAAGAGCTGCTGGAGCTCAGACGGCCGGGGTACCTGCAAAAGGCCTAGAAACACCTGGATAAAACACAGCGACAGGCCCTCCGACGATCTAATCAGTCACTGGAAAAGAGACTGAGTAGCTAGGGTTCAGGTGGAGAAATATTGATTACCTTCTAAAGTGAGGAGGAAGCCTGGTATTTATAGGCAGGGGCAAACGGGTACCTGACCCTGACGGGCCGGGTTAGACCCGTTTTTCTGTGGGCCTAGAGTGGTAGAAGGCCTGTTGGACCTGTTGATCTGATGATATGGGATGAGCAAAATCTGAGGAGATCCGACGGTCCTGATTGGGTCATGTCATTTATACCACATCAAACATGTATACAATATTGCAATTTGATTTATGAATATAATTCGCGGGGGGGGGGGGGGGGAGAGGACATTTTTTTCGTCTCATTCATGTTTCTTCCGATCCATTAAAATATACTAGTAATCTGCACGTGTTATGCACGTTCAAATTAATTTTTTTTTATATAGTAATTAAATAATAAGAACCTGAGACATCCCTTTACTCATCACATACTCTTTACAAATTATCCATAGTGGCAAAAAATTTTATTTTATATGAGTGACATTTTTGTAAATAAATATGTCGTAAATAAATTTGAACTTTAAGGATATTATGGTAACTAACAACAGTTGAGTAAATGAATGGTTAATATAACTTCCACTTAAAAATGAATGGTTGATTAGATGGTTGAATGTCTACAAATTACAGGTTTTCTACAAACGACAACCCCAACTCTCCCATTGTAAATTTACTAGTAATCTGCACGGTCATTGCAAGTTCTAATAAAATTTTTTGAAATATTTATAAAGTAAATAATAAGAAGTAATCTGGTCTCGAACTTGATACCTCCCTTTACTTATACAAACTCTTTGCAAATTACCCATAGTGACACAAACTTTTATTTTATACTAGTGACACTTTTGTAAATAATTATGTTGAAAATAAATTTGAACTTTGAGGGTATTATGGTAACTAACAACAGTTGAGTAAATGAATGGTTAATATAACCCCCACTTAAAAAATGAATGGTTGAGATTAGATGGTTGAATGTATACAAATTACAGTTTGTCTACTGATGACAACCCAACTATCCCATTATAGTATCATTACTAGCAATCTACACGTGCGATGCACGCCCTATGATTATTGTTATTTATTTATTTATTTATTTGTGTGTGTGTGTGTGTGTGTGTGTGTGTGTGTCACTATGACGTTGTCTAGTATCGAACCTGATAACTCTTTTTACCCATCTCAAATCCTTACCATACTCTTTAGAATTACCCATAGTGGTACCAACTTTTATTTTATATGAGTGACACTTTTTGTAAATAATTATATCGTAAATAAATTTAAACTTTGAAGATATTATGGTAACTGACAACATTAGTTAATATAACTTATACTTAAAAATAAGTGGTTGAGATTAGATGGTTGAATGTCTCCAAATTGAAGGTTGTCTATAGATGACAACCCCAACTCTCCCATTATAATATACTAGTAATTGCAAGTGCGATGCACGTTCTAATTAAATTTTTTTTATATAGTAAATAATAAGATGTAATCTGACATCGAATCTGAGACATCCCTTTACTCATCACATACTTTTTACAAATTACCTCTAGTGACACAAACTTTTATTTTATATGAGCGACATTTTTGTAAATAATTATGTCATAAATAAATTTGAACTTTGAGGGTACTATGGTAACTAACAACAACTGAGTTAATGAAAGGTTAATATAACTCCCACTTAAAAATGAATGGTTGAGATTAGATAGTTGAATGAATGTCTACAAATTACAGGTTGTCTACAAATGATAACCCCAACTCTCCCAATATAATATATACTAGTAAATAGTGTTACCTTGTGCATATTGCACAAACTAAAATAATTTTAATGGACTCATAAAATTATATGAAACTTTAAAAAAGTGTGAGAGAATTGAGAGAAATTAACTCTTCAAGTGTATAGTTTAGTAGAATTTACCCTAAAAAATACACTCACAACCTGGCCTTTGTATACATCCTGATCGGCAACACCCAGGCCTTGACCCGCCTCATCTCAACCCTCCCCTCCCTCTCCTCCCCCTCCTCCCCTCCCAAATTCACAATTCACACCCTATCAGATGCCTTCTCTCTCATCTTCTACATCTCCGCTGTCTTCGACTACAGCGACGTCCTCTCTTCCAACATCCCCCTCCACCTCTTCGTTCGCCTCACCCTACTCTCCATCACCTACCTCCTTATCCAATCTCATTCTTGGATCCGATACCACAGCCATCCCCATCTTCAACCTGTACTCTTCCCCAAATTCAAATTTCAGAATTTCAAAAACACAAATTAGAAATTGAAAATAAATGAGGTAGTAAATTAGGGTTTCAGAAATTAATACATACACCATATATAGATACATTTGATTTAGTTAAGAAAAAGTTTTCAAAACCACTTTTTCACAAACACATTGTGTACTACATAGACATTTCATCGAGAACTTAATGTGCAAAGCACAATTCTAGTAATTAAGTTCCAGATTTATAAGTTTGAGGCTTTTATATTGTTTTTTTTTAATGAAAATGGGCGTACTGCAAGTGTTAATAAATGTGAATTCCTTAATTTTTTCTCCTTTCATTATTTAAAAATAGAGAAAGGGGAGAGGTTGACACTCTCTCTCCTATTAGTATAATATATAGATATAATATGCACGTGTGATGCATGTTCTAATTAATTTTTTTAAATACAGTAAATAATAAGACATAATCTGGCCTCGAACCAGACCTCCCTTTACTCATCACATAATCATTACAAATTATCCCTAGTGGCACAAACTTTTATTTTATATGAGTGTCATTTTTTTAAATAATTATGTCGTAAATAAATTTAAATTTTGAGGGTATTATGATATCTAACAACAGTGGAGTAAATGAAGGGTTAATATAACTCTCACTTAAAAATGAATGGTTGAGATTAGATAGTTGAATGTCTACAAATGAAAACCCCAACTCTCCCATTATAATATTAGAGATTAGAGATTGTTGAGATTAGATGGTTGAATGTCTACAAATGACAACCTCAGTTCTCCCATTATAATATTATTATTACTAGTATTTTACACGTGCGATGCACATCTTAATAAACAGATATTTTTAAATGTAAAATTTTCGACGTAGTCTGGCCTCGAAACTGAGACATCTTTTATATTAATTATGCCCGGGTGATGCACAGGCTTGAATGTCTACAAATGACAACCCCAACTCTCCTATTATAATATTAGATTAGATTATAATATTAGATATTATATTAAATTAGATTAGATTAGATATTTTATATTAATTATGCACGGGCGATGCATGAGGTTGAATGTCTACAAATGACAACCCCAACTCTCCCATTATAATATTATTAGATTAGATTATATATATAGAGAGAGAGTCCCCTTCCATTGTGCACTAGGCCTCCGTGTGCACTCGTGTGGACTCGGCCTTCTGGACTTCGTGACGATCTGAACTATTCACATTGATCTACACATCTAAATTAGTCTAAATATGTAAAATCAAATTATTTGAAATTCATTTACACATCCATTGAAGTGTTACAAAATTGTATGACTGAAAATCGTTGTTTTTTGTAGTCACATGATGGATGAGCAAATGAATTTCAAATGATTTGATTTTACATATTTAGACTAATTTAGATGTGTAGATCAACGTGAACGATTCGGATCTTCAATACGAAGGCGGGAAGGCCGAGTGCACACGGAGGCCTAGTGCACAACAGAAGGGGACTCTCTCTCTCTCTCTCTCTCTCTCTCTCTCTATATATATATATATATATATATATATATATATACTTTAATACTCTGTATCGACAATCTGAACCATTCACATTGTTCTACACGTCTAAACTAGTCTAAATATGTAAAATCAAATTATTTGAAATTTATTTGCTCGTCCATCATGTGACTATAAAAAACAATGATTTTCAGTCATACAATTTTATAACACTTCAATAGATGGAAAAATAAATTTCAAATGATTTGATTTTACATATTTAGACTAATTTGTAAGTATACATCAATGTGAACGGTTCGGATCGTCGATACGAAGGCGGGAAGACCGAGTACACACGAGTACACATGGAGGCATAGTGCACAACGGAACATATATATATATATATATATATATATATATATATATATATATATATATATATATATATATATATATATATATATATGGTAAAAGGGATATGAGCAACTTGCTCATTTAGTAAATGAGCAATTGATTATGTGGCATGCATGTGATACATTGGACAACTAACCTTTTTAATGATTTTCCAATCACATATATGCCACATCATCAATTGCTTATATATATATATATATATATATAGAGTCCCCTTCGGTTGCACACTACTTTTGGTGAGCACTTCGTGAGCACTCATGAAATAGAGCACCTATGACAAATCCGAACCGCTCATATTGTTCTATATACCTTAGATAGCCTAACAATAAAAAATCAAGTAATTTGAAGTTCATTTGCCCATCCATCATGCTGTTAGAATTTTCAGCCATACAATTTTGTAATGGTGTAAATCATGGGCAAATGAACTTCAAATTACTTGATTTTTTATTGTTAGGCTATCTAAGGTATATAGAACAATATGAGCGGTTCGGATTTGTCATAGGTGCTCTATTTCGTGAGTGCTCACGGAGTGCTCACCAAAGTAGTGAGCAACCGAAGATTTCTCTCTCTCTCTCTCTCTCTCTCTCTCTCTCTCTCTCTCTCTCTCTCTCTCTCTCTCTATATATATATATATATATATATATATATATATATATATATATATATATATATATATATATATAAACATCTTGTTTCGTCCCCTATATTTAGGCAATTTGGCAAATATGAACATCTTGTTTCGTCTCCTATATTTTGGCAATTTGGCAATTTCAAATTTGGCAAAATAAGAAACGGACTGCGGTTGCTCTAAAAGGCAATTGTCTACAAATTAAAGAGTGCATTCTCTGCTAATATTCTTGACTGGATTTTTTTTTTCTTTTTTTTTTTGAAACGGCTAATATTCTTGTTTTTGTTGACTGTTAGATGAAGACTACTACAGAAATGTGCTTATTATGGGAGTAGTGTTTGGGGTTGTTATTGTGCGCCGCTGTGTCTTTAGAGCACTATATCGGTCCCCTAGCTGCGTTCGTCCAGCTTGACCGATCTTTTTTCTGGTGCTGTTTCCCTTAGGGGATTCTTACTTTCGTTGGCTTGCTCAGCGCCGAGCTGTTAGCACTGGAGCAATTTCGATTGCTCTGTTCTTCCTTTCTTCATCTAAATCATCCTCTTTCTTTCTCTCTCTATTGGTGGGTGCGATTGCCACTCTGTGGTCTGTGTGGTTCACTTCTTGACTGTGTTGTTTTGGTGGGTGTGGCTGTTCTTGTTGGGATCCTTTTTCCTGTTCTATTCCTCTTTTAGTGTTTATATTGGAGACTAGCTAGGGCTCATTTCTACATTGGCCTTCTCTGAGCCCGTATTTTATTCTCCCAGTTTAAATTCAGTTTTGGTTTCGATGGGAGACTCCTCTCACCATCTTTTGGCCGACATTGTAGATCATCGAAGCTCTCCCATCTCCTCTAACTCCCGTACTCCGTTTCATTCTGCCCCTCATCTTGTCTGCTTTAGATACCTTCTTCCTGGGCATTTTAAACGTGAGTGTGTTAACAAACTGAAGTACTTTTTCTGCGATAAGTTTGGCCACTCTCGTGGTCGATGTTTCTCCCTTCAGAAACTCCTGGGTCTTCCCAGAGGCCATTCCATTCCGGCCAAACTCCTTACCTTCCTTAATTACCCCCTCTTAAAACGCAAGCTTCACGTCTACGTGGCTAGTAATTTCACAACTGTTAAGGCAAAGGATCTCGTCTCCTCAGTTGTTGATTCACGGTCAACTAAGAACTTCACCTTGTCCTCCTCTCCCGTTTATGGTCTTCCTGCTTCTCTGAGACCTTTTAATATTGCTAACCTTTTGATGGAGCGTAAGGTTTATCCGAAACTCGCATCTTTCCCTCGCTCGTTTTCTTTCAAGGCTAATCCACGATCTAACTCAAGGGCTCCTTCGTTGAGTGGGAACTCAAGTAAATATCCTGGATTGTTTTCATCATTCTTCTCTTCTCCTTTTCGGTCTCGTTGTGCGAGGGGTTTCTCTCGGTAATGCCGATCTCCGGTTATCCAAGTTATCCCAAGCAAGACTGTTGTTTCTGTTGAGGTCCCCTCTTTAGTGCTTAATTTTCCTTGTGCATTAGGGATATCTTATTCCAAATGGTCTAAGCTTTCTTTTCATTATCCGGGATGCTTATTTTCTGTGTTTCGACATTTAGGAGTTATTTGGTGGCTCAATAAGCTCCTGATGGATATTAAACCCTTCTTGTACCCTATCCCCCCTAAGTCTCCCCCGGTCACGGATGACTCTTCTCGTCCCCGTCATTCCTCTATTATTAACGCCATCCCTTTTGCCTCGTCAGTTGCCCCTAGTTGCTTCTTTTCCCCATCTCGCCGCATCGAAGCTAGTTCTTCTGACCTCGAGTCTACTTCGCCCCCTTCAGCGATGGTAGCTATCTCTCCTGTGAAGCGGAAATACAATAAGAAAGTCTATAATACTTCGCAGATTCGAGTGAGTGCCCGTATTCAGGCGCGAAATGCAGCTTCTGCGTCAGGTCATCACCTGGTGCGCAGTTGAGACTTGTTTTTGCATTGCCTTCCGTTGTTTAGACAGTTTGTTTTGGCCGCCGTTGAGCTGCTAGAGTTCCCAGGGACTGCTAGTAGAGTTGGTGGCTTTCGAGTGCGGAGTTTTTGGTCTCTTGACTCTTGGCGCTTTCCTGCCGTCCTGATCTTCCTTAGGTTTCAAGTTGCCCGTTTGGCTCCATCAGAAGTCTTGATTATCCCGGATGATGGCTCCGCCCCCGTCCTTTTTTTTACGGTGTGGCGCCTCGATTTGTTATCGCACCCTCCGCTTGGCGTGTTATTCAGCCATTTTTGTATTAATTATGTATTCTTGTCTCTGTTTTACTACTTGTAAAACCTCTGATTATTGTCTGTAATTTAACTGTTATTATTGATTTATATATATTTTTTGATGGCTGGAGCCGTTTGGCTCTATCCGATTCATCAAAAAAAAAGAAATGTGCTTATTATACAACTGGATTACGATTTACGAATACATACTCTTTTATACAATCGTTTTAAGTTTTATACAGCAGGTTCTCAAATACAAAGTCGTAAGCTTTTTCTCCATATTGTGTTCTGCTCCATGTTGATTTTGGGATAATTCTGGTGATCACAGATATAACTGCTAGTGCCAATACAATTTCTTGTGTAGATTTGTGTGTGAACCAGCCATTTACTGTTATGTTTTCTAATTTTAAATGTTATATATGTAATGTTCATATTGCAACTTTTTCTAGATTGAGACCCATATTTCTTCCACTTCAACAGTACCAGAGCATATGCTCACTAGTCTTATCATTTGAACATTTTTTGCAGTTAAAAAGTGGGAAACCCTTTGCGTTGTACTACAAGTGCTCGGTTCTTGCTGCACAAATTGATGGTAAGAAAGTCCACAATAATTTGAGAATCCCTGTAGCTACTGGTATTTACATGTCGATTCAGTTAGCAGAAAAATTTACATGCATATTCTTAAATCAACTAGAACGAGACAACAGTCACATGCATATTTTGAAGTAAACTAAAATCAAATATAAAAGGCGGAGGCATTTTTGGCGTAATTGGCTATAGACGCTTAGCACCGTAAAGTTCTATTCAAATTCAATGAAAACATACCCCACATTTCTATTTTAAGATACTAATAAAAAGCGAGGACTGGACCATAATCCTACAAAAGATGATTTGATACACTCATAGGCTGAACTTTAGGAGAAAGATAATATATTTGCTGTAGGGAATTCAATCAACTATATGAGGTACATGTAAAGCAAAGAACCATGCAAAGGACATTTGCGCCACAAACTTTTCAGAGCCTATACGCAATTTCTTGGTTCTCCTTATCCCCTTTGCTGAAGCCTGACCAGCCCATAGTAAGATCCACCAGGTCCCTTTGCTAGGAGTGAAGAATGAGTTCCCTTCTCCACAACTTCCCCTTTCTCTAACACCACAATGAGGTCACAATCTTGTATTGTGCTAAGGCGATGAGCAACAACAACACTTGTCCTACCAACCATTATTCTCTTGAGTGCTTCCTGAACTAGTTTCTCTGACTGGTTATCTAGAGCACTTGTAGCCTCATCTAGTAGTAAAATTGCAGGATTCTTTAGGATTGCACGTGCAATCGCTACTCGTTGCTTTTGCCCTCCGGAGAGTTGGATGCCTCGCTCCCCACACCACGTGTTGTATCCATCCTTTAGGATGCTGATGAAGTCATGTGCATTGGCAGATCTTGCGGCAGCTTCTATCTCAGCTTCTGTTGCCCCCTCGGACCCGTACGTGATGTTTTCCCGAATGTTCCCGGAGAAGAGAGTTGGCTCCTGTTACAGAAAAGAAATAGACTAAGATTCTTTTATCCAATTACAATCATTTTCATACATGTCCCTTTCCACCAAATGCAGCATGATTATCAGTAGAAGGTCCATATAATTTGTAGTGTCATGTACCTACTTGATTCCAAAAGGACTTGGTGTTAGTAAAGTGCGGTTGCTATCATATACACACAGGAGACAAGTGTGGGAGTAATCCACTTTATTCACTCCAAAAGGAATGCTATGGAATGGCAGAGATCAGATACAACCAAAGCTGTCCTTAACAATATCAGCAGTTATAATACACTTTTATCAGCTGAACAACAGTAGGTTAATTTTTTATTATAAAATAAAAACTTTCATAGACAGTTTTAATTGGATAAGGGGCCTTTTTACATGTTGCCTAATGGTAGTTGATAAGGAAGGTATTTGATAGCATAGTCGTAAACGTTTAGGTCCTTCAGGACATACAATGCAATCGTGGGCGTAAATGGGCGAATAGGTAAGTACAGATATCTGTATCCAAATCTAAAAATATGAACAGCTCTACCAGAATTACTTTGACATCCACTTCTTTCTTGCTTATTCAAAGACTTTTTCCATACCCCTGTTACGAGAACCACTTTCACTTAGAGCCACATAAAAAAATCAGCTTATTAATCACTTAAGACTGTGATATATACCACATTCATTTTTGTCTTGATATGATACGAGTATTAAAGTATTTGAACTAGAATAGGCCAATGGGAGTACGTCCAATATCTTGAAATACATGGGTAGTAAAGAAATTGGATCTGAAAATAGGTTAGCGGAAGTTATGGTTCTGTTTATATCATTACTGTATCCAAATCCGGTGTGTAATGTACAAACTCAGAGGACTATAAAATTGTTAACCCGAATATAAGTTTATTGTTGACCCCAATATAAGTTTAGCCCCTGATCCATATAACTCAAGCATGGAACTAAAGCATAACTTACAACTACAATAGAGGTAATAATTCTTTTATGTTTTCATAAACTTTGTAGCAATGAAAACAAGAAGTTAAGCAAATTCACAATTGAAACAAGTTAAAGAGCTAACCACAACATAGTGGCCTGGTGGTTGGGAGACGCCAGGACCAGGAGTATGCTCCTCCGAGATCCTGGATTCGAAACCCGTGGTTAACACTATATTGTGGCCAGTAGCCATGGGCCTCAAATCTTAGGCCCATTTGCAAAGCCTCGCTACGGGACTGAGATTAGTCTTCCAACTGAGGAGGAGGGAGGATACTCAGTTAAATCAAAAAAAAAAAAAACAAGTTAAAGAGCTGCTACAATTAAGGAGTAAAAATTGAAAGAAGCAGTAGTACATTATATCAACTTCTAGAATCAGAACACCATCATAACTACTCGATACATTTACATTATTAAAACACAAGGAAAATCAAAATCTTTTATAACTGGTATAATTTGAAACCACACGCATCTAAATTCATAAAAGTACTAAAAAAAGTGTATTACAATTGATATCTTGTAGAAGTTTATAATACACACAAAGAAAGTAGAAACGAATTAGATAATAAACATAGTGCATTTATCCATACCCATCTAAAAGATATCCATTTGAACATGTGAAAAATAAAAAGTAAGAAATTGTACCTGTCCCACTAGTGCAATGTGCTGCCTGAGGAAGCGAAGGTTGTACGATTTAATGTCTCTACCATCAATCATCACCATTCCACATAATGGGTCATAGAAGCGCTCAAGCAGTCCAATGATGGTGGACTTACCCGATCCACTTTGCCCAACCAGCGCTGTCGACTTTCCAGCACCAATATTGAGGGAGAGCCTTCTGAAGATCATCACCTCAGGACGTGCTGGGTATGCAAAGTCAATATTACTGATCTCAACGCAACCTTCAATTTTATTAGGTTGATGGCCATCAGGATCTTCAGGATTGATTCTGGTTGGCCGATCAAGAATAGCAAACACAGAAGCTACTGTGTCAGAACCTCTTGCAAGGTCAGTTGTCATGCTGCCAGCATCTGCAATAACACGGGCGGTGGTGGCAAGGATCAAGACGGTTTGGAAGAGGGCCTTGGAGCTAAGGTAGCCTTGGGAGATGAGCTTGCCTCCATACCTGTTAGAAATTTATTCTGACTTTTCTTCATGTCTGAGAAAGCATTGATTTTAATGTGGTTCCAGTGGAAGTTTCTGGAATTGGAGTTCCAGTTTAGAGACAGGGATATTGTCATCTTCTATCTAGTGTGTTTTAGAACAAGGTGTCTCATTGTGATTCATGACTGGATATTCAGGAGAAGACTAATATCAAATCAGAAAGATGTCACTTTTATGGATGGAGATAACGGGGAGCTAATAGGATATGTCAATAGATAAGAAGCATGGACACATGCACGTGGCGTGAAAACGATGGAACATGACACATTGACATCTGAAATTTTAAAAATCTACTTCCATACATGAAGCATTTGTGCTGAGTTCAAGTGTCCAACACGTGTTCAACATAAAGCGACTTTCAAATAAAGGGTCCCAGCTTCATAAGGGTTTGTTCTGTAAACTTAGAGTCTTGGTGGACGTGATGAATTTTCACTCAATCACATCGTAAATACAAACTGCAGGTAGAATGTGAAAGATCTTCCGAATGGAGGGTAATTTGGTTGTTGGTGCAGCCAAGATAAGAGAGAACTAAATTGTGCACATATATATATATATATATATATATATATATATATATATATATATACTTCACAAACCAGAAATCAAAGGCCCAGTTGCATGTGATGAGGCTCTGAGATGTAGCGAGCCCAATGCCAGTATACCATGCCTGGCGGATGCTCACGTGACGTGGGCCCTCTTGGCAAAGGTTGAAGAAGTGAAGGATGCGACCTTGTGAGGAAAATGCAGTAATGGCACGGATATTGGAGACTGCCTCGGCAGCTAGGGTGCTGCTATCTGCCTGGGCCTTGATGGCCTTACTGGACATGCTCTTGAGGAGAACCTTTCGAGTATAATAGCAAACTATGCAGAGGGGGTGGATCACAATCATAACAATTGCTAGGCGCCAAGAAATGACAAGACCCATCGTCCATGCGATTGTCACTGCTGACAATGTATGGATGAGGAGAGCCATCTGATCACCCACCAACGATCTTACCTGAAAACACATTCGCCAAAAGAAAAAAAAAAAGTAGATATACCTGCTTGATCTTACTTTTTATTGTGTAAGTGATTATTAAGCACATGCTAGAATTTTTGCACATGTAGCACATGTTATTCTGTGGTAGCTGTTACATTTCCCCTTTATTCCTTCAATGCATGACAATCACCATCAACTTCCAGCATGTCTTATAATAAGTATAAATATAATAAATAGTGGTTAAAAGGTACTTGCAATAAATGTATTTGAGTTTCAAAGAAAGGTCATCCAAACACAATGTTCTCTCATTATATAGTACTCCATAGAGTATTAAAGTAGACTGGACATTAAATACTGTTCAATCGATTGTAACCAATCCTTTTCAACTTTTCAACTGAATGTTGCCAACCTCATCTTCAAGTTGGCCAAACTAGGATTTGAATTATGTGCAATGCCTTACTTAGCATCATATTCCTCCTCAATGCATAAATAATGATTGACAGTTATCAAAGTTGCATACTATTGCACAGGTACCAAAGATGCAGAGTACATGAAATGTGCGTTCTTTGGGCCACATGTATATCAACCATACCAATATAATACTCACTTTTGCAGGAGTTATAATTAGAAAACTTTGACTAGATTGAGCCACAATATCGCCGCACAGTTTTTAGGGTCAGGCTTTGATGATGGTGACTATAATGAGGTGATCGAATGTCCCTATAATCTATGAAGCACAAATACGGTACGTGTATCCGGTACATTACGTATCCGGTTCACGGATACGACTATTTCTCAAAAACTAGGATACAGGTACATTAGGATACGCTAAATAAAAATAATTAAAAAAATATAGATATATAAATAGTAAACTAAAATATTCAATTCAATACGAACATGAAAAAATAAGAAACAAGAATATGAAAATTAAAATTAATATAAGTCAATGTCAAACAAAACATATTAATGGATCATTCCAAATTTCAAACAACAACAATACCAATATTACAAGACCGAAATTTTCAAATAAAAATAGGCTAGTCTTAAACATATTTAATATAATCAGTATCATAACTACATTTATCATAACTTCATAAGTCATAACCATGAACCAACTAAGACTCTTCAATACATCCTACTGTCCTATATCTATCATCTTAAATAAATCTAACAAACACTAGAGCGAATAAAGATGCAGCAATTTATACAATAATATAAGTAGTCAATCAACCAAAATAATAGCAAGAACTACACATCCTACATCTATCATTTTGTCGATGTCTTTTAATTAAATAAAGCAAAATAATATCATTTAAACAAATGAAATTAGGATTTGAAAGGAGAAGACGAAGAGAATAGTAGAATATATATATATATATATATATATATATATATATATATATATATGAGCAATGCTCCATTGCAAATACAAATGTTGTGAATACGCGTGAAAACCACCTAGGGTTATACATAAGCCGTTATGTTATAACCTAGGCCGTTGTTGGGAACAACGGTCTAGGTTATATTAAGCCTGAAGCTGTTGTTCTCAACAACGGCTTCAGTGGTTTGCAATAGAGCATTGCTTTCACTCTCTCTCTCTCTCTCTCTCTCTCTCTCTCTCTATATATATATATATATATATATATAGGAAAATCTTTCATTGTGCACCACCCCTCCGTGTGCACTCGTGTGGACTCGGCCTTCCCGCCTTCGTATCGCCGATCCGAAATGTTCACATTGATCTACACATCTAAATTAGTCTAAATATGTAAAATCAAATCATTTGAAATTCATTTGCCCATCCATCATGTGACTATAAAAAACAAAGATTTTCAGCCATACAATTTTGTAACACTTCAATGGATGGGCAAATGAATTTCAAATGATTTGATTTTACAAATTTAGACTAATTTAGATGTGTAGATCAATGTGAACGGTTCAGATCATCGATACGAAGTCGGGAATGTCGAGTGCACACGCCGTGTGCACCATAGGTGGTGCACAACGAAAGACTTCCCTATATATATATATATATATATATCCAAATAGTATCCAAGAGTATCCCGATATATCCGAGAGTATCCCCAGAGTATCCGATCTTTTTCTTTTCTTTTCTTTTTTTTTAAAAATAATTGCTGGGATACATAGTCGGTACGTATCCGGCGAGTATCCAGTGAGTATCCCACCGGATACGTATTTGGTACGAGATACGCATCCCCAGGAGAGTATCCGTGCTTCCTAGCCTATAATATTCCAGTTTTGATCACCCATTTTATCACTCTCCTACAACATTTTATAGTTTTGGCAATAATCATAAATTCAAAGTGAAGAGTTGAAAAGGATGTTCATACTGACCACATTAGCATCATTGGCGAGTTGAGAACAAATGGCTCCAGTGGAGTTCTCATCCCGGTCAAACCAACCCACTTCAAAAGTCAGCATCTTTGATAACATTTGCTCCCTCACCCTCTTAGTCAAATACTCACCCATTGCCCCAAAATTGTAGTGCTGCCCGATGTTAGCCAAGAAGGACAAAACAGATAGAAAGGTGAAGATTAGGGAATAGATCCTTGCCTTGTTTCTTATTTCATTATGATCTTGTTGAAAGTAGACTGAGATAAAACTCCCATTGACTAATGCATATACAGGTTGTATCCCTCCAAATACCACTGAGCTTAAGCATCCCAACAATGCTTGCTTCCACTCAGGTGCATTCAGCATCAACAACCTTTGGAATGATGGTACAGAAAGGGTCAGTTTTGGCTTGCTAGGCTCTAGGGTATCTCCTCCTCCTCCTGCACTGAAAGAACTGACTATGAATATGAATACAATTATGATATATTAGTACAAGATTACAGATTTCAAGATAGTTTTCCCTACATATTGGGAACCTGTATTAAATTAAACAGCTACAAGCAATGCAGTGGAAAGTGGACACCAAAGAAACAGAACAGCAAAGGCTTTTAAAGCTTTAGCGACAAAAATGTGCCAAGACTATTTGGGAAAGAAAATATTCAAAATCAGAAACAAAAAAATAAAAATAAAATTAACCATGATTAAATAATTTTAAAAAGTAGCTTATGAAGCTTTTTAAGAAATTGACTCTTAAAAGTACGAAATGTAACTATAAAAGCAATCATGGAAGTCAATTTTCACTGTAAATCTTGAAGTAAAAGGCTTTAGAAAGCTAAAGATGGAGTTGGGATTTAGTGAGCTAATTGAGACAGTGGCTAGAGGACATGGGCCATCCATATGGCATATATTACACAGCATATGAGACATAGATTAGTCAACCCTGGTCAATTTGCACATTATATCGTGCTACTCAGATTTACTACCTAAGCTTTGTTCTCTCTTTCCAACATTGAGGTAACTAGATTTAAACCCCAGACCTTTTTAATAAGCTTGTGTATACAGTGATATAGACACTTACAAATCATCCTAAAATGAAACAGGCAATTATTTAAAACAATACGACAGTCAGTAATAAAACTAGATATAAAGAGAAATTAATTAATCTATTCAAATCAGTGTCAATACCTTTTGAGCTAGAGCTAGTATGCGGGACCCTCTTGCTCATGGTAACGCCGATTTTACTTCCAAACTCAGGGGAGGGTATGAATTCCGAGTCTTCTTGTTCTTCTCTTGCTCTTGTCTTCTTTTTCGTGTGAATGAGTGAAGAATATAAGCCATCTTCATTGCATATCAGGTCATTGTGGGACCCAGTTTCGACGATCTGGCCTTCCCTGACAACTGCAATAACATTGGAGTTACGGATGGTGGAGAGGCGATGAGCAATCACAATAGTGGTTCGGCCAATTGAGGCTTGATTTAGTGCTTCTTGGACAATGGATTCGGATTCAGAGTCTAGGGCACTAGTGGCTTCATCAAGTAGAAGGATCTTTGGTGACTTGAGTAGAGCCCGTGCAATTGCTATCCTTTGTTTTTGACCTCCAGACACCTGAAGGCCCCTCTCTCCTACCTATTTCTATTAAATATACACATTATGATACTAGAGAGAATCATGGTTAAAAGATAAAGCACTCATCAATCAAACAGAAGTAGTTTCGACCATCAGTGTTCTAAAAGTCGTTAGGCGGTAGTCGGACGACCGATAGGGGCCTAGTGCCTAGACCTTGTAAGTGGGGCCTAGGCGCTAGGTAGTTTTTCCCCCCTATTTATCTTTTGGTTTTGTTTTGTCATTCCACCATACATTATGTTGCTTTTTATTGCTCCCCATTCTTACTCAAGATTTTCTCCTTTCTATTGCAGGATGAGCTTTAGAGAGTCGAAAGGACACAATTGCATGAATTTGTTGGTTTGGGTAACAGATCTGGGTAGAACGATAATTAGTCAGGGTAATGATCAGAATTTTTAATGTCTTAATCAAATGTACCAACGAAAAAAAATGGTTATACTAGTTGTAGTTTGTCTCTGTTGAAATCTGGATTGACTTTTCTTTTCATAATCCAAAGCGTCAGTGGATTTGATATCTTGGAGGAAAATAATGTTGTACTAGTGGTTTTCAATTAACTCCAATTGACAAATAGTGGTGCGGATTTGCCGATTTGGGGATGGGATGTTGAGAGGGAGGAGGAGGCCCAGGTTGAGATGGAGGGTGGGAGTGGAGATTGGAGATTGGAATTGGGAGTGAAGTTGTGATTGGATGTGGGAGTGGAGTGGAGATTGAAGATTGTGAGTGGAATTGGGAATTTGATGATCAATTCTGAAAATTATTTTTATTAAAATGGGTCCGGGTTGGGTTGGGTTAAGCTCTATTTTTTTTTCTGGGTCCGCTTAGGCTGCTCAGACACGCCTAGACCAGCCTAAGAGGTCAAACCAATTTTTAAAACACTTAGGACCTAGGCGAATCGCCTAGCGCCTAGGTGCCGCCTGGCCGATTTTTAGAACAGTGTCGAGCATTGTGGCTGTGTTCAAAATTCTATTGTGAATTTAATTCCGTGGTATCTTCAATGAGGGTCTGACCTCTTTCCTAATTCTTCATCGATTCCTCTACCCTACTACACTTTTTTCTCTAGCATATCATGATGTTGGTGCAATACAAGACTAACTCTATCCAGATGGAGATATCCCTATATGAAACTGCACCAATCTTTTCTTCTACGCTTTGGCCATGCCCATTTCCACTCTGAAAAGGAAGGTGGTATATGACGACTTTGGAGAAAAATATTTGACTAAAAAATATTTCCTAGATGTTTGGTTGGACTGACCAAAATTTAAAATAGTTACATCTCGTAGTATTTTTAGACACATAAAACAAAACTCATAACTCCCGGTTAAGAAAATTGATAAGATGGTAGTTATGGAGCAAAAAGAACTAAAAGTTGACTCAAATGAACTTGGGTTGCAATAGGGATTTGAAAAGTCTTAATTTGACGGAGGAAGTGGCCCTCAAGAGAGTCGAGTGGGGAATGATTCATGTAATAGACCCAAAATATTGGGATAAAGGCTTTGTTGTCGTTGATGTTGTTGTATTTTGGACCTAGTAATTGCAAGAATGACTATAAAGCTATTGTCAATTTTATGTTAGCAACTTGCAGTACCACCGTGGAAATCGTGGTTGTTTTCAGCTATTAATGACTTGTCAGGTTCTTGTTTACATGAATCTTTTTCTTTTCAGAAGTTGCTGGAGTCAAATAAGTTACATCTACTTAAAAATTGGAAATTTGTAGATGCAGGAAGGCTAAGTGACAGGAAGGGAAGGACAGAGCTGGAGGTCGACCCATAATGGGTCTAGGAATGATCTATATTACCAAGAAGATGAGAACAACCTCCACTTGATTATTTGGACACATGTCCCTTGTTATGGTACTGAAATGAAGAAAATCAATTTTCTGGATTTTGACATCTCCTTGAGATCAATTCATATGTACATTTTATGGCTTATCTTGAGTTTTAGTTTGACTATTTTATTATAGTAAATTCGGAGTGGAAAAAAAAACAACATAAAATCAAAGTTTATTAACTATGAACTATGAGGCACATTCATTACAACTTATACAGTTGGACTCTTTTTTTTTTTTTTTTTTTTTTTTTTTTTTTTGAGGGAAAGACTATATAGGGTTAACAAATCGTCCTTTGTCAAGATAAATGTATTCCCTTATGATTTAGTGCTCAAATGAAGCCTACCCCTACTGTACACATAGTGTGTCAGGTAACAATCTGAATACCCACTCCCGCTATACTTACCAAAGAGATTCTTGTTCATGACAACCTTTCTGAATCTTAACTTTCATATTTCCTACTAACCAATGACCACCTAAAGCATTGTCTTTTAGAAAGAAACTTTATCTTCATAAAAAATACAACATTTATGATTTCTTAAGAAATTGGTCAAGCACTGTAAGACGAACAATGACACAATCACAGGGAATTTGTGCAAATGGAAGCGAAGTAACTGACCTGAGTTTCATATCCAGAAGGCAGCTGAGATATGAAGGTGTGTGCATTGGAAGCTTTAGCAGCTGCCACAACCTCATCCATGGATGCATCTTCTTTTCCAAACAATATGTTCTCTTTTATAGATGTTGCAAACAGTGTTGGTTCTTGACTCACTAATCCCATCTGCGACCTTAACCAATTAAGCTGAAGCTTCCTGATATCAACCCCATCCAAAAGTATCTCACCTGCATCTGGATCATAAAATCTCTCCATTAAAGCAATCACAGTTGACTTGCCAGAACCGCTACCCCCAACCAGTGCCAATGTCTTCCCTCTTGGCACCCTTAAGTTAAAATCCCTTAGAACTAGGTTAGTAGGTCGCAAAGGGTACGAGAATTCCACCCCCTTGAATTCCACTTCCCCCAACACACTCTCAAAAATCTCCCCTTCCATACTCTCTGAATCAATTTTTGGTACTCTCCTCATGACCTCAATCATTCTCTCCCCAGCAGAACTTGCTTCTGAAATATATTTCATATTGGAAAGGCCCGAACCAAGTGATCTGCATGCATGTTTCCATCATTTGTTAAAGAAAGGGGTTTTTCTACTTCGATCTAATATAAGTTCCTAAAAGATTGATAGCCTGATATAACCTCATGAACCTTTAAAAGGACAAAAATACCCCTTCAAATAAGTATGAGATAAAGATATTTTCGTCATTTTGGTGTTTATCAGATAAAACTTAAAGTTTACAGCGGTAATGTCAAAATCTAAAGTCCTTTAGGATCTATATAAATTAAAAATGTAAATCTCTAAAAATTCATTTAATGTTAGATGGCAAAGAGTATTACAGGCCGCCGAGTATTATGGAGGCTCCGACTGAAAATATGTTGCCACCCTTACCACCATAGTGCACAACCAAGTGGCTTGCATACCAAGCCATGAATGCCCATATGGCAAAAGTGATGCCTTGGCTACCAATTGCAATTCCTTTTAGTAGGCCCTGACGAAGGCCTAATTTGACAGAGTTTCTGAGAGCTGCAGAAAATTCTGCCATAGTCTTTCTCTCCCCAACAAATGCATAGACAGTTCGAACAGAGGAAATGGCTTGCTCGACAATAGTGCTAGCTTTGTTATATTCTTCTCTGATTTTTCTAGTAAGACTAGTTAGCATTCTGCCGTACATGAGGCCTGGTATTACGAGGAGGATAGCTGTAGGGAAGGCCACAAGAGCAAGCCTCCCTGCTAGTAAGAATCCAACAATGTAACAGCTAAAAAAGGTGCTTGAGTTCACTATGAAACTGGGAATCTGCAGTATAAATTGACAAAACAAACCTCACTTGGTAGAATTTTTCAGATGGATATTATTAAAAGGAAAAAAGGGGGGGGAAAAGGTTTTTATGTTTCGGCCAGAAAAACTTTCCTATATTCATATAACCTCCAAGAAACTTGATAATTTGATATAATCCCCAAGGTACTATAAATTGTAACATATATCCCTCCAAATGGATAAAATCTCCATAATGAGTACTCATTTTATAAGGATATTTTAGTCATTTTTGGTGTGTATTTGATAAAACTTTTAGTTCCATGGAGGTGATATCAAGTTTCTAGTGTTCATATTTATGAAAAAAATTTGTGAGTAATACGTACAGACAAAACCATAATAATATTTAAGAAGAAAGACTTGCCTTCTCACTGAGGGCATCCTGAATTATAAGGCTATCACTGGAGACACTGGCAATGGCATCTGACATAAAAGTCCTGTTAAGTTCAAAGTACTCGATGTCCTGCCTTAAAACAGCTTTCAGGTATTTGATTCTTAGAGTTGATGCTTGCCGCTCTCCAGTTCGTGTCCAGCAATATCCTTCTGAAGTAACCAGCAAGAGTTTCTTCTTTTAGGATCCACACAAAGGAAAATCATTGAAGAAACACAGTTATCAAGTACCTAAGAAAGAGACCACCCATCTCCAACATGCCATGTAGAACAAATTCAGGGCATTCTGCAGCAAAAGGTAAGTACAAATCTTCATGTAATGCATTTAAACATATGTGCAAAAAACATATGCATACAGGAATCAAACACAGACCCATCTACAGTCATACCTACTGCATACATATATATCCAGAGGTAAATTATTTGTAAGATTATCGGTTTTGCCTAAAAACAAAAAGAATAATCTTATGGATTATCTACACCATTCTTTGAGATCTTCATGCAAATTTTTTGTTACAGAAAATTGTATTGAATGGAAATGTTTACCCATGATGTATGAAGAATCATAAAGAGTCGTAGGGATAATCCATAAGATGTTCGACCGCGCAAGTTAGGCATATATGAGTAAAATGTGTAAATTGACATAAGAACAAAAATACCTCTTAGTTATTACCATAAATGTGCATGAAACTCTTTCGCTTCTTTAATATATTTTCCTATAATAATATTTTCTCGTTTAAAAATTGGCTCTATGGCTAACCAAAATCATATATAAGAGCAAAAGTTATATGACTAACATGCATTTTATGAGTTATTTACTTTTGTGTGTGTGTCCACCTAACATGACATAGTGAACAATTTACAAATGATTCATGCCTCCATTGTGATCTTCAAATACTAAAATGCATATATGAAGAACCATGAGGTATGAAAGGGAAAAAAAGGACAAAGAACGATTAATCACCTGGTTAATTTTGTCAGTAAATTCAGAAGTGGAGGATGCTTCATTGCCAATACTGTTCATGATCTTGCTAGTGACTAAGAATGTCGCTGGTAGAGACATGCCATCCCCTACAGCACCAACAAATCCAAAGATCATCAGCAACTTATCAACAGCATCTCCATACATCATTACCGTCCAAATACTGCCAGTCTTCTCTTTTTTGTCATCCTTCTTACTTTGTGCCCTACTCTCCATGCTTCTCTCACTAATCTGCTCTTGTCATCTGCCTTCTACTTTTCTCTTCCAGGGTGAGTTACACTAGCACATATTTATATAGACCATAGTGAAGTGTGTGGGCATCTCACGCACATGTGTGCTTGGCATGTGTCGTTTTCATGTTATAATGCAATTTCTGGGGTGTATATACATTAGCATATAAGGTAAGAAAACCAGAAGGTCTTAATTTTAACTATTTAGTTTTTCTAGCCCATCATCTTTTAATTTTGTCAGGACCTGTTGTATCGTCACCTTCTGATCTTTAAAAACCAAAAAGATGACATCCTTTTCGTAAAAGATATTTATGTATATTTAATGTTTTCCAATATTTACTTTTAAGAATTCATCTTTGGCATATATCGTCAATACTAGTTTTTACCAACCCCCACCAAATACAGTGGTCATCTCGCCCAATAAGTCACTATAACTTGGGAGGTGTCATCATCCAAAGCCCATAATTAATATTGTTTGCATGTGTTAAAGGGGTCGAGGGAGATCAGAGTTTAGTGAGCGAACGCCGATTCTCCTTGTTAATGTGCAGCGTGAACCTGTATCAGAATGTTTTCTGTTTGGGCCATTTCTTATTCTTTTGCCTCAAAGTTAATTTAACTCCATTTAACACATTAATCTTCTTATCTGTTCTAGTCTTCTCCAGGTCTAGCAGAGTCTAATGGAAAACAACAACCAGTCCCTTGGGAGTATGGCAAGTCCATCTGTTATCCGTAGTTATTTCAACTAGGAATTTAACAGTAACTAGAGGGTTAAAATGAGACTGTCGACATCAAATCTTTAATGTAGCTTGCTCCACAGTAGACAATATTTTGATGAGTACAACGAAGATGACAGTATTGGTGTTTCACTGTATATTTACATCTAAAATTGCATGCATTTCTGTAGGTGCTTACATTGTCTAGATGAATGTCAAATGAATAATTTTTTCACAGGCAACATGTTCTCTATAGCAGGTTATTGGTGTGGTTTGACCAGCCAAAAACATATTCACTAATTAATGCATTATTGACAACATGGAGATTGATCATAGAAACCCTGAAACTTCTGAATCTGCAAACTATTTTAATACAGAGAATTAGTAAAAGCTAAAATTTGGTAACCATAATCTAACTTGGATGGATAACGTCTATATTGGTAATAGAATTAGTCTCTGTAGGATACTTTGATTGGAACATATATTGAGTCACTATAACGGGGATCAATAGACAGAATTGGACGCAATAGGTATAAGACTTCTTTATTTGGTAGTGGCTTAATCTAAAATGGCTATAGAGTTGTAAAAAGAAAAACTCTACAGAAACTTTTAAAGAATCATTTGGAAATATCATGAATTCATCATGTTTGGGAATTATCAAGAATTGATGATGTTTGATTTATGTCCTAAGGAAGGTTATTGAGTTTGTCCACGCATGACAATTTTTCTTGTTTTCCCCAGAAGAGCTACAACCTTTAAATCGGTATGGTGTTTTCCATCTTTGACTCAAGAAAAAAGAAAGAAAATAAAATAAAGAAGAGATAAAACCTTCATTCTGCAAAAGCTTTCAATTATCAGATTTGAAGGAAGAAATGTTGTAACCTCATTTGTTAAATTTGTGGATTGCCGATTACAATTGTACTTTAAATTCAGTCACAAAGCATCCAGATACCAGTGCTAGGACTACTACATCGGGATTTGTAATTATTACATGATATAGACTGGAATCGCAGTTTATAACTCAAACAAAAAAGCATTAGTATAAGACGTAATTGAGCATGTCAATTAATAGTAATTCAACTATCCTAAACACCATGAATTTCAGTAACACCCAAATTTTCATTAATTGGTAGTAAGAAACCCTAAAGGCCCTGTTTAATTTTGTGAGTTAGGATAACTGGAGTCAACCAGATGAATCCATCCGTCCTATTTTTCAGTTGTTTAGAATCCTTTTTGAGTGGAGATGACTAGATTTAACATATTCACATTTTAACTTAGATGAAGTATAGAGAACTCTGTAATACGCATATCTTTACTATTATTACTCCAATTTGGTAGTTCATATGGACATATATCAACCATTACGTAAATCATGATTTTCCACCAAGAGACATCCTCTAAGTAAATCATAAATTCAAAGCAATCCATTTGATTTCCATAATCCATTTACCGATTTACAATTTCTAAGAAAATCCTAATTACTTATGTCACTCATAAGCCCTTCCCATTTTTCCAAATCATGGTTTTTCTAGCAATTTCTTTATTTCACACTTTTCCATAAACCAGTAAGTACATCTGAATGAGCTGTAATCACTCAAAATTCCTCGAAATATCTAACCTAACCAACATATCCACTTTCAGTAACATATGATCCAAGGCTACACATTGCGTAAACCAATAATTATCCGTAAAATGCAATCAACTCTGTAAGCAAGCATTCCTTAAGGAAACAACCAAAACAAATAGCTACTAAACTTCTTCCCAAACTAAACAATTAGTTGCTACATCGATTTCAGAGTAGTACACAAGATTGATGGGCTCTACATTTATGCAGTATTTGGGCCTGTAGGGTTTCACCCAAAAGAAGTAAAACAGAGTCCTGAAAGAGGAGAACTTACAACTGAGTGGGAATTTCAACAAATGGGTGGTTTGCAGTGTTCTCCAAAACGCTGCCATGATCTCACCAAAATGAGGTTGCCACTGCCATTTGAGCAAAGGCCCATTGGCAGGGAGCTAATCATTTCCCTTTCTGCTGCCATTATCAATGCTAGTTCTGATCTCAGTGCCTTCAATCCCAACTTCCTGCATTTGGCATGAAAGTTTTTTTGGTAGGAAATTTTGGGGGGGGGGGGGGGGGGGGGCGGTTTAGCAATGGAAATTAGAGGGATGGAAATTAGAGGGGAGATGGATACTGAAACCGAAGGATCTTGTTACTGAATTTTTTTGCGGTCATAGGCCACTGTTTGAAAATATTTGCGTTTTTGGGCCAGTTACTAAACTATTAGTGCTTTTGGACTACTTTGTGCCACGTTAGCAGCGGGCACTATTTTCAATAACGGTCTCTTCATTTCGATGTCGCTAATGAAAATAGCGACCTAGGTTTTAATTTTTTTTGAATTTTTTGTTTACCGTCGCTATTCCCACAAGCGATCTTAGTATAATGAGATTAGTGAGCTCGAATGAATATATTGAGACACTTAGCGATTCCTAAAGAGCTTTTCCAAAAAATTTAAAACTGAGATCGCTATTCCCAATAGCAATCTCAGTAAGGAAACACAATCTCCTCAGCGACCTCATTATACTAAGGTCGCTAGTGGGAATAGCGACGGCAAACAAAATTCCAAAAAAAATAAAACATGGGTCGCTATTTTCATTAGCGGTCTCGAAATGAAGAGGCTGCTATTGAAAATAATGGCCGCTGCTGACGTGGCACAAAATACCCCAAAAGCGCTAATAGTTGGGCAACAGGTTCAAAAACGCAAATATTTTCAAAAAGTGACCTATGTAGGCAAAAAAAAACTCCTTTTTTCTTCATATTTTGGGATATTTTTGTAAAGACAAGTCTTTGAGAATGGGTGGGCTTGACCTTCATTAGGCCCAAATGAATTTGGACTAGGCCTCACTATGTACTTAACACAGAAGAAAGGTTCAACGGCCCATGACACGACCCTTTTATTTTTCATTTTTTAAATAGAAAGGCTATATGCGAGTCAGAATTGTTTTAAGTTAAGGTAGATGTATGCATCTCACAAGTTGTATATCTTTGCCTCCATTTACCTCAAAAAATTAAATTTAGTTAGATTGGAGTTTAGATAATTATCATAGTTTATAATTTATCTTAACTTTGAAGCGAAAAATTCGGAGGTAACGTACATACCTCTTAAGTGTGATCCAACTAGACCAAAATTTAAATAACTACAGGTAGATAACTTATCTCTATTAATCTTTCCTTATCTCCACTAAGCACTGTATCCAAACAGGGCCTTAAGCTATATAGTTAATAAATTGCAAATCTCTCATATAAAGAGTTAGTTAATTAAGATGATTTTGTGAGTAAAGTTTGAAGAGTAACATTGAAATTTGAAGCTAGTATTGCAACATTTGAGAATTCTCTTCAAAATAATATACATTACTAGTACTACTAGTGATTTTTTTAAAAAAATATCTTCAATGTATTTGTCTAGTGTTATATCCTTGATCGTTTAAAAAGGAGCATGTATCTCATATATAATGTTGACGCTGATCCACAAACTATTAAGATAGGCAATGAAGTATTATTAACTTAACATGGAAGCACCACAAAAGACACGAACTGATGTCTCCCAACTTATAGACCTGTTGGGCACTTTAGATCAGCCCAATATGGACTTTATCCATTTGTGCACGCAGTCTGGGCTTAGGCTAAGGCACACAAACCTGATTAATACTCAAGGTATAGAGGGCACGTGCAAAGACAAGTATATCATCAGCATGCATGAGATGACTCAACTAAAAAACCCTCAATACTAGCACGAATACCAGAGAGCAAACTATAACTCTCTTGATAATAATTAACTCAAAAAATTAAAATTTAAAAAAAAAAAAAAAAAAAAAAAAAAAAAAAAAAAAAACAAAACCCTAAATCTAGAGAGAAATCTAGAGAGCGCTTGGTGGGGGTGCCGGTCGGGATCTCGCCGCCTCCTCCCCAGCCGCCGTTCGACGCTCCTCCCCCTCCGCCCTTCACCCACCGCCTACTCCAGCCGCACCCTCCGCCTTCTCCAGCCGCCGCGACTTCATTCCTCCCCGTCTCCTCCCGCTACAAGCTAGATCCCGAAGCCTGGCCGCCGGCGCTCCTCCTCATCTCCACCCGCTACTAGCCAGATCCTAAAGCCAGGCCGCCGAGCTGCTCCGCTCTCCTCCCAATGAGGGCCTCTTGCTTGGGCGCCGACTCCAGCGCCGACCGAGACGAGAAAGGGGGCTCAACTTTGGCCCCTCATGGCGCCGACCCCGACCCAGATCTGATCAGATCTGGGCCTCGGCGGGAGCCCCCCCCTCCCACCCGCCACGTCGCAGGCGGGGAGCCCGTTCCGCTGCCCTCAGGGTTGGTGTAGCCGAGTTCCATCGATTCCGCCGCTCCTCGAAGTCGCCAAGCGTCGGGGAAGAAGCTTCCGGTTGGAGAAGCGAGATCCTACGGTGGGGAACTCGCGACTTCGCCGCCCTTCAGTTCCCTTCGCATCGTCATCGGGTGGGGCGCCGGTATCGCCACCATAGACGCCTTCAGCCATTTTCTTCGCCGCCACCACCATGTCCACGCTCTTGGGGCCGATTACGGTGATTTGTAACCATGATTTGGGCTTCCAGGGTTGGTGTAGTCGGCGAAGTAGTCGGAGTCTGTGAGGATGACAGAGACAAAGAAAGATGATCTAGTGGGGCGGTGGCTGCACTCAGTTTGTTTCACCTATGACCACAGACGACGGGTCACCACCACCACTACGTCCTCAGAATGAAAGCTGACGCCCAATGCCACCGCCCATGTGGCGAGAGGAGAAGGTGATACTTCAATCAGCTGGGTCTTATTTTGGTTTTCTATTTGAGAGAGAGGGATAGAGTGGGTGAGTGAAGATGTTGCTCCTCACTCTCTTTGTTGGTGTTGGACTGTATTTGTGAGAAATAACTGGAGAGAGCAAGGCATGGGAGAGGTGAAGGTATCCTCTCCACGGCTCTCTCCTTGACTGCGATTTTTGAGTGAGGGTGTGATAATTGCAAGATTGATAGATGATTGGAGGTGTAGGGTTTGCTTGGCGGTTGTCAAACTACGAGCGCGGGGCTTGGGCCCAAAGATGGGGTCCCCCCAGCGAGTTGAGTGTTCTCGGCGGTTGTCAAAACTCGGCCTGCGGGGCTTGGGCCCAAAGAGGGGGTCCCCCAAGCGAGGAGAAGGCAGGGCGCGGCGGATGATAAAATCCTGCCAGACTAGCTTCAGGTAGGTGTGCATGTGCCATGGAGGCAGTGTACGAAGCTAAACTGTCGTAAATTCAATTTTGCTGGTCCGACCTTGTTTGTCGGCCCACCCTCCTGGGTTGTTAGAGGGATTTGTTGTATGTATGGGTCATGTTGCTTCATGTATGTTCTATTTCCTGTCTGTAGGTTATTTCGGCTCAGTACTCTAAGTTTGTATCGTTAATTTCGCATTAATGAAACAGGGTGGCCTTATTCCACCTTTTCCTCAAAAACAAAAAAAACAAAAAAACTCTCCTGATAATTATTGCTCACTAGTATTTAACACGTGAAATGCACGTTTTAATAAATATATAGTTTTTTAAAAATAATATAAAGAATATAATAGGAGGTTGAAGTTGTACATGTGATGCACGTAAGTTGGTAGATTTAAGTGTATAATGAGAGAGTTGGAGTTTCACGTGCGATGCACGTAAGGTGATAGATTGAAACTAAGGTTTTTTTCTATTATAACTAGTACTAGTAATATACACGTGCGATGCACGTATTAATCTGTAAAAAATTTAAAGTAAAAATTTTGATTTACACGTGCGATATATGTGTTAATAAATAAGATTGTATATTTTTAAAAGTAAATGTGAAGACTGTAATGGGAGAGAGTTAGCATTGCACATGAGTAGGTAGATTTATAACTCCCAACTCTTCCATTATAATAGTAGATTATATATTATATTCTTGATAGATAGATAGATAGATAGATAGATAGTGATTTACACATGTGATGCACATTTAATATATTAAAAAATTTAAAGTAAACAATATGACGAAGTGAGGACTCGAACCTGAGATCTCATTCATATTAGTTATGCACGTGTAATGCACGCGTTGATAGATTCACAAATGATACTAAAGCCTTCTTCCATTATAATATTAGAGATTAGAGATAATGTACGTGCGGTGCACGCCTACTAAAAATATACTCATTAAATTAAATGAATATATATCGAATTAAAAAAGAAATAGTTTATATTTGAATGTTTTGATTTGAGTGACACATGCGGTGCACGTATATTGTTGGATTTAGTTTGGATGTGTATTGCACGGATTTGTTTAGTTACAAAGTTAGGGTTTATTTGGTTACAAACCCCAACTTTCTCATTAAAATAGTACTAGTATAATGTACGTGCGATGCCCGTCTATAAAAAGTAAAGTCATCAAATTAAATGAATATATATTGAATAAGAAAAAAATAGTTTATATTTGAATATTTTAATTTGGGCTACGTGCGGTGCATATTTATATTTATTGGACATAATTTGGACATGTATTATACGTGTTTATGTGTTTATATGGTTACAAAATTATGATTTATTTGTTACACACCCCCAACTCTCTTATTTAGAGATATAAAGATAAAGATACTAGAGATATAGTGGTTAACTAGTTAATTATTCAAAATCACATTGTAGGTGAGGGTGTCAGGAGATCCGCTGGGCAGAGGTGCTTGAGAATTTTCAACTTTGAATTATGACACCCTCCTCTTAAATATTTGGGTGTTCACATAAGTCACGATCGGGTCTGGTCAGAGCCGGATCTAACCATTTTGGTGCATAAGCCAAACTCTAGAACAATATATAAAAGGAAAAAAGGGGTACGAGTAACTTGCTCATTTAGTAAATAAGCAATTGATGATGTGACATACATGTGATTAGAAAAGACTTAAATGGGTTAGTTGTCCAATATTTCACATGCATGCCACATAATCAATTGCTCATTTACTAAATGAGCAAGTTGCCCATATCCCTTTTACCCTATATAAAATGGTGTCTTTTAACAAAACTTCTTCTAGCAATATAAATTCAATTAAAAAAAAATTCAAAAAACAAGTTTACGACGAGAATGTAAGTAAGAAAAAATAAAACTCATCCTGATGCATTTATAAAGAGCATAAACTAGTAACATTAAAAAGCAGAATGCAGTTTACATTAATAACAGTTACGTACCTCAAAAAGAAATTTTCCCTCCTTTTGACCCGCAAAGTTACTAATTCTGCTTTCAAATTCAAGTTTGGATACAATATCTTTTTCAATCGACAATAAAGCTAATCCATCCAATCTTTCTTGTGTCAGGTTTGATCGAATGTAGCTTTTGATCAGTTTTAGCTTCGAAAAACTTCTTTCAGCAAAGGCAGCTATCACTGAAATAGTCATTAGTATTCTATAAGCAACCCAAACATTTGGTAAAAGCAATTCCCTTTGAGAGGAATTAGTAAAGGTAAGCACTTCAATTGTCGTCATCGTCTCCTTCGGTAAAAGCACTTTCAACAGCTTTAACTCTTGAAATAAATCTTTTCCAACAACATCCAATCTCTCATGACTATTCAAATAACCGTCAAGCTGATCGCAATAATCTTTTAACTCTTCATCACCTGCAGATTTGAATTTCTTGAAATCACACAAAAAACCAAACCTTTTTTTCATGTTCTTTGAACTGTTCAAACCTGACCGCAAAGGAAGATAGGGCTTGATCAACAATAAGTATGAATTAATTAACCCTAAAAGATTCTTCAGGTGATTGTGTCACATGTTCATTGTCATCTTCATCAAATTGTCTTCTTCTGCGAATGGTTCGCTTGGTAGAAAATATGGGTTCAACATCAAGTTTCTCTGCAATCTCCTTAGCATCGAACTTAGCAGAAATAAATCCATTTTCTCTATAATTTTTGAAGTATTTAGTGAGCTCTTGTAACTGATCTATGACAACATCAATATGCATATTTTTACTTTGAAGGAATTTGCTAACATCATTAACTACTCTTAACATGCCGAACTAAATGCATAGGCCAAGCAAGTTCTCAAAACTTTCAATGTCATTTTCACTATACTGGTAGCTTCATTCTTTGCCTTAGGATCTTGGCTTGTATTTGCTAAGTGAACTAATGCATCTCTGATATTACAAGCTTGAAATCATATGGCTCTAAGACTCGAGACATGACTCTCCCAACGTGTTTGGCTTAGTGGGTTGCGTGCCAAGCCAAAGCCACTCACATAATCCTTAAGTACCTGCCAGGCTGCCACCATTGTGTAGAATATGAGAATAATGTGTATATGCGTTGAATCACACCAAAAAAGTTGGATGCTCTAACACAAGAGTTCTCCATATCACAAAGTGCAAGGTTTAGACTATGACAACCTCATGGTGTGTAAGAAGCTATGCTATTTTTCTTCAGCAGTCTTGTTGAAACTCCTTTACGTCTTCCTTTCATATTAGTGCCATTGTCATACCCCCGTCCTCTTATATCATCAATGCCAAGTTCAAGAGTTCTTAATACAGCTTCAAGACTTGTAAACAAACCTTCACATCAACTATCACCCGCCTTCAAAAATTCCAAGAAAAAATCTTCCACCTTTATAAGACTTGTTGAGATATTTACACATCGGAGAATAAGAGACATTTTTTCTTCATGGCTTACATCATGAGTGCAATCAAGTATAACCGAAAATAAGTTTGCTTCTTTTATCTTCTTTAAAATAGCACATTTGACATCACTTGCTAATGTAAGAATTAATTCATTCGGACTTATGTGACTATGATAACGGACAGTAGTCTCATTTGACATAAAACGCCGAATGTTCTCATTCATTACAGAATCAAACTCCGCAATCATCTCAATGAATTGTAAAAAAAAATCATTGTTAGGTTCATAAATCTTCTCAGGATCCTCACAAAATGCCAAGTTATTGCTAACAAGAGTTTTCACAACAACTATTCTCACCGGTACCTCTCTCCAGTGCTCTTTCTCTCTATTGATTCGATCTTGTATACTTTTATCTAGTGTTTAATTTTGTCTTAATCTTGTTTCCAACTCAATCCAAGCACTCATGTTGAGAAGATGGTCATTAAAAGTTTCATGTAGTTTCAACTTGGAGCTAAGGTTACTCCAATCATTAACTCCTCCATTAGCTAAGTATGACTTCATTTTGTTTATACTAAACAACCTGCAGCGAAAACAAAATACCTTATCTAGCACATCCGAATACACAAGTCACCTTCTATCTTGCTTTTCACCATTGGGCAACTCACGAATATAATGGGCACAAGAAAAATGTCGATTGATATGATTTGTTGGAAAAGAAGCATCATCTCTTATGACTCGCATAGGCCCTCTTTCCATTAATAGATCTCTCAATGATTGATCAATTCTCTTCAAATTTCCCAGATCATTAAGATCATCATTTGATGCCATGAGTTCTTCATTAACAGTAGGGGGTATATGTTCTTCATCCATTACCTCTTCATTAGAGCCTACTGGTTATTCACTAACATTAGGTGAGTTTGGTGCTTCAGTCATTACTTCTTCATTAGAGTCAATTAGATATTCAGTAATATTGGGTACCTTCGGTGCTTCATCCATTATCTCTTCATTAGAGACTATTGGTTCTTCATTTACATTTGGTGCATTTGGTTCTTCATTTGTTCCATCATCATCTTCATTATAGCATGTTAATTCTGCAATAAGATCATGTGTCGTATTTTCTTCATGAACAATCTCATTAGTTTCTTCATTTTGTTCTTCATTAATTAAACCTTCATTCGAGTTCGTTACTTGGGTTACTTTCAACAAGTACTTATCAAGAGATCCAGCTTGAGACTTGGTTAATTCTGCTAATCTTTTCTTTTTTTGTCTTTTAGCATGTCCGGATTCTTGCTTTCGCTTCATTAGGAATCAATTTCAATTAACCATTTCACTAAGGCTCTAACAATCACAAAAATAATTTAACAATTTTAATAAACCATCTACCTATAACAATTACTTAAATTCTCAACCCCTAACTTATTACTTAAAATTAAAAATTTGTAATTTATCACTGGAATTAAAAGAAATACCTAAGAGAACAAGAACAAGATGTTTGAATCCAAATCAATCTCTGAATGATCGATTCGTCGGAGATGGAAATGAAAGGTGTAAGATTTCGAAGGCAATCACAGGTTAAATGCACAACGGGAAAATTACAAAATATCGAAACCTAGCAATGGATCCATGTGAAAACCATAAATAGTGTTTAGGAGTTATAACTTAAAGATGGATCTGTTGTCTCCACAGTATGCCGATCATAACACTGCAATATTGTGGTTCCTCTATGGTATCCACATGAATGGAACGAAAAATGGCTCTCCCTCAGACCGCGGTGCTAACTGCGGGAAGGGAATGTTCCTCACGATCTCTCTCTCTCACTTTCCGTGCCGGCTAGGATTTTTTCACGTGTGTCTTTTCCACATATACATATCATATATATAGGTGCAGAAAATCAACCCTAAGAGAATAATGAGGTTGTTGGGCTCATAATTTGACCTGGATCAGATTCGTGTGTGGGCCTTTGAACTTTAGTCGACCCATTTAATCTAATTAAATATCCAACCAATGTCAGGAGTCCACTTGGATCCCCAATTAAATTCATTTTATGAATTTAAATCTCAATTTGATACATTCTAAGTGTGTGACCCAGTAGGTTCCCATTATGTTGACAATAATACTAAAATCATATTCTAGCATTACAAACAGTGAGCAGTATCTAACAATACATCACTGCTACTCAAGTAACGAGAATATCATTGATTTGACATAACCTATCCATGACTAATGTTACCATGTAGTCTAGTCCCTTTGTCCAGATTACTTAATTGACCACAAGGCATAGAGCGTGTCACCCTTGTATAGTCCAATCTTTGATTTCTTGATTTTCGATTAGACTTACTAAAACAAATAAGCTCAATATCTCATATTAACTCATTTGAGCCTGACCATGCTTTTTGCAGTCTCACTCAATCAAGGGGCCCGTGGATATCACTCTTGTTATGTAAGAGGGACAAATCTTATCTAAGTCACTCACATTCCTCCTCATGATTTGTAATATATCCAATAGTTGACTTTATAATCACCTTATTACAGGCAACGTTTGACGGCATTAAATCATATAAGTTCTCATGTAGGAAACCGTAGTGACTTCAAGTCAATGGACTACATACACTATGGTCACTGTGAGAACTGCTTATGACACTCACGTAATGATCCATGCAGCGTTCTCATGCTGGGTCAGTTCAGTAAATTATTACTCTAATATGTATCCATGTGAAGACTTGATATCTCATATCTATGACCCATGAGAATGGTCATTAGTCTACGCACACACTATCTCTATGTATTATTGTTGTCCTAATTCACAATAATATTTCACTAGGGACATTTTGTAACACCCCGAATTCCAAATAAGTCTGAATTCAAAGTTCCGCAGGATCTTTACACTTCACTTCGTACAATTTTACAAGAAATTTTAAAAACTTTTATACAACAATGTTTACATCAATGCAGTGGAAGTAAATTACAACATATTACATGAATAAAAATAACAATTAAAACATTACTTTAAACTCCATTCTTTCTTTAGTCATTTTGTCCATTTTATCCTGCATAGAAACTGTGGGCACATTAGTTGCATACAATTGACGCTAGGATATAATACATCATCTTCTCTTACTTGAAAAACACAAACTTGATAACAAACAAAGCTAAGGAGAGACTATCTTATTGATGTCGTGTGTGCTAGTGCACTTAGCCTTAATGCAGTTATTTATATTTCATGACACTAATGCACACTTGTTCGAACCTATGCATCCCATTATACATAGATCCGAGGGCAAGCCCTTAACCGTACTTCATCTTGTAGGGTTGAATCCCTCGTTATTAGTTTAACTACTACAGTAACTACTGTAAGTTCTTAGATGTTTTATGAGTTACGAGCCCATGCCCAGATAGCGTGGAGGGGAATCTCACATCATGACATGACGCATCATGTAGAAAGCCTATGGACAATTCGTCTCTGTCATGGGACAATGGCACTATGTAGTCACCAAGCACCTCACAAACATCGTCACGATCCCGATAATTTCGAAGCTGGATTCACGTCATGACATGACGCATCATGTAGACAGCCTGTGAAAACTCTCACACCGTGAATTCGAGGCCTTCATACTTGTGTTTTTCTCTTACTTTCATTACATCTTCACTATAGTGTTGTCCTTAGATATTTGAATCATGAGTAAAATTAACACCCTAGAGTTAGCATTTCCTCTACACCGGTCTTAAACATCAATTGATAACAACGATCCATTCTTGGTCTTTTTCTACACCATTTATCTTCAAAAATTCATTCATGCCGGTGTAAGGAACTAGCTATACTCTAGATTTTAATCTCTTTTCATGTTCACCAAAAATTGAGTGTTTATACTCACAAATTCTATAATCTATCATGATCTTTTTATTTTATTTTTCATGCACACTTGTGTATATTAAAACACCAATTTTATTTATTGACTTACTCAAATTTTTCATGTCGAAATCTCATAATTTGATCTCTACACGAACTCTTTACATTCAAAATTTCCTCTTTCTTTAATTATACAAAAATTATATTTTAAGAAAAATTATCAAGTTCTTCATCCCATTGTTTTTATATAAAATCACTTCCAATTCTCACATAATAAGTCAAAATATTGTGGAAATATATTTTTTAAAGTCTAAATAATTTTAGAGGAATAATAGGAATTTTCCCAATTTTTTGTTGCTCTTAAAACTCAAGAATATGCCCAAAAAATCGAAATATATATTAAAAAGCCGGGCGCCAGGGTTCGAACCCATGACCCCTACCCCTGCTACAGTGACCAACTCAAAACACACCCGAAGACTAGAAAGCCCAACAGCAGCTAGTGATAAAAGGTGAACTCAAAGTATTATATACTGGTCTTCAACAATTTGGTTGAAAAATCAAATTTAATAAAAACATAGCCTTTCAAGACTCGAACCCATGAAGACAGGCAACTGTTCATAGCACCCTGACTTCACACCGAAAGCCAATACTCCCAAACCCATTTTCTGTTTCGAATAGGAATTGAAATAACTTTATACTTTCCGTCTGTTTGTAAATTTCCTTTACAAAATTTCGATTTCTGAATCAATTTGTATCTTTCAAATCAAAACTTCTTCCAGAATATTTTCTTTAAAAAAATAGTATAGCAGCAACTTTATAAAACTCTTATTTTTTTGATATTGTAATAAGTTTTCTTTCCAATTTGTATTTAAAGAATACATTATCGACTTTAAGATAAAACTATGGTTCCTTCTCAAAAACACCAATATGAATTTCTTTTCCCACAACCCACTAAATGTATATTCTTGTTCTCTTTCAATTCCACATGAGTTCTAGCATTTATTCTTTTTTTTTTTATCACATCATCATTACATAACTAAAATAATAACTAAGACATTTAGCAATTAACACATATCAATATTCATTCATCTCAATCAACAACTAAGCCATTCACTAAGAAAAATTATCATATTAGCATGGTTCATTAAAGTAGATAAAATATATTGATATGGCACAAATGTTAATTTTTAATTCACTAATCTCAATTCTGTTTTATCAATTTTCTTATATTGATCATCAAGATTTTCTTTTTTTTCCTACTAGTCTCTTTAAGCAAATCACATAGCAAATTTTACTATTTATTCTAGCATATTCATAAACTTAGTCTACTAACATGATATCTAAATTAGAAGTAGATAAATTGCCCACCTCTTGAAGAACAAATTGAGAATTCCTAAAAAAAAACTCTTCGAAAGCACAATTGCCTTTCCTTCTCCTTGATCCTAGCCGCGAGCCTTCTCCTCCAAGTATGCAAACCGTGACTTCTCTCCTCCTTGCTTGTGCACAACCGGATTTCCCTCCTCCTTGTACTAGCTAGCCTCCAATGCAAGAACACACACTCAATCTTTTTCTCAGACAATTTCTTCTCTTTCTCTTTAAAAATTCTAAGGTGCAAAGGATAAAGATTGACAAAAGGGCCTATTTATACACAATTCAAGGTCAAATGAAGGGTTGAGATGTGTTTGGATGAATGGCTAAGATGCATTTGGGAGTTAGAAAAACCACTTATTAGCATGCAACCACCTCTCACTCTCTCCACTATCCATGAATGGCCGGCCTCACCCTTCTTCACTTGAATGTGCATGTGCAATGCACGTGCTCCCTCATGCACACCTATAATTAATTTGTTCATTAATTTGTTATATTAATTTGTTACATGACAAAGTCTACCATACAAGTTGTTAAATTAACAAAAGAATTAACTAGTGGGCTAGTTAGGTGGGCTAATTCTATGGGCTTTTAATTAATTAATTTAATTTATTTTCGGTGGGCTAGGATTAAGTTATTAGGCCTATGACTCTATAATAATTAATAAGAGACTTTTTAAGAAAGAAAGGAAATATTTGTTCATGACATTAAAAATAATTTTAAGGCCAATGCACATATTAATTTGTACGTGCGAAACACGTGAAATCAAAATAAAAATTTATATTTAATTATATAAAAATTCAAGATGTTACGCATTTAAGAACAGTGTTCTGATTTCAGCCAATATGATCTCACAATCAAGTCATACACTTGATATCCTATGACATTGAACTTATAAGGACTTTATTATGTTTATTTAATTCACAATAAATAACGCAATAAATGAAATATCTAAATATTAAATAAATGTTATGATACAATGTAAACTATTGATGTCAATACATAACTAGCCTCTAAGGCATATACCAACAGGAGCCACCGCGCAACAAACTGGTCTTCCACCTTTGTATTTTCCTTCTCCTATTTTTGATTTGATAAAAAGGAATTTAACCTAATTCTAATTAGCAATTAAAATTTCTAATTATCCCCTTAAAATTTGTAATCATAAGTGAAAAAGAAGTGGGCTTGAGCACATTTTTCTTTATTTTAAGTTATTCTGGCCTCTTTAAATTTAAAATTGAATGAGCCTATTATTGAATATGCTATAGGTATGGTGCCCTAAAAAAAATTCCAAACTTTGGGGCTCAAAGCCTGTGCTTTGGTTGCTTTGGGACAAAACTGGGCCTGGGCCTGGTCTTCGAATTTTTTTTTTTATTTTTTTTTTTATAAATTTTTTTCTGGGGTGAAGAAAAGGTGTAGTATGACCTTGAAATTTCTTGTTATTCTTGAAAGAGTGCAAAGCCGTTTTGCGAAAGATGGTTTCTTTCCATGTGCAGGGAGGGTGATTTTGATCAAGTACGTGATACCGTTACATGTGCTTTCACATGGTTTGGTTCCAAGGTCAGTCATTGAGCAGATTGAGACAGATTGTAGGTCCTTCTTATGGTTAAAAATTGATGGTCACTGGGAAATGGCTATGCTGGCCTGGGATCAATGTTATGTGTAAGCCACATGATATAGGAGGTTTAGGGCTTCACCGTTTGCCCATTCTCCAAGAGGCGGTGATGACTAATACTTTGGCAAGAAATATCAGGAGTTAGTTTCTCGATTGGTAACGGTGCATCAACATGCTTCTGGAAGGATAAATGGTGTGGTCCTATTAACCTAAAGAGGAGATTCCCGGAAGCATACAGATTTGCCTCTGACAAATTTGACTGGGTTGCTAGGAATTGGAGGAATGAGGAATGGAGGCCGAGACTCACAGGCAGACTTACAAACGACGCTAGAAGACAAAAAAGGGAGATCATTGCCTTCTTGCAGGATTGGAAGCCAACCGGAAATGAGCATGAGGATAAACCTAAATGGGAGGCGGAAAAAGGCGGCATCTTATCGGTTAAATCGGCTTATAAAAGACTAAACGATAGGGGGATTAGAGTTTTCGACCCAGTTTGGAAGGCACATACACCACTTAAAGTTAAGACGTTTAACTGGCTGGCTTGTAGGAATGCCATCCTAACCAGGGATAACTTGGTTAGGAGACGATGGCAAGGACCGGTTAACTGTGTGATGTGCAACCAGGATGACGAATCGATGGACCATCTTCTTGTCACGTGCAGCTTCGCGAGGCCAATATGGGGGGACCTACTTAAAAGAATCGGTATTTCTGGGCCAGGTCCGGATACGGTTCAGGACGCTTGGGGAAGGGAGAAGGGAAGCTGGAGGGAGAAGCATATTCAAAGCAGTAAATCGTGTATTTGGGAAATTGGGGTGGCGGCCATATGTTGGGGCATATGGTTAGAAAGGAACAATAGGATCTTCAAAAGCACACACAGACACACCATGCATCAACAATTGCTGTTCAAGATTATTGCTAATATTATGTTCTCGTCTATTACGACAGGTGAAGAACAGAGTAAGAAGATCAAGGATACATACAATGACATTGCCACAGGTCAGGCTCAGACACAGGAAGGGGAACGCACAGCAGAGGATACTTGACTGCTGGGTCTGAGGAGGGTCGTACATCAAACTTGGTGTCTTGGAAAGTTGGGGAGTTCTTGTATTTTGGGTCAGGTGTTAACATGTATTTTGGGTTCATTATATATCACTGTATGTATTTTGGGGGGGACTTTTCAGTGTATGTATTTTGAGGGGGGTAGGGGTCAGTGAGGACCTCAATAGGGACCTCTTTTTGGTGGGGCAATGAGTATCATGGCCCAAATGTGGGATGCATGAACATCATTGTCCGAGTATCGATTATATGTTTGATTAAAGACTTTTTAATGAAACTAGGGGGGGCATCTGCCAACCTTTTATGATCAAAAAAAAAATTCCTTGGGAAGAATAATCAATACACCAGAGTCCATGTTGTCCAAGTTCATTGATCTTAAGTACAAGCTCCCTCAATCTCTGTGGGAGTTAAAGTTATCCAACTAGTGCCTCATCTACATGGAAAGCCTTATGTATGGGGAAGCATGTACTCTGTACGGGTTTCACATGGTAAGTGGGTGATGGTCGTTTGTTCTCACGGGATAGCTAGTTCGGAAAGTTTCCGTTGTGTAGGTCGGCTTATATCATTAATCCAGAAGTTATCACTTCGTCCGAGTGTGTTGCAAATTTTATTACTCCGTTGCGCGAATGGACCTCAACAGCTGAATATTGGCTATCTTACCGCAATGTCTGGTTAGTACTATTAAATTTATTCCCCTCACTATGAAGGTTACAAATGATGTGTCGTGCTGTGTTTTGACTTCTATTGCCTGGATGTCCCACTTCATTTCTGTAAAATGAAGCTAACAAGATGCATGGGGTTACTCCAAATGAAATTCGTATTGGTTTTTGGAAAGTAGTAGCATCCCCTAATGGTAGAGTGTTATGTGGCGTGCTTTGGTCAATGATATTCCTACTCAGTAGTTCCATTTTGCGAGCTGTGTTTGGTTCGTTGGGAGGATCCGAGTGAAGGGGTTGTCAAAATTAACTTTGATGGCTCTCTAGACGGTAATAAAGTCGGGTTCGGGTTTGTTATTTTTGATTGTAGAGAGTGGTTGTTGATTGTTGGTGGTGGCCCAGTATTTATGAGAGTTTGATTATTGTGGCAGAGAGGCGAGGGCTTTGGGCAGTGCTCAAGAATCTTCACCTAATTACTCATAACAGACTGATTATGATTGTGGGTGACTCTTAGTTGATAATTGATGCACTTCTTCCAGAGTTGTAGCCATTGCAAGACCTTTAGAGCTTTTCTTGGCCATTAACAGGGAAATGGAGGGAGATTACTGGAGATAAGATTGAGAAGACAAGATGGGAATTAGAGGGAATCAAGAAGCAGAGAGAATTTCATATCAATTCACACACAGCTCTTCTTGAGCTGATGCTGCTCTTTTTATAGCTTCATTAACGTGCAAAGCACGTGAAAACTCAAACCGTTTGAGCGGTTACAAGAAGTAGTCCCTACACCAACAGATCTCAGCCCTATATACACAGATCCAAAGGCTACAATACATCTCATTAATCCCAATCGTTATTATTACATTTTACACATAAACCCTGCTATCCAAGGACTGATACGCAATGTGCACAGCATTTCTTCAACCTTGCATCTCTGCTTCATCCCTCCACTACCAGTTTGCTTCATTACACATACTGCATCTTCTAATTTCCAATCCGACGTGTATCAACTCCTCCCCCCACCGATTGACACCTTGCCTCGAGGTCGAATGAAGGAAATCTTTTGACCAACTCCCATTAAACCTCCCAAGTAGCATCCTCTGGTAATTGATGCTTCCATTTTACCAAGACCTCTGAAATCAATCGACTACCTCTGATAATTGTTCTTCTATCTAAAATCTCCTCTGGCTCTTACAGTGCTTTTGAAACACTTGTCGGAATTGCATTTTGAACCACCACAGAATTACCCAATTGCTTTTTTAACTGCGATATGTGAAATACAGGATGTATTTTTGCTTCATCGGGTATTTTCAATCTATAAGCTACTTTACCCACCCTTTCCAGTATTGCATAAGGCCCATAGTACAAGGCAGCTAACTTTTGAACAGCTCTCGAAGCTACACTTGTTTGCCTATATGGTTGTAGCTTCAAATAAACCATATCTCCCACATTGAACTCAATGTCTATTCTCTTCCTATCTGCCAGTTTTTTCATTCGATCCTGAGCTTTCTTAAGCTGATCTTTAAGCAACTGCAAATGAGCATCTCTAGACAATAACATCTCTTCAACTTGTAGATTCTTTGCAGTTTGTGGTATATATGATAATAGTGTTGGTGGTGATCTCCCATAGAGTGTCTGATAAGGAGTAGTTTTAGTCGAACCATGCCATGTAGTATTATACCAATATTCTGCCCAGTTTAACCATTTGCTCCAATCTTTAGGTTTATGATGGCAGAAACATCTCAAATAGGTCTCCAAACACCTATTTACAACCTCTGTTTGCCCATCTGACTGCGGATGGTAGGCTGTTGAAAACTTCAACTTAGTCCCCTGCAGCTTGAGACACTCTTGCATTAGTGCACTTGTGAACACTGATCCCCTATCACATACAATGGACGTTGGAATTCCATACAATTTAAAAACTCCCTACATCAATATATTGATCACATCTTTAGCAGTGAATGGATGGTGTATTGGAAAAAAATGGGCATATTTACTGAGTCTATCAACTATAACCAGTATTACTGAGTATCTTGAGCTCAAGGGTAACCCTTCTATGAAATCCATGCTTGCATGCTCCCATACTTTTTTCGGTATAGGCAAGGGCTGAAGGAGACCAGTAGGAGCATGACACACATATTTACTGACTTGACAAATTGTACAGTTTCTAACATAATTCTTCACATCTTTTTTCATTCCCTTCCACCAAAAAGATCTCTTCAATCTTTGTAATGTTCTATCATACCCAGAATGACCACCAACTGGAGAGTCATGATGCTCTTGTATCAACATTTGGCTAAATGTTGAGTTTGGACTAATAACCACCCTTCCAGATCTATACCAAACCCCCTTATCAAATGTGTACTTACTACTAATATTTTCACCTTGTTTGGCTGCCAATTCTTCAAAATAACCATCAGATTTATTCATGTCAATCACTTGCTTCCACCAATCTGCTACTAAAAGAGATAATTGCATCAAATAACAATCCATATCCCTTCGAGAGAGCCTATCTGCAGGTATGTTCTCTTTACCCTTCTTATACTCAACATCAAAGTTAAAACCATATAGTTTCACAAGCCATGAGTGTTGAGCATCTGTGGAGAGTCTTTGATCTAGAAGATATTTGAGTGGTTGATGATCAGTCCTAATAACAAATTTCCTGCCAAATACGAATTGTTTCCATTTCTTCACTGAAAGTAATATTGCGAGCATTTCTTTCTCATAAGCTGAAAATTGCAAACTTCTACCCTTCAACTTTTGACTAATAAATGCAATAGGATGCTTTCTTTGCATTAATACTATGCCCACCCCTTCTTTGCAAGCATCACACTCTACCACAAAAGTTTCATCAAAATTGGGCATTTGAAGAACTAGCGCAGACATCAATGCTTGCTTCAACTTTTCAAATGCTGCCGAAGCCTCTACAGACCAATGAAAACCCTCTTTCTTTGTTAATTCAGTTAAGGGTGCAGCTATAGATCCATAATTCCGTATAAACTTCCTATAATATCCCGTAAGTCCCAAAAACCCTCTTAATGCTTTAGCATTCTTGGGTATTGGCCATTCTTTGATTGCAGATATTTTGTTAGGATCAACAGAAATGCCCTTCTCAGAAACCAAATGACCCAAATATTCCACCTGAGTTTGCCCAAACTCACATTTTGATTTCTTGATAAACTAAGTATTATCTTGAAGAACCTTCATCAAAACCTTCAAATGCCTTAAGTGATCCTGCCAAGAAGTGCTGAAAATTAATATGTCGTCAAAAAACACCAAGACAAACTTCCTTAAATAAGGTCTAAATATGTCATTCATCAAGCTTTGAAAGGTTGAAGGTGCATTGCACAATCCAAATGGCATCACAAGAAACTCATAATGGCCACTATGAGTTCGAAAGGCAGTTTTAGCGATGTCATTGTTGTTCATTCTAATTTGATGATATCCTGACCTTAAGTCAAGTTTAGTAAAGAATTTTGATCCATGCAATTCATCTAATAAATCATCAATTATAGGAATTGGATACCTATCTTTGACTGTTTTTTGATTGAGAGCCCTATAATCAACACACATTCTCCACGACCCATCATGTTTCTTTACTAATACAACTGGTGAAGAGTAAGAACTATTGCTTGGTCGGATAACCCCTTGCTTCAACATATCATCTATAAGTTTCTTAATGACATTTTTCTGTTCATATGAGTGTCGATAAGGCCTAATGCAGATAGGCTTTGCTCCTTGGGTCAATGGTATTTTATGATCAGATGATCTACTAGGAGGCAACCCCTTTGGTTCTTCAAACAAGGATTGAAATTCCTCTAATAACCCTTCCATATCAGCTGGAATATCTTTGTGCACTTTTTGTTCCACCACAACATTGATCAAATATAAGATAAATCCTCTGTGAGTTAACAAGGTCATTTTATTCACCTCCTTATCAGAGATAAATTGATCAACTGTAGGCCGCAAGCCTACCAGATTCCAAACTTTCCCTCTATGAGCAAATTTCAATTGCTTTTCAGTCATATTTACAGTTACTTCTTTAACTTGCCTCATCCACTTTGCTCCTAAAACCACATCATGTCCACCAATAGGAAATACCAAAAAATCATCAGCAATGGTATAACCTTGGCAGCTGATCTCGACATCAGAACAAAGACCACTACCCTCTACCTCCTTACCACCAGCAACCCTTACATTGAACTTCTGTTTGATGGACAATTGCAGTCCCGCTTTCTCTACTACATACGGATCAATGTAATTGTGAGTTGCCCCACTATCAATCAATATATGCATTGCTTTGCCCTTCAATTCACCTTTAAGAATTAAGCATTCTGTGTTTGTACCCATGTTCAAAGCTGCAAAGCTATCTTGATCTTTAAGCTCTCTGATAGAAGAATCATCCGCTACCAACTGGTTCAATTCCTCCTCTTCTTGAATACTCAGTAAATCCCAATCCCCCTCAATACACATATAAACTTTGGTTTTGCACACATGACCAGGTATGAACCTTTCATCACAATGAAAACACAAATTCTTCTTTCTTCTTTCCCAAATTTTATTTGGAGTTAATTTCTTCAGTATAGAACCAGTGGGTGTAGCCAGCTTGGAAGTTAACTGCTCATTTGAGACTTGACTAGATGGGTTCTTGAAGTATGGTTTAAATGTACCCCTATTTACATTCCTCAAAGCGTCATTTTTCTTTTCATACTTCAGAGCAACCTTAAAAACTTCACCCAAAGATTGTGGTTCTGCCATCAAAACATCATGTTGAATCTCAGTCTTGAGACCACTAATAAATTGTTGAATCAAATAAGATTCACTTACTCCCTCTACCAGACAGTTTAGCCTATCAAATTTCCTTTGATAATCCAACACTGACGCTGTCTGATCTAGTCTGCATAACATTCTTGCAGCATTATCATACATCCCCAGTCCAAAACGACTGCAAATTCCTTCCCGAAATTGCCTCCACGTCACTATATCATCATTATTTTTCAAGAACCATCTACACCACTGAATAGCTTCGTCTTTCAAAAAAAAATAAGCCACCCTAACCTTCTCATCACCTGCAATCTGATAGATCTCAAAATAATGCTCAATTTGGAATAGCCAATTGAGTACATCCCCCGTACCCGAGAAAGGAATAACATCTAATTTTGGAGGCTTTGGGAATGAATTTTTGCTTGCAAACTGATCAAGATCCTTACCATTTCCAAAAGAACCCATATTCACATCCATGGAAAACCTATTAGAGTTGAGGTTACCTGATGGATTTGGAGAAAAATTTGGGGTCAAAATTGGCCCAATTGAATCTTGACGCACTTTTTCTGCCTTCTTATCAGCCACAAGAGAATTCACCTGCTCCATCATCAATGACGACTGAGTTGCCATGGCCTGCATTTGAGCAAATATCAAGGAAGACTGACTTGTTACTTCCTTCGATAAGTCCTTGATCTGCTGTTCAACTCCATACAGTCTCGACTCACAAAGCTGTTGTTGCTGCCACAAATCTAACTCAGGAACTCCACCTAGCATTCCTTTTGGATCAGGTGGATCTGGTTCTTGATAATCTTGTTGGCCAACGACTTGAATTCCTATTGGATCTTGCGGCTCTGATACCAATTGATGCACTTCTTCCAGAGTTGTAGCCATTGCAGGACCTTTAGAGCTTTTCTTGGCCATTAACAGGGAAATGGAGGGAGATTACTAGAGATAAGATTGAGAAGACAAGCTGGGAATTAGAGGGAATCAAGAAGCAGAGAGAATTTCATATCAATTCACATACAGCTCTTCTTGAGCATATGCTGCTCTTTTTATAGCTTCATTAACGTGCAAAGCATGTGAAAACTCAAAACCGTTTGAGCGGTTACAAGAAGTAGTCCCTACACCAACAGATCTCAGCCCTATATACACAGATCCAAAGGCTACAATACATCTCATTAATCCCAATCGTTATTATTACATTTTACACATAAACCCTGCTATCCAAGGACTGATACGCAATGTGCACAGCATTTCTTCAACCTTGCATCTCTGCTTCCTCCCTCCACTACCAGTTTGCTTCATCACACATACTGCATCTTCTAATTTCCAATCCGACGTGTATCAATAATTGACGAGGTAAGGAGTGCGGTGACCCAATTCACGAGGATGCACTTCTGGAGCTACAAGATCACAATGTGTTGAGCATTAAGCATGTCTTTCGTGAATGTAACTTTAGTATATACTTGATGGCTAAGAAAGGAGGAGACATTGAAAGTGCTGTTCTTACTATTTTAGGGGTACATTTTGATTTTGTTTAGTTTTTTTTTGAAGAAATGTGGAGTCTGGCCACCCTGTTTCATTAATAAGTAATTAATAAAACAAACTCAGAGTACTGAGCCTACTACAAAATCCTACAATCAAAACAAAAGTACATAAACTCCACCGAACATGGAGGGTGGGACAAAAGAAACATAGAGTAGCCGCAAAGAAATACATTATATTCCCCCAACAAACCCTGGGGTGGTGGGTATCAATGACCATAGTAGGCCATGCTGACTATCAATCGATCGTCAGCCCGATCTCGATCTCCGCATCATCAAACTCATCTACCTGGAATACACTCGCAATCCTTTCCCTGGGACCTGCTGCTGCCACATTAGCCAAAAATAAAATAAAATGCATAATGTGAGTGAGTCAAATTGCCAGAAATACTATTGCAAGTTCTACGAAAGTAAAGATTATTTCTGTCTAGCCATAGAACCCAGTTCATTGCGGTGATAGCTATATACCACATTTCTCTCATAGAACCCCTCTCCGACGCGAACTTTAGGCCTACCCACAGGTCCTTGTATGTACTAGGGTATTGAGTTGTCCCTAGGGCGCTGAGTACCTCTACGAGTACCGCTTTGCTCCTAGGACACTATAGAAAAAGATGGTCTCTAGTCTCCAGGGCAGCGTGTCAGAACTCGCATTGAGAGTCCACACTCGGTTGGCGCTTAGCGAGGTTTTCTCTAGTCAGGATCGCATCATTTAGTACCAACCATAAGAAAGCTTTGATTTTTAGCAGGGCTTTCGTTCTCCAGATGACGACTGACCACTTTGGGATACAACCCCTAAAATGGATGCGATTGTACATGGAGCGAACCGTGAACTTTCCGTTCTTCTCCAATCCCCAGAATTTCTTAATGGGACCCTGAGAGCAGCCAATTCTAGCGTTGGTGATATAAGCCAGAAGTTCTGTTAATCTAAGCTGAGAGCCTAGGTCAAGCGGTTGTTTGAAAGATGGCTTCGAGGCGCCTCTTTTCCAGGCTGCGACCACCGTGCAGTGTGGTTGTGCCACCTGCTCATATAAATCGGAGAACAGGGATCTGAGTGTGTGATCAGCACACCACTTATCCCACCAAAATCTGGTGAGTCTGCCGTTACCGATCGCTAACTTCACACAGCTATTGAAGGGTTCATATGCCTTAGTGATGCCTTTCCAGAACCAGGAAACCCGAGGGCCTATCCTAAAGCCCAGATTTCTCGACCCATTCCCATGCATATATCCCTGAACAAATTGTTGTCACCCTTCTCCATTAGAGTGGAACACTTTCCACCACCATTTACCCAGTAGTGCCAGATTTCATATCTCAAAGATCAATTATACCTAGGCCTCCATGTATCTTTTTCATGCACGCCTTCTCCCATCTAATGAGGTGATATCCTCCTCGGTCCGGGTCTGCCCCTTTCCATAAGAAACGTTTCCGAGTCCGGACAATTCTCTGGATTACCCATCACGACATTTCAAAAAAGGAGAGATAATAGGTAGGAAGGTTTGAGAGGACTGCATTAATAAGCGTGATTCTCCCTCCCAAAGATAGGACTTTGCCTTTCCAGCCTGCTAGCCGTTTCTCAACCCGATCAATAATGGGTAGCCAATCCGCCTTTTTGAGTTTTTCGGGTCTTAGCGGCAATCCACGGTACTGAATAGGGAAACTCTCGGTGGAGCAATTGAGGATTGTGGCATGTTCAAGGGTCTCCTATGGAGTCAGGGCAATGGGAATGAGAGCACTTTTGTGGAAATTAACCCTGAGGCCAGACCAAGCTTCAAAGCAATACTGTAACCCCTGTTTTCATTAATACGTATTTTTTTAAAAGTATTTTTTTTTATTGAAATCCTCAGTATTTTATAACTAATTTTCCTTAAGTGATTTATTATTTAAACTATTTATGAGCCCAATTGTTTAATTGTTTATTATAAGCCCAAGTTGTATTTTGATTTTTAATTATTAATGTGAACTCAGTTGTCATCATAAGCCCAATTCAATATTTTGATTTTATTTTATTATTTACATTTTATCTGAACCCAAAATTTAGCTCAACACCCTAATTATTTTAATTAAAATATTTTGAAGCCCAACCCAGCCAATATTATTATATTATTTTATTTAGAGCCCATTTGAAGCCCAAGCCCAGTACCCATATAATTATGTAGATTTTGTTACTCTGCACATCTACCCGTATACAATTTATTTCTCCACACCCCACGTTTCTAATCCCGTACTTCCAACTCCCCACTTTGCAGACCACTTTCTCCCATACTCCTCGTAACTACCCCCATAATCTCTCACCCCATTACTTCACTTTATTCTATTATTATATTAATCCCCCGTACTTCCTCTCTCTCCCATTCTCTTCTCCCGCTCTCTCTCATTTCTCTGTTCGAAAACCAACCAAAAGAACCCAACTCTACCTCTCCCTCTCTGTTTCTCAACCAAACCAGAGAAACCAATCAAGAATAGAACCCACTCGAGCTTCCTCCGCTCGACATTCCCAGTCATCTTCAACCTCTCACCCCAACTCTCCCGTCTTCTTCCTCCCCTGAACTCGACAGCCCCGACCTCGACGAACCCCTCCGCTGACGCCTTCAACCTCCGCTCACCTTTTTCGACCACCTCACGCCTCAAAGCTCCGTCGCCTTCGTCGCACCGCTCATCTCGCCGCCAGACCCATCGTTCCCCTCGACTACCCCTCAATCGAGACTGCCAGTTCAGAGCGCCTCCCGCTCGTCTTCTCCACTGCTCGTCTCTTTCGCCTTCAAATTGCGCCACCCTCCCGACGTTGCTGCTCCACTCCGTCACTCGCCATTATCGAAGAACCCAACAGCCCAGAGCACTCCACAGTCGCTCACCGTCCCTCCAGCATCGTCTTCCTCCACCATTGTTGCCGCTCGCCATTCCGCTCGCCCTCTCCATCGACAACCTCGACCACTCCCATCTCGTCGCCGTCATCAGCTCGCCAATTCCCTCCGCCTTGCACCGCCTTCCACCGTCGTCTTCAACCTCGACCCTCGCCTTGCCGCCGTTGCTGTCGATCGCTCGCCTCGCCGCCGTCATTTCCATCGAACGCGACCCCGAAGCCTCGCCTTCCAGTCGTTGCCGAATCTCTTTTCTCGCTCTCTCTCCCTCTCTCTCTGTGGATTGAATAAGGCGAAGAAGAAGAAGGGAGGTGTTGCTGTTGTATTGGAATTTGGGAAATCTTATTGTATTAGTGTTGGGTGGATTGCTATTTGGTGTATTGCTGTTTTAGAGTTGTTGTTGGGGGGTGTTTACTATCTTGGAGTTATTGAAGAAGTTGACTGCTATTTTGGGAGTTTGCTTTGGGAGTTGCTGTTTGGAGATTTACTGACTTGGAGTTGTTCAAGTGGAGTTGCTGTTTACTGCTTTGTGGAATTGCTATTTGGAGTTTGCTATTTTGGAGTTGCTGACTTGGCGTGGCTGCCACACATCTCGCACGTGTTCTACTGCCCGGGATACTGATTCCGTTATTCTGTCTTTAATTTCGTCATCGTCAACTAACAGGCAAGTGTCTCTTGTACAATCCGTTTGTTCTAGTACAAGCTCTTTGCAAAATACCGCAAGTATATTTTTGGCTCTATTTGTATTGTATATAGTCCATTAATCCCGTATTCGTACAAGATCACGAATACTTTATTGTCATATCCATTGCATGAACATGATACACATATATACTCTTAGAACTATACATGATGTTGTGCATGAATTGCTTGTTACTAGGTTGCATGTTGCTATAACATATTTTATTCTTGATTAAGTTTTATGCATGCCATTAGTCGCATCACCATGTTTTATTGACCCTGAAATATGTTCCCTGCATTGCATAAGTCTTGATACCCGATCCTGTCATGTTACTCTTGCTATGTTACTCGTCCTTGTTGCATGTAGTTATTATTCATGTGTGATTAAATTAAAAAGATAACAAGCCGGGGTATAAAGGGAAAATATTTAGTAGTGGGTAATATAGAAGAGCGTACTTGGACGGGGGCTCGTGGTTCCTCGCTGCAAATTGCAAGTTACAAGTTGCAAGTTTGCTAAATTACAGGTTTACATGTGCACGTTACAAGTTACACTACATGTTCACGTATCTTGATACAAGATATACTTGACATAACATGACATGACATGATTCCCGAGTACGTGACCTATAAAATCAACCACTAGTCTAAATGTTTACTTGATTGCGAGTAGCAACCATGTGGTATGGGACGCATGAAGTGCTACCTAGTTAGATTAATAAAAGACATGACACTAACACGTACACTTGTATGATCCAGTTTTATGTTATATGTTCATGTTGACTTGCTTACTTGTTTACATGTTACGCGTTCATGTTGACACGTTTGCTTGCTTACTCGTTTACATGTTACATGTTCCTATTGGATTTATTTACTTGTTTTCATGCATGTCACTTGCTCCATGATATCTTGTTCTCCTGTTGCATGTTGTATTTCTTCTATTATACGATTCTTGATTCTCTGTTCTTACCTTGCTTTTGTTTTATTTTATATTGTCCCGTTAGCTTGTACCACTTGCGGCCCGTGACTTTCATTAACGAGTACCTCTTTGTTTCTTCCCTTGTAATAATATACTTGCAGTCCCAGATGGAGAATTACCCGAGGGTGTTGCTGAACAGAGATTCTAGTCTTGTTTAATTTCATATTATTTTAATTCATGTTTTATTCATGTAATCTTTGTTGTAATTCGGGCGTGTTTGACCCGTAACTGTATTTCTTTTCCAGTTGTTGGTTATGTCTTGTATTATGTCATATAATATGTCATGTACTTTGTTATCCTATTGTGATTTTATATACTTGCGTGGTTGATATTGTTATCTTGTTGTTGAGTTAAATTTACAGCTTATGAATGATGTATCCGTATCATTCGCTGATCCTTAGTTACGTGTCTGTGTTCCCGTATTCTGGGAAGCGGGGCGTGACAAATACAGAATTCCTTTGAAGACGGTAGTTTTTCCTAGGTTGCCATTGACAAATAGAAGAGTATCGTCTGCATATTGGAGTATAGAGCATCCTTGACGATTGACTCCCTTGTCCACTGGTACGATCCAACCTGCTTTACTGCACTTAGCCATCATGGATCTTAGAACGTCTGCCACAATGGTAAAGATAAGGGGTGAGAGCGGATCTCCTTGTCTGAGACCCCGTTTGCAAGAGAATTGATTTTGTTTAGTTGCTTGAAGGCTTGAAGCTAATGTGAAGGGTATCTTCCGTGAGGCAATACTTCCTAACCCCCCCCCCCCCCCCCCCCCCCCGCGAAGAGGAAGCTGGATAGGACAAAATCCCACCTTCCCAAAAATAATAATAATAATAATAAAAGAAATCTCAAGGTGGAAAAGTCGTAATCTCAATTAGAAGTGAAACTAGAACAATCATGTAGATTTTGTCCTAAGCATAGAAATTATGAAAATTTCAAGTTAATTTCAAGTCTTGCATAATTACAGTTTTCGATCTTTGGTCATTTATTCGAACGATATAACCAAGATTTGAATTTTTCCATAATGACACAAAAGATTTTATATTTCCATAATAACACCTGAAAGTTTCATGTTTCAAAAGACCAACTATAACTATTATGTACGTTCCAAAATAACACCTAATGTTAGTAGCTGTTAGATTTTTGACCGTAATGGGTTGAAATGACCGCTTTGCTCCTGTTCTTTAACATATTTTACTTCTTCTTCCTAATATCCACCATAGCCACCACTCCAAACTCCACCATGTATCCTGCCCGTCAACCCCCTCCCCCCCCCCCCCCCCCCCCTTCCCGTCCTGTCATGTACCCATTCAAGAAGAAGAAGAACACCAACTTAAAGGTCAATTTTTTACCATCTCCAATCAGCAAACGATTCTCCTCATCATCTTCTTCTTCTTCTTCTTCTTCTTCTTCTTCTTCTACTTCTTCTTCTTCTTCTTCTTCTTCTTTCGGAGGATAATGATGATGTTGATGATTGGATTCATTAAGGTCATCGAGGCATGGGTTGGGCTAGCAAAGAGGTTCAAGATAGTTGGGAGGCGGAAAAGGGCGAGATTAAGGAAGTCATGGAAGGATGAGGAGAAGAAGGGATTAAAATTAGGGGTTGAGTTAGTAGGAGTAAAGTTTGATATTGGGGTTGTTACTGGGGTAATTTGGTCATTTCATGAGAATCTTACCGGGTTTAAACCCACTAAAGTGAATATTCCAAGAATATTCCTTTAAATTAACAAACCCATTATTGTAAGGAGATGTTATTTTTGTAGATATATAATAGTTACAGCTGGTTTTTTGGAAATATGAAAACTTTAGTGTTATTATGAAAATATCAAATCTTTTAAGTGCTATTATGGAAAAATTCTATAAGATTTATGGGTGCTCGATACACATCCCAAATGAAAATCAGAACTCATCATCTTATTCAGTCCTAATTGGTAGTGGAAGTGTAGTTAGAAATTAAATCTAGCGACTGGTGTTATCTCGTAACACCACATATCTCAATTTCTCTAAGAAGAGGGTTGACATCATGAACATGAGCAATAGGATGAGATAAGCCATGAATCAGGTCCTGAGCGAGCAACAAGAGATGAAGTGCTACAACCCTATCACCACCATCCGCCAGAATCCGCTATCGAAAGAGAGGAAGGACTCAAGGGATGTGGCCCACGCCCCCCCCCCCCTTCGAGAGGAACTAGAGCAGAGGAAGTAGGAGTCATTGCGGGTGGAGGTTGAAGGGGGTGTTTGTCGCCCCCCCCCCCCCCCCCCCCCAAAACAACGCTCTCGAACCGCACCACTCCACCACCATCATCGTAGAGGGGCCCCCCTCTCCATTCACAACCCTCCCATCACCACCACAAAAGCCATAGAGACAAAGATCGTCGTTCCCCACCTAAGTATGAACGATCATCAGTTCATCAACGTACGCGCTACCACCACCGCCACCACCACATTGCTATTACCAAAGACCCTCAGCTCCTAGGTTGGATCCCTAACAGGGGAGGCACCGCCATGGACAGGATGTTCTTCAAGCACACCACAAGCATCACCACCAGGATCGTTCACAATGTCCAATATCATCGTCCAATGTAATTACTACAGTGGAGCCTTATTCTATCAACCTCACATATATTCTCAGAGAAATCGAGTTGGAAAAGAGAATACTGCGAGAGTCATATGTGGTGGCTCTAGTCATCCAGGGGTGGCCATCATAAAAGCATGCCCTTGAGGCACTCACTAAAGCCTGGCCCTCATACGATTGGAATTGGACTGCTAGTTGATTCGTTCAGCAAGTGTTTCTCGTACAATTCCTCTCTTCACAAAAACTATAGATAATCACAGCGAGGGGCGCTTTTGATTTTGAACATGTTGATCTCAAGTTCATTCGATGATCTGATGATTATGGAGCTGAAAGGGCAGAGGAAGATTTGCATTGGACCAGAGTTCATCGTTTACCTCTTCATTGTTGGCCATAGGGTGTGCTTGAAGAT